>CM077089.1:14897281-15310573 GCA_039513925.1 Platanthera zijinensis | reverse complement strand
GGGTGAGGATTTCAAATCAGAGCATTTATTGTAGAAGATTCAAGCGTTATAATAATCTGGAGCCAAGTTCAAGGAAAGAAGAAGGAATAGACTTAGGTTATTTCTCAGAGACAACTGACAATTAAGGAAAGCATTATGACTTGCTAACGGCTATTTCAAGATTTGACGACTGGAGTTCTTATCTTCATCATTCAGAGAGAACAAAAACACAGTAGTATACTAAAAAAAATAGATACAGAGACACACAGAGAAAGAAAAAGAAGATCAATAACTCAGAAAACTGAACAAGTTTTCTTTCTGATTCCTGCTGATAAAAAGCTTTCTCAAGTCTCTATCATTCACTCCAGACAACAAACATTTCAGTTTTTGTTGAAATAATCTAGTGTTGGAGCAATCATTTTCATTGAAGACCTATCACCCATGCAAAGCTTCCAGTTCCTGAACTTCTGCTAAATTTCAGGGGGAGCTTTGACAACATCTCATCCACTAGTGCTTCTCTTTGATAGTTGACAGAGAAAACAACTTCACCCCTTTTTCTTTTCCTTTCCTGTAAAAGGGTTTTTAAACTCCCTTCAAAAGTTTTGCTTTGGTTCCTGAGACCTGATCAAAACTCAGTGGTGGCAAGACACCTGATCAAAAAATCTGGTTTGGTTTTTGAGCACCTGATCAAAAGCTCATTGGTGCCCAGGACACCTGATCAACTCATCCTGCAGTGGATTCCTACCAAGGGTGGTAGAAGAGTGGATGTACCCAGGTTTTGGGGAACCACTATAGCTCCTTGTGTCTTTTGGATTGCTTGCTCTTTCTTATGCTGTGTGTTGTGAATTAATCCTTTTGTAGTTGTTTTATTTCAGCTTCTGCTTAGCACTCTACACTTATTAAATCAAGTCTTCCACTGCTAAAATTATTTTTAATTTACCAAAATTATTTTAAATCACTCTATTCACCCCCCTCTAGAGTGAAGGATTGATCTTACCCTCACTTTCAAGCACCGATATCTTAGAGTTAACAACAAAGAAACAAATTAAACTTGGGTCGAGCGCGTGATTAAGTGCGCGCTCATGCAGTGTAGGTGCGTAATGCAGTGAACTATAAAATTCAAATAAAAGCAACTACTGGTATACACGTGTTGTGCAATTGCAACAGGTAACAACGACAAGCTCTCCCCCTGACTTAATCTAGACAATACAGCAAATGATCTTGGAAATGAAATCAAAAAGAGGTGAGGGAAGAGGTTACCCAATGCTCAGATATGAGCATACCAGAAGTTAGGCATTTAAACTTGATCAACCAGCCTACGGCCCAAGTAAAAATCACGTGCAATAGCCAATCTCCAACCAAACAAAAATAGACAGCACAAGCAAAAAAGCAAAATAAGCAAAGAAAGACAAGCAATAGCCTTGAAACAAGGCTAAAGACGGTAAACTCAGGTTGTCTCCCATAAGCCCTTTTCTTTACCGTCCTTAAGGTGGACCAAATACCTGTATTAGCAATTATATAGTATTGTTCAGGTAACAACATGAGCAAACAAAGTTTAAACAACCAACGAAAATAAAATAACTTAAGAAGTCTAGCAAACATCTAGATCATGCAACCAAAGGCAGTGCACGTCTTTCTCAATCACGCCACCTTCAAACCGCTTCAAGCGATGCCCAATCACTTTGAAAGTGTTATCCTTACTGTCCTGAATCTCAATTGCGTCGTAGGGAGAAGCACTCACAACCATGTTCGGACCGCTCCATCTGGATTTCAACTTCCCAGGGAACAGTAATAGGCGGGAGTTATACAGAAGAACATGGTCACCCGGCTTGAATTCCTTGGGCAAGATGCGACTATCGTGCCAGCGTTTGGTCCTTTCTTTATATATGCTTGTGCTTTCATAAGCACGCAAGCGGAATTCATCGAGCTCGTAAATCTGACCACCCCTCTTATGTGACACCTCATTGAAGTCCATGTTGAGCAATTTATTGGCCCACAGCGCCTTGTACTCCAATTCAACGGGAAGGTGGCAAGATTTTCCATAAACCAGTTGGAACGGTGACATCCCAATGGGAATTTTGAACGCCGTTCGATAAGCCCAAAGAGCATCATCCACTCGCTTTGCCCATTCCTTTCGGTTAGAGTGGATTGACTTCTCCAGAATTCGCTTCAGCTCTTTGTTTGAAACCTCAACTTGACCACATGTTTGCGGATGATATGCCAAGGCAATCTTGTGATGAACACCGAAACATTTCAGCAATTGAGCGAATTGTTGGTTGCAGAAATGGCTACCCCCGTCGTTGATTATAGTCCTCGGGGCACCAAAGCGGGAAAAGACATTTTTATGTAAGAAGTGAAGTACTGTGCGAGCATCATTTGACGTCACCGCATCCGCCTCAACCCATTTAAACACATAATCAATCGCGACCAAGATGTAATGTTTTCCATGCGACATGGGGAAAGGACCCATAAAGTCAATTCCCCAAACATCAAATAGCTCGCAGACTAGCATGTTGTTCAGGGGCATCTCATCACGCCGAGCAATGTTTCTAGTGTGCAGACATTTGTTGCACTCTTTGACATATATAAAAGCATCACGGAACAATGTAGGCCAAAATAATCCGCACTACAGGACCTTTCGAGCCGTCTGTGTTGCACCAAAGTGTCTGTCTGCCTCGCGATCATGGCAATGCCTCATAATGTCTTTAACCTCAGGTCCAGGGATATATCGTCGCACCACTCCATCAGCGCAAGTGCGGAACAGGAGAGGATCTTCCCAAAGATAATATTTGACATCAGAGAAAAACTTTTTCTTTTGCTGATATGTCAAAGACAGAGGTAACGCTTTGCTGGCCAAAAAATTGGCATAATCAGCATACCAGGGAGCCGGAGTATCAGAGGAAAGTGCGAACAAGCCTTCATCCGGAAAGGCATCAGGAATGGAGATTCCATGTGAGCCCTCGCTTCCTCCACCGTCAAGTCTCGACAAATGATCCGCGATCACATTATCAATTCCACGGCGATCCCTGATTTCAACATCATACCCCTGCAGTAATAAAATCCAACGCATAAGCCGAGATTTGGCATCTTTCTTGCGCATTAGGAAGCGAATGGCCGCATGGTAAGAGTGCACCACCACCTTGGACAGAACCAAATAGGAGTGAAACTTTTCGAAGGCAAAAACAACCGCCAAGAACTCCTTTTCGGATGTGGTGTAATTCCGCTGAGCATCATTCAACGTTCGACTAGCATAAGCAATTGTGTGAAATATTTTGTCCTTACGCTGCCCTAACACATCCCCTACTGCCATGTCGCTAGCATCGCACATTAACTCAAAAGGTGCTGACCAATCAGGGGACGAGAGAATCAGAGCAGATACCAAGCGATCTTTCAAACAATTAAACGCCCGAAGACAATTATCATCAAACACAAATTTAGAATCCTTCGTCAAAAGATTTGATAAGGGCATGGCTGTAGTAGAGAAATCCTGAATGAAGCGCCGATAGAATCAAGCATGCCCCAAGAAACTGCGAATGCCATGTAGCGTCGATGGATGGGGCAGGTTTTTAATCACCTCAACCTTTGCAGGATCAACTTCCAGCCCCAACTGAGAGACTTTATGCCCCAAAACAATCCCCTCACGCACCATGAAATGTCACTTCTCCCAGTTGAGCACTAAATTAGTAGCCTCGCAACACTGCAAGACCAACGAGAGGTTGTGCAATGCTCCATTGAAGCTATCACCAAATAGGGAGAAGTCATCCATGAATACTTCCAAAAAATCTCCAACCATTTCACGAAAAATCACAGTCATGCATCGCTGAAAAGTAGCAACACTGTTGTACAACCCAAAAGGAAGTCGCCGGAAAGCAAAAGTCCCCGACGGGCATGTGAATGTCGTCTTTTCCTGGTCCTCTGGGGCAATATCCAACTGATAATATCCTGAGTATCCGTCAAAGAGATAGTAATACCCATGCCTGGCCAGCCTTTCCAGCATTTGGTCCATGAACAGCAATGGAAAGTGGTCCTTTCGGGTCACCGCATTAAGCTTTCGATAATCAATGCAAACTCTCCACCCGATAACAGGCCTCGAAGTAAGCGGTTCGCCATTCTCATTACGGCTGACGGTGACACCTCCTTTTTTCGGCACCAGCTGAACCGGGCTCACCCATTCATTGTCGCTTATCGGATAAATAATTCCCGCATCCAAAAGATTGATAACCTCCCTTTTTACCACCTCCTACAGCATAGGATTCAATCGGCGTTGCGGTTGAGCAGTTGTCTTGAAGTTATCCTCCAGTAAAATCTTGTGCATACAAATAGCGGGACTGATTCCCCGAACATCTGAAATTTTCCACCCAAACGCTTTCCGATGTATCTTTAGCAATTCAACAAGATGGGCTTCCTGATCAGCCGTAAGATAAGCCGAAATAATGACAGGGTGAGTGTCATTCTCACCTAAAAAAGCATATTTTAGCGAGCTAGGAAGCTGCTTGAGCTCGCGAGAGCCTTCGGAATCGAACGACGGTACGGTAGCATGCTTTTGGTCTACATCCTGCGCCTCCTGAGACCCTGCCAGAGTGTCCATATCGGGATACCACAACTCAACCTCATCCTCCTGAAACTCCACCGTGCCCAGCTCCGCTCGGTCAACTTCCCTTGATGCCTTATACATATTAAAGACTATTTCTTCTGATCCAAGACGCAACGTCAACAGACCCTTTTCCACATCAAGGATGGCTCTGGCAGTGTCAAGGAAAGGCCGCCCCAGAATAATTTGGGTATCAGACACATTCTCAATGTCAAGGACAACAAAGTCGGCTGGAAAAGCCAACCCGTTAACTACAATCATGAGATCTTCAACCACACTAATAGTTTTTTTCTTCGATCGATCCTCTAGTTATAACATGACATTAGTTGGTCTGAGAACCCCAGAATCTAGCTCACGGAAGACAGATAACGGCATGAGGTTGATAGATTCTTTCGAATCACATAAAGCCAACCTAAGCTCGGATCGCCCAATGGTGCAAGCAATTGTAAAGCTCCCTTGATCCTTTTTTTTCAGAGGCCAATGCCTTACTGCCATAGTGGGGCAGTCCTCCTGGATCGAAATACTACCGCATAACTCGAAGGCCCGATGTTTAGCTAGAAGATCCTCCAAGCACTTAGCATATCGAGGCACCTGAGTTAGCAAATCAACCATGGGAATGCTCACCTGAATCCCCTTCAAAATATCCTGAAATTTTTGCTGCTTCCTCTCCTTTCTGATATTCTTCAACCTATGCGGGGAAGGAGGCCGCGCTTGTTGGAGTTGTACTTCGGGGGGAATGATCACCGACGGTTCCTTGAAAGGCTAATTAGTGCTGAGCTCAGGCTGGCGTTCAGACTATAGGTCCTCCGGGCGCATAGGATTCTGCACCAGCCTGCCACTTCTAAGGTTCATAACATTAACAGTCTCAGAAGGACAGCAGGTCCATAAATCCAACATCTTACCAACAGCGGAGATGGCGTCACGCAGCTGTTGCAATATTACAGATTGGGATTGCCACCACTTTTCAAACCATTCCAGAAAACCGCAGAAAATACGTTCGCTCTCCCCCGCATTGTTAACTCTGAAACAAGTGTCTCCATCTGCTCCAGTCACGGGAGGCATCTGCCACCAGCTACTTGAACGCGCCACATCGGCCACTATCCGCCAAGCATCATCCGTGGTCCGGTTAAGAAGGGCATCACCAGCGGTAGTGTCGAACAGATATCGAAACCGCACATTAATGCCAAAATAAAACGCTTGCAAAAACGGCACTCCAGAAGCATCCAACCCCAAGAACCTAGATTGTAGCAGTTGAAATCTTTCCCAAGCCTCACAAAGAGTTTCTCCAGGGACCTGTGCAAATGAGACCAAATCTAAATTTACTTGTGTCAATAGCTCGCACGAGCAGAACTTTCTGAGGAATAGAACTTCAACATATTTCCACGTGGTCAGCTCACATGGGAAGATATCTCTATACCATCGTCTAGCTTTTCCTGTAAGAGAAAACGCAAACAATCTAATCATAGCTTCGTCCTGCACCTCCCTCATGTAGCAAAAAGTACCACAAATCTCTAAGAAGCTATCGATATGAGCCCTAACATTCTCTCCTTGAAGCCCATGAAACAAACAATATTGTGAGACAAACTCGATTAGATCCATCGATAGTTCAAAGTTATCCACCTTATGGTTATAAGCTAACAAAGTTTCCTGCATTTAGAATTAGTCTTTGGAAAAAAAATCAAACTAACAAATGCGAACACGAAAGAGATTAGAATAATCAAACAACACCCAAATCTCTAAAAATAAAAAGACATGCAACGGTTGCACTCCCCGACAACGACGTCAAAAACTTGATGCGCTCGCGGTAAGACTACCGTTCATGGCCAAGTAATAATAATGAGGAGTAGCATCCCAAAGTATCGATCTCTCGCAGAGTGCAAGTAGGGAGCATGGGTTTTAGCATTTAGAGAAACGAGTGCAAGTGCTAAGTGAACAAGGGGGTTTGTTTTGGATATCCTACACTAAAATAATATAAAACCAGCGCGGGTCGCCTTCACTGCATCGCTCAGGTGAATCACTCCGAAGAGTAATAGCGGAAGTGAATGAACAAGTGAGGGTCGAAAACACCTCTTCTCAGCGCACACTTCTAGCAAAGGCTAGAATGGCCCAAACGCACTTTATACTAGCACAAAGATAAAGCTTTCTAACACATATAATGCTCAGGAAATCACCAAACAAACACACAGCGAAATCTTGAGCAAAACAAGGTTATGAAACTACAATATCGCTAGCAGGAGTTCAGCAGAAAGGAAATCCAGAAAATGGAAAAGAAATTACAACCAAAAAATAGAAGCTTTCCAAGGTTCTCGGCTGGAAACTAAGGGTGTCAACCCTCGTCCGTGCTCGGTCTTCGAAAGGAGTCCAGGATCCGAGAGGAGCTGTTACTTCCTCCTTCAAACCTGTCTTCGTTGTGTTGAGGTTGTGGAGGCGGATGGAAGCTTGGCGGGTTGCAGCAAGTATCTTGAACCGGAGCTTGGAAGGTAGAAATGGCAACGGAGGCCTAAGGCAAAGCTTTTGCAAGCTCAATGTGGTGGAGACAACGAACCGCAGCTTGCTGAAGACCCTCCCTCGTCTCAAACAAAGGACTCGCGTCGCCATGGTGCCCACTCGGGGCGACGTTATAATCTCCGCCCTCGGCTCAAGCTCGTCTAATCCTTTTATTTATGTCATTTTATTTATCGTATTTGTTGTGCCACTTGTTTAGGCATTTTATTAGTTCCTTTAAGTTTAAAAAAACATTATTAGCTTTATTTTCATTTTGGGCTGCTAATAGCCGGATGATGGTTGTAAGCCTATAAATAGGCATAGGATGTTTCCTTTTGAAGTATTGAAGAAGAATTAAGAAAACCCTAAACCTATCTCTCTACTTCTCCTCTTCTTAGCCGCCCCCCTACACTCTCTCTCTTCCTCCTCACAATTTCGGTTGCCCCCTCTCTCCATTCCCAAAAGCCACCCACTTCCTCTTCCCTTTCTCCCCTCACCCTATCTACATCCTCAACACCACCTCCTCCTCACAAGCCGCCCCTTACCCGACTACCCACCTTCAACCCGATCGGCCACCACCATCCTTGGCCGACCACCATCTCCCATCCTCTTGGCCGACTACCTCCCCTTGGGTGGAGGTGGAGTGTTTCTTGCTCCGAGGAACTTGGAGACGGCGTGACGCGGCGACGGCGGAATCTCTTACTCCATCCGGCACAACTCTGGTGGAGCCGTGGGCGAGTGATCCCTTGGTAAAACAGTCGAAATCATCCATTCCGACTTGGGTAACGAATCTCTCCACTTCCGTGTGTTTCCCTCTTGATTTTTCTAGCGGCTGGAGTAATTTTTGCGTTGCTTGCGAATCGTTGATTTTTCGTGGGTTTTGCTTTAAGTATTGCAACATCACTACGCTTTATTTCCGAAAAGGGTTTGGCGAACCCCGCACCTTTTTGTTGGGGGAGATCTACTGTTTCTCGATCGTGTTTTCGGGTAGATCTTCTTTGGTACAACATCGCTCGTCCGGACCGGGTGGGTCCCTTTTGCTAGAAAGGATAACGGCCTTTAGCCGCTTGTCCGATCTTTCCGACGGTGTGGCTACCGTGTTGGTTTACTTGTTTAGTTTGCATATTAGTGCGCTGCGTTTGAGTTTTGTGTGGTTGTCTTCGTGGGTGTTAGACGTCTCGCGCGTTAGAACGCTAAAGTATTCACGTTGGCGGATAGTGGCCTGCATCAATTTGGTATCAGAGGGGTGCGTGTCAATTTCTTAATTGACCCCCTCCCCTTTCTTGCCTTTCACTTTTCCCCCACGTTAGGGTGCGTTTTGTGTCAAAAAAATCAAAAAAAAATTCCTTGGTCTGCCAATAGCGTCCTAAATTTCTTAATTTTCTGCAAAAAAATATTTTAATAATCCTCTATTTTTTCCCTGTAGGAATCTCAAAAAAATCTTTTTTTTTCTAAAGTCACCTATCGGGATTAATTCATAGTTCGTTTGTCTAAATCGGCTGTCAACTTGTTGCATGCGCACAAGGCTAGGAACGGAGTATTTCCCATCGTCTTCCACCATGGACGACGAACCGGGTAACGGTCGTGGCCTCAATGAGATTGAGGAGCTCCGGCAAGACTTTACGGAGCAAATGACGGCCATTAGAGAGGCCCTTCATGTTCTAGGTGTCCAACAAGGGGGACCCCGTCATCCCCCCGCTCACCAACGAGCGGAAGGAGATCACCAAGCCAACCCCAATCACCCGCAGGAACACGCTCCTCGAGCCCCCTTCGAGTTTGACCTTACTCGGGCCGTCAGAGTCAAGCCACCCTCCTATGATGGGTTGGGAGATCCTCAAGTCTTCCAATATTGGGTCTTGGAAATCGAGTGTTACTTCGAATGGTACGCTCTCAACGATGCGGACAAGGTGCGTGTGGCGAGGATGAAATTATTAGAGCGCGCCAAGATCTTTTGGCTGAATGAAGAGAGGCGCTTGCGAGTAGAGAATGGTGCAAGGCCCATCGGTTGGGAAGATATGAAGGCTAGGTTGACCGAGCAATACGTTCCCACATACCATCGAACACAGATGTTCGATGATTTGGCTACCCTTAAGCAAGGGGCGATGTCGGTTTCTGAGTACCTGAGTTTGCTCAAGGATATGATGGTCCGTTGTGATGTGAAGGAGATGCCCGAGGTCACCCTATCCAGGTTCCGTAAGGGCCTCAACCCCGATATCCAAGGGAAGCTATTGCGATACGGCCACACGGACTTACACGTGACATTCAACGCTGCGTTAGATATCGAAAAACACAATGTGCTTAAGGGAAAGTCGCGTCCTTTCCAGAAGGGCAAGTCCATCTTAGGACCGCCCCCTGCACCCAGCTGTAAGGATAAAGGAAAGTATCGGTCCTCCGATTCATCCTCCATTGTGGTGACGGCTAAAAACAATAGGAGTCCAACTGGGGAAAGAGTGCCGATAGGAAGAGTCAGCAGGACGAACGTCACCTATTTTGCTTGCGGGGTTCAAGGACACTATGCTAGTGATTGTCCTACAAAACCCAAGCCCCTAGCCCTGTTGGATGCCGCGGGCGGGTCTGACGACCTTACTTACGAAGCAGGTGATTTTAGTGAGTCGGACGGCGTGCCGAGTGACATGGATGACGAATCCCATATGATGGTGATGAGATGTATTTTGGCCACCCCGCGGCCGTTAGACGAATGGAATAGGACAAATATCTTCACGTTAAATTTCAAGAGCGGTGAAAAATGGTGTAGGCTGATCATAGATAGCGGTAGTTGCATGAATGTCGTTTATGAAGCCTCCGTGAAACGCATGTCCCTAGTTGCTGAACCACACCCTCACCTGTATAAGGTGGCGTGGGTGAACAAGTCAACCCTCCCCGTGGCGAAGCGTTGTCTAGTTCCCCTCACCATCAAGGCCTACACCGAACAAGTTTGGTGTGATGTCATCCCCATGGATGCGTGTCACGTCTTACTTGGGCGCCCTTGGTTGTTTGACCATGACGTCACCCACTATGGTCGGGCTAACACTTATGAGTTCAAGTTTAATGGCCGGGTCATCGTCTTGAAGCCCTCTCCTCCGAAGGATCCTTCGACCCCGTCCAAGGACACCGTCATCCCAGTCGAGAAGAGAGCGTTGGGTCTTATTGGTAGGAAGGAACTTACCCGGGCTACCTTCATGGACGGAGTCCTTTATGCTTTAGTTTGCCTCCAAGTCAAGGACGATGCGGCGATATGTGAGAGCTTACCCCCGGCATTGAAGTCGCTCCTAGAAGAATTTGTGGATGTGTATCCGGACGAGCTACCGTCTGAGTTACCCCCCATGCGGGACATCCAACACGCCATCGACTTCATCCCCGGCTCCTCCCTACCCAACCTTCCCCATTATCGCCTCAATCCGTCCGCGCATTTAGAACTACAAACCCAGATCTCGGAATTATTGCGAAAGGGATTTATCCGCCATAGCATGAGTCCATGCGCCGTGCCCGCCTTACTTGCCCCCAAGAAGGACGGCTCGTGGAGGATGTGTGTGGATAGCCGGGCCATAAACAAAATCTCTATCAAGTACCGATTCCCCATCCCCCGTCTCGACGATTTGTTAGATATGTTGGTCGGCGCCACGATCTTCTCCAAGTTGGATCTTAGGAGTGGTTACCACCAGATCCGAATTAGAGAAGGGGATGAGTGGAAGACCGCCTTTAAATCTAAGGAGGGCCTTTATGAGTGGTTAGTGATGCTGTTTGGGCTCTCCAACGCGCCCAGCACGTTTTCTAGGATGATGACCCATGTTTTCCAACCTTACATGGGGAAATTCATTGTGGTGTACTTCGATGACATCCTGATTTTTAGCACCTCCACGAGTGATCATGAGACGCATTTAAGAATCATCCTAACCACGTTAAGATCAGAAAAATTATTCGTGAACATACAAAAATGTACCTTCCACGTGACATCCGTCGAGTTCCTCGGTTACATCGTTAGTTCAAAGGGAATCCATTTAGACCCTAAGAAGGTGCAAGCCATAAAGGATTGGCCCGAGCCCGCCAACATTCGGGATGTGCAGAGTTTCAACGGACTCGCCACCTTCTACCAGCGGTTTATTAAGGATTTTAGTAGTATAATGGCCCACGTAACCGAGTGCATGAAGAAGGGTGAGTTTTCTTGGACGAAGTCGGCCGCCAAGGCTTTTCAATTAATTAAGGCGCGCATGTCCGAAGCCCCCCTCTTGCGTCTCCCAGATTTCTCCAAGGTTTTTGAATTATCTTGTGACGCTTCGAGAGTGGGGATTGGGGGCGTGTTGAGCCAAGAAGGTCACCCGGTGGGGTACTTCAGTGAGAAGCTTGTCGGCCCGAAATTGAACTATTCTAACTATGATCGGGAATTCTACGCGGTCATCTGATGCCTCCAACATTGGCGGCACTACTTGCTTCCTAAGGAGTTAGTCATCCTATCCGATCACGAGGCGCTACGATTTATCAATTCGCAGTCAAAGGTGAGCCCGCGACATGCTAAATGGGTCTCCTACCTTCAGGAGTACACATTCATCATCAAGCATCTGAAGGGCACCCTCAATCGCGTAGCGGACGCTCTTAGTCGTGTCACGTTATTACTATCCACATTAGAAATTAAGGTGGTGGGCTTTGATAGGATTAAGGACGAATATGTCCACTGCCCAGATTTCAAGGACATATATTTCGCCACTCAAGATAACCTGCCCACAACCATTTCCGCATTTTACATTCGTGACGGGTATCTTTTCAACCGCTCGAAGCTATGTATTCCCCGCTCATCCCTACGTCACTTCATTGTGTGGGAACTGCATAGCGGCGGGTTAGGTGGCCATTTTGGCCGTGACAAGACTATCGCTTTAGTTGAGGACAAATTTTATTGGCCCGGTCTTAAGACCATGGTTAGTAAAATCGTGGGGAGTTGTCGGGCGTGCCAGTTGGCAAAAGGGAACAAGACGAACGCGGGGCTTTATACCCCTCTCTCGATCCCTTCGACGCCTTGGGAAGACGTTAGCATGGACTTCATTCTAGGCCTTCCGATCACGTTTAGGCTTCACGACTCGATCTTAGTTGTCGTCGACCGTTTTTCCAAGATGGCTTATTTTATCGCTTGCAATAAAACTAACGACGCGTCACATGTCGCTCAACTTTATTTTAAGGAGGTAGTGGGTCACCGCGGCGTTCCAAAATCGATAGTTACTGATAGGGACGTAAAATTCACGAGCTATTTTTGGAAAACTTTGTGGAGGATAATGGGCACCAAGCTCCTATTTTCTTCGGCCTACCATCCGCAGACGGATGGGCAAATGGAGGTTGTAAATAGAAGTTTGGGTAGTCTGCTGCGCTGCCTTGTGGGAGACCACAAGGGTACATGGGATCTTATCCTTCCGCATGCTCAATTGGCATGTAATAATTCCAAGAATAGGTCCACGGGTCTGTCCCTGAATGAAATTGTGCATGGCTATAAGGCCTCGGTGCCACTTGACTTGATTCTGTTACCCCCATCATTTCAATCAAGCCAATTCGCACAAGATTTTGCCTCTCACATCCATGACCTGCATAAACACATTAATGAGATGCTTACCGCTCAATATGCGTCCTATCAAGTTCATGCCAACACACATAAACGAGCGTCTCCCCTTAAAGTCGGCGATTTAGTCATGGTCCGTCTCATCCCTGAACGGTTAGGCGAAAATTAGCGGACCAGAGAGCGGGTCCTTTTCGGATCTTAAAGCAGTTAGGCGAAAATGCATTTCTTTTGGAATTACCCACTGATTGGGGTATTTCCCCTATTTTTAATGTTTCGGACTTAACACCATATATTGCTCCGCCGCTAGAATTATCTTCCTCCCCGTTTACATCTACTACAGATTCTCTTGGGCGTAAGACTGAGTGGGGTACGGGATCACTCGTTTCGTCGGTCTCCAAAGGAGGTACGCCGTATGTTGATGAATTAGATTTTCCCCCGTTATTGCCTAATGCTTTTCCCAGGTTTGCCAGGACAGCTTTCTTGCCCGGCAGGATTCTACAGGATGATGTACTTCCCACTTCGGATGGTGACATGCGATGTTTCTTGGTTCGTTGGCGTGGTCGCCCCGCCTCAGATGACTCTTAGCTCCCGGAATCCGAGGTCGCGCTCTTGGATGATGCTCTTCTACGACGATATCTGCAGGACAACTCATCGGTGATGAGTCCTTTAAGGGGGGAGGATTGGTGGAGATGACGAACCACAGCTTGTTGAAGACCCTCCCTCGTCTCAAACAAAGGACTCGCGTCGCCATGGTGCCCACTCGGGGCGACGTTATAATCTCCGCCCTCGGCTCAAGCCCGTCTAATCCTTTTATTTATGTCATTTTATTTATCGTATTTGTTGTGCCATTTGTTTAGGCTTTTTATTAGTTCCTTTAAGTTTAAAAAAACATTATTAGCTTTATTTTCATTTTGGGTTGCTAATAGCCGGATGATGGTTGTAAGCCTATAAATAGGCATAGGATGTTTCCTTTTGAAGTATTGAAGAAGAATTAAGAAAACCCTAAACCTATCTCTCTACTTCTCCTCTTCTTAGCCGCCCCCTACACTCTCTCTCTTCCTCCTCACAAGTTCGGCCGCCCCCTCTCTCCATTCCCAAAAGCCGCCCACTTCCTCTTCCCTTTCTCCCCTCACCCTATCTACATCCTCAACACCACCTCCTCCTTACAAGCCGCCCCTTACCCGACTACCCACCTTCAACCCGATCGGCCACCACCATCCTTGGCCGACCACCATCTCCCATCCTCTTGGCCGACTACCTCCCCTTGGGTGGAGGTGGAGTGTTTCTTGCTCCGAGGAACTTGGAGACGACGTGATGAGGCGATGGCGGAATATCTTACTCCATCCGGCACAACTCCGGCGGAGCCGTGGGCGAGTGATCCCTTGGTAAAACAGTCGGAATCATCCATTCCGACTTGGGTAACGAATCTCTCCACTTCCGTGTGTTTCCCTCTTGATTTTTCTAGCGGCTGGAGTAATTTTTGCGTTGCTTGCGAATCGTTGATTTTTCGTGGGTTTTGCTTTAAGTGTTGCAACATCACTACGCTTTATTTCCAAAAAGGGTTTGGCGAACCCCGCACCTTTTTGTTGGGGGAGATCTACCGTTTCTTGATCGTGTTTTCGGGTAGATCTTCTTTGGTACAACATCGCTCGTCTGGACCGGGTGGGTCCCTTTTGCTAGAAAGGATAACGGCCTTTAGCCGCTTGTCCGATCTTTCCGACGGTGTGGCTACCGTGTTGGTTTACTTGTTTAGTTGCATATTAGTGCGCTGCGTTTGAGTTTTGTGTGGTTGTCTTCGTGGGTGTTAGACGTCTCGCGCGTTAGAACGCTAAAGTATTCACGTTGGCGGATAGTGGCCTGCATCACAATGGAGTGGAGTGGGTGTTCGGATCTTCCCTCCAAGGAAGAGAGAGAAAAAAGGGGCTGAAGCTTCGTTTTCTGGCTCAAGGGAGTAGAAAAGGCGGGCTGGACAAACTATCCTCGTCATTGGCAAAATTTGCATCTTATATAGTAAATCATCAGAAAAATGGCCTCGCACGGTTCGACGCATGACCGTGCATGAATCGTGCGATATTCGCGTGAAAAAAATAACCTGAGAAGATGAAGCGTTGACTCGTGTGTTTTACCCACGCACGGGCGATTCTTCCCGTGCGTGAAGGAAATCGCAAGGGTAATGACAGAACGAAGGAATGCAGGCAAAACAGTGGAACCGTGCGTTTTACTCGTGCACGCGCGCTTCCTCCCGTGCGTGAAGGAAAACACACGATTAACCACAGATCGGTGCTAAAATGAAATGTACAGGACAACCGTGTGTTATATTCTCGCACGATTATGGTGAAACCGTGCATTTACATTCGTCGAGTTTCACTCGACGCCATCAAACACACGACCACGATAAAACCGCGTGCTAAGGAAATGCACGACTGTGCATTTTCCTCAATTCAGAATTCTGAAATGGGAAAAACAACCACCTGAAAGCAATGAGACCTAAAAGAAGGGGCATCTTCCAGCAAAACAAAATTGCAGTAAAACTACTGAAACGATCCCCGGGGAGCACCATGCGCATACCCCAACAATCAAATGCGCAATTGCGCACCTGAGGGCTAGAAAAACACACGACACATGAAACACATAAGGATAGAAATAACAGTGAAAACTACGCAATAGTGATGTGCAAAGGCATGAAAACCAGCCCAGATGAGCCCGCAAATGTAACGCCCCCGATTTTTTCTGCGATTATTTAATTCTCGTTTGGCTTACGTCGACGCATTTTCTTGGCTTGTGTCATCTGTGGAGTGTGGTCTTAACTCCTTAGAACTGAGTGGCCTATTTTGTAGCTTATTGGCAAGATCTCCCTAGCAAGCCGAGTCGTTTTGGGTGACCCGGTGTAGCCTCTCGGGGGATGCTTGTGTTTTGGCTTCGGGTGGGTATAACTTGAGTTTTGTTCGTCGAAAGTTAATTTCGACTTCGTCATTGCGTTCGTAGCATGGATATTTAGCTACAGTGCGAGTTTCGTCGAATTCCGAGGTAGTTCGATTTTCGCATCATTTTGGGTGTGCTAATAATAAATGTAAATAAGTAATATTTTAAGCTATTTAAATGATTCTTTTCGGTCAAAAGCTTTGAGAGTGAACCGGCGGCTTAGGAGGCGGTTAAGGCTGTATAGGCGTTTTTAAATTTATTTAAAAGTCTTAAGCCAAATTAGCGGGCCCATTCTTCTTCTTCCCGAAAACCGTCGTCTGCTCCTGTTCGCGGAAAACAGAGGAAAACCCTCGGACCTGCTACCCCTTCGGACGGCGATTCCGGAAGCGTTTGTGGACGGATTTCGATTTCGAAAGCGGATTTGGATTGCTCTCTCTTAGATCTTCGTTTCTACTGTAAGAGATTTGATTTTCGTGGAGTTTTTTAGGAGATTTGGATTTTTGGTTTTTGCTCTTTCCGCCATTAAAGCTCGGGATGTGCTGGCTAGGTGTTGTTGCTGCTAGTGCCGAGGGAGAGGAAGGGCTCGAGTGAAGCTTCGCTGAAAAACTGAGGTAAGTGGTTCTTGCACTTGCTGTTATGATCTTCCCCCTCTTAACTACCCGGTTAGCCCTAAAATAGAAGCCAAGTTTTCTCTTTTGCTTTGCTAAAATTCTGTACAGTAGTTTCCCTTTATGAGCCCCCCTCTTGTGCTGTTTTTGCTCAACCCGCTGGTTGTTTCCGCCATTTAGACTCCAAATTGTTATGTCTGGTTTGGTTATATTGCGGGTGAAGCCAAAGGAGAGAGAGGGAGATTTCTGTGGTAGTGCTCTGGTTAGAACCAAACTTGGTAAGCTCTCGAGTTTTGGCATTGAGTGTGGTGCACACACTCAAAGCCAAAAGCCGCCCGGGTTTGGCGTTTAGTGTTGTGCACACACTCAAAGCCATAGTTCGGCATGTTTCTTTTTTTGGCTAAGTACTAGGGCGTTGAGTGAGGTGGACTCACTCAACGCCGCAGCCCCTGCTAGCGGCTAAGTACATTGGCGTTGAGTGAGTCGACCTCACTCAACGCCATTTCTGTTTTGGTGTTGAGTGAGGTGAACTCACTCAATGCCGCGGCTTTCTGTGTGGCTAAGTACTTTGGCGTTGAGTGAGGTGGGCTCACTCAACGCCGCAGCCTTTTCTGAGGCTAAGTACTTTGGCGTTGAGTGAGTCGACCTCACTCAACGCCATTTCGGTTTTAGCGTTGAGTGAGGTGAACTCACTCAACGTCGTAGACTTGTTTGCGGACAAGTCCTTTGGCGTTGAGTGAGTGAACCTCACTCAACGCCATTGTTGTTTTGGCGTTGAGTGAGGTAGACTCACTCAACGCCACAACCCTTCTTTGCGGCTAAGTGTCAGGGAGTTGAGTGAGTGAACCTCACTCAACGCCATTGCTGCTTTGGCGTTGAGTGAGGTGGACTCACTCAACGCCGCAGTCTCTATTTGCGGCTAAGTGTCAGGGCGTTGAGTGAGTGAACCTCACTCAACGCCATTGCTGCTTTGGAATTGAGTGAGGTGGACTCACTCAACGCCGCAGTCTCTGTTTGCGACAAGTGCCAGGGCATTGAGTGAGTGAACCTCACTCAACGCCATAGCTGTTTTGGCGTTGAGTGAGGTTAGCTCACTCAACGCCATAGTTTTCTTGTGGGAGGCGTTGAGTGAGTGAACCTCACTCAATACCATAGCTATTTTGGCGTTGAGTGAGGTTAGCTCACTCAACGCCAGAGCTGTTCTTGCGGAGGGCGTTGAGTGAGTGAACCTCACTCAACGCCATGGTTGTTTCTGGTGCTGAGTGAGGCTAACTCACTCAACGCCGAGGTCTGGTTAGGCGTTGAGTGAGTGGGGCTCACTCAACGCCAAGCCGTGTTGAGTCATCTCAATGCTGTTCCCTTACCTTGATTTTCGCTCCCGAGTGAATTCCTTGATTTTTATGTTCCTTGTCGGCTATGTTTTCTTTCCCAAAGGCCGAATCGTGGATCGTGGTTAGTAGTGGTGGTTTGAAGCTCTTATGGGGGGTGGTGTTGTGTAATTTAACCGTGGCCAACCTTTTCTTTTATCTTGCTCCAGGTACGGGCTGGGCAAGGGGGTGGGAGGTCCCTAGTGCTTTCACATGTAGACACTTGAGCTTTGTTTGCTTGGAAATGGTGGATGGGGGACTGAGTTTGCCTCCACCCCGGATCCGCGTTGTTTATTTTGCTACTACCATCTCTCACAACTTAGGGTGTTAGACGTTTCTTCCTTGGTAGATTGCAGCTTTTGGGCTCATGGTAGCCTTGTAGACTCTGCAGCATTTGGGCAGAGTTACTGTTGTGTCCTCGTACTTAGTGCACTTCCTTTTTGCCTTGCCTTGGGTAGTTGTGACTATTACTGCTTTGTCTTCCTCTTTTACTTATCTTTTGATTGACACTTTCGTGCAGTTTTCTTGTTTTGCTTGCTGAGGTATTCTTTCTTCTTTGAATGCCTCAGGTTCCGGATAGTAGCCGCTCTGACGGCTAGTGGTGTTGTGCAGTTGCTGGTGGTCTCTGGTGCTATAGAGATCATTTCCTTGTTTTTGCGAGGTAGTTTTGGTGTTTTTTTTCTTACAGACATACATACTTGCTAGTGGGTTCGTGTTAGTTTGTTGGCGCCCACTTGTAGTTTTACCTTGATAGTAGATATGTTATCTTTTGCTGCTACCTTTTTTTTGGAGATTTTCTACTTGCTCTGGGGATGATTTATGCTAGGTTGCTAGTTACTTTTAAACCTAAAAATACTATTATAAGTATATTACATGATCAGCATGTTTTATAAAACTCAAACACTATTTTCAAACAACGTAAAAAGAATCATTTTCTTATATATGGTATAAATTAAATGTAGGGTGTTGCATGGTATAAGTTGTCCTCTAGGGGCACTCTTTTAGAATGTTAAACCTAAATGAAGTATTTTCTGTAGCGTATAAGTATAGTTTTAAAACTTTTGACTAGATGATCCACCGCGCCAAGGGATACGGCCTTTAAAAATATAACTGATTTTCTAATCATTTAACTCATAAATTTTCATAAAGTATAGTTGATAGTGGTTTGCCTGAGCGTCGGCAGTTATCCCCTGCTCGACGTGGCATCATGACGCGTGTTTTCTCCTACTCTGATAATTTGTTTTCCTCGGAGAAAATGCGGGTTGTGATAGTTGGTATCAGAGGGAGGTTGCTTGACAAGCTAGTCGGACAACCTTCCCTTTTGATTGCATTAGTAGATCAGCATCATGTCATTCACACACCGATATGTCATCAGCACGTCTTGGCAAAAGCACGAACACTACACTCATATCATAACATGAAGTATACGGGGCATATTATGTAGTATGGGATGCATAATATGTGTTCGTATATGGATCCACCATAGGGGTAACATGTGAGGGTTATGTAGTATGGGATGCATAACCTCACCACATGGTTGCGACTAGCTCGTTTTCTTTTTCGTTACATGAGGATGTTATGTAGTATGGGATGCATAACATTTTCATGTGTACGCCGCTCATAACATGCATTAGGGCCTTTTAGAATGCATAGCACAAACATGCATAGCATAACATTACATAAGCACAACGTGCCAAGCTAAAAACTGGCAGGATGACATATGTACACACATAAGTTTTCGAGTCAAAAATAATATAAAGTCATGCATTCCCGACCTAGGCACAAGAGTTAGTATGGTGGTGGTTAACCATCATAGGTTAAGGCATAACATCAATTTTTGTAAAAAAATAAACTCCCAGAGCAAGTTTAGCAGCTTTAAGTTCATATTTATGTATGTATTGTCTGTACTTGTAGATAGTTGTAGCTGTTGTACTAGGATCTGACTAGCGTTATTATGATTTTAGGATGGAGAGACGTCCTTCGAATATATCGACTCCCCTGTCTGAGGGTGAGTCATCTGGAGCACAGAATGATGCGGTGATCGAGAGCCTGCGACAGAGTAGCGATTCCTTGAGCAGGCAGATGGTGGAGGTGCCTGCCCAGATCCAGTCTTTGGTGGCAGTTGTGGCAGGACAGACTCAGGGAGTGCAAGGCCCTGCAGGGGGGATTGTTGTTCCTCCTCCTCCTGCACCCTTAAGACCTCCAGTGGTGGTGCCAGCGGAGATGGCATTTATCTCACAGTTTTAGAGACTTAGCCCTCCTACTTATGATGGGAAGGCAGATTTCATGGTCATAGACGATTGGCTGATCTCCATGGAGGAGATGTTCTCGTACTCCGGTATTTCAGATGATCAGAGAGTGATGATAGCCTCCTATAAGCTCAAAGGTTTGGCTAAGTGTTGGTGGCTTAGAGAAAAGGAGAGCTTGGTAGCTTGTTTCTCTTGGGAAGTGTTCAAGGAAATGTTGCTGAGGAAGTTCTTGCCTTCGGTCGAGCGTGACCGTCTTATGAATGACTTCCTCCACCTGAAGTAAAGGCAACTCACGGTCTGTGAGTATGAGATAGAGTTCAGCAAGTTGAGCCGGTTTGCTCTTGGGTTGGTGAGTGTTGAGGCTGATCGAGTCAAGCGGTTTCTTGGTGGCTTGAGGAGCGAGGTGCAGCAGTTGACCAGTGCTTATGGATCAGAGACTTATGCGGGGGTAGTGGAGGCTGCTCTGAAGGTGGAGGCTATCGAGACCGCAAAGAGCAGAGGCCAGCAAATGAGGAAGGACAAGAGGAAGTCTGTCGAGGAGAAGAAACCCTAGGTACCTGGTGCTGCTTCGGGAAAGAAGAGCAAGGTGGTGTGTAGCTTCTGTGGTGGGTCGGGCCACCCTGTCGATAGGTGTTTCAAGAAGGCAACAGCTCAGAAGAAGGAGCAAGTTTATGCTATTCAGGGTGCTCCTAGGAGGGATGTTTCCTGTTCTGTTTGCAAGCGACCCGGGCATGATGCTGCCCAGTGCTGGTCCAAGGATAAAGTCTGCTATCAGTGCGGGCAGAAGGGTCACAACAAGTCTAGGTGTCCTCAGGTCCAGCCTGCTCTTCATGAAGTTCCACTTCAGACACTACCTCCGCCTCAGCGTGTGGACAAGGGTAAAGGAAAGCTGAACGTGATCTCTTCCGAGGAGGCTCAAGCTTCGACTCAGGTCATCTCAGGTTAGTTGTTTTTTTTTCTAGCTCGAAAGTTTTATTTACTAGAATGGTTACAGTTGGGTTTTGGTAGATCCTTAGTTGTATATACTCCTATAAGGAAATTTAAGGTGAAGAACCGCTGAGCGCGCGTTCTGTTCGACTCCGGCGATACCCACTCATTTGTGGCTAGAGCCTTTGTGGAGCGACATCGGTTGACTCTAGATCGAGTTCGTGATACCTTCTGCGTCAAGTTTCCTTCTGGTGAATCTGTGTTATCAAATTTGGGCATTCTAGATTGCCCTGTTTTGTTAGGGAATTTTCTTGCGAGGGCAGACTTGAAGATGATTGATCTGGAGGACTTCGATGTTATTCTGGGCATGGCCTGGCTATCTAAGTATGATGCGGTCATTCAGTGCAAAGGGAAGCGCTTGGACTTCATCAAGGACGATGGTCAGCCGGAAAGCATGTATGCTGAACCGTGCCAAGATTCTCCTGTCATTTCTGCGGTATGTGCTCAGAAGTTGTTTCTTTCTGGTTGTTTTGCTTGTTTAGTCTCGATGGTTGGGACCGCTGTTAGTGTACCGCGCTTAGAGGAGATTCCCGTTGTTCGTGGTTTCGCTGATGTTTTTCCTGATGACCTTCCTGGTCTTCCTCCCGATCGGAATATTGAGTTTGTGATTGATTTGGAACCGGGTACGCGTCCTATTGCTAAGGCGCCGTACCAGATGCCCCCCCCCCCGTGAGTTAGAGGAATTGCGAGTCCAGTTGGATGAGTTGTTGGCAAAAGGGTTTATCAGGCAGAGTTCGTCGCCTTGGGGTGCTCCTGTTCTATTTGTGAAGAAGAAAGATGGGTCGATGCGGCTTTGCATCGACTACAGGGAGTTGAACAAAGTCACTATTAAGAACAGGTACCCTCTGCCGAGGATCGATGACTTATTTGATCAGTTGTGCGGTAGCACAGTGTTCTCCAAGATCGATCTCCGTTCTGGCTATCATCAGCTCAGGATCCGTGAGGCAGATATTCCGCGGACTGCGTTTAGATCGAGGCATGGACATTTTGAGTTCTTAATGATGTCGTTTGGTCTGACCAACGCACCATCAGCTTTCATGGATATGATGAATCGGGTGTTCAAGGATTTCCTAGACAAGTTTGTTGTGGTTTTCATCAATGACGTGTTGGTCTATTCCCGCAGCGCTGAGGAGCATGAGCAGCATTTGCGCTTGGTTCTATCGGAGTTGAGGAATCACAAGTTATTCGCCAAGTTGAGCAAGTGCGAATTTTGGTTGCCTCAGGTCTCGTTTCTAGGCCACGTGGTGAACAAGGATGGGATCTCGGTCGACCCAGAAAAGATCGCAGCAGTGATGGATTGGAGTAGGCCGGGCCCGCCCAAGGAGATCAGGAGCTTTCTAGGGTTGGCCGGCTACTACAGGAGGTTCGTGGAGGGTTTCTCTACCCTAGCTGCACATTTGACCAGGTTGACTCAGAAGAACGCGGCCTTTGTTTGGAGCAAGAAGTGCAAAGAAGCCTTCCTAGAGCTAAAGAACAGATTGTGCACTTATCCCGTTCTGACCCTACCTACTGAGGGTGTGGAGTATGATGTGTACGTGGATGCTTCGCATGTTGGTCTGGGTTGTGTGTTGATGCAGGTCGGAAAAGTGATTGCGTATGGGTCAAGGCAATTAAAGACTCATGAGAGAAATTACCCTACGCATGACCTTGAGTTTGCAGCAGTGATTTATGCGTTGAAGCTGTGGAGGCATCTACTTTATGGGGCTCAGTGCAAGATCTTCACTGATCACAAGAGATTGAAGTATGTGTTCACGCAGAAGGAGTTAAATCTGCGCCAGCGTCGGTGGCTAGAGTATGTGGCCGATTATGATGTAGAGATCCAGTATCATCAAGGCAAGGCCAATGTGGTGGTCGACGCCCTGAGTCGGAAGACGGGGAAGATCTTTAATCTCTTCGCCGACCGTTTAGTGGAAGAGTTCCTCCTTATGGATATCTCAGTGGGATGCTGTGACATGCAGAGTAGTTTAGCAGTGGCAGAGCCGTCTTGGATTACTCTTACTAGATTGCATCAGAAGGATGATCCAGACCTTCTGCACTTATACTCCAGGACTTAGAGAGGGGAGTTTCCGAATTTTTCTATCGATGATGCGGGTACTTTGAAGTACCGCGACAGATTTTGCATCCCCGCTATTGGGGTCATCAGGAGTATGATATGCAGAGAGGCTCATGGATCCAGTGTTGCCTACCATCCAGGATCTACAAAGATGTATCGTGATTTGAAGCAAATTGCCTGGTGGTATGGGATGAAGAGTGATATAGCCCGATTTGTTGCTGAGTGCCACACTTGCAAGCGTGTGAAGGCCGATCACGGAAGGACTGGTGGCAAGTTGACTCCATTAGAGATCCCGACTTGGAAGTGGGAAAATATTTCTATGGACTTCATCACGGGCTTACCGAAATCTCCAAGGGGATTTGATTCTGTTTGGGTCATAGTGGATAGACTGACGAAGTGTGCTCACTTCGTGTCATATAAGATTGACTATCCGATGAAGAAGATAGTAGAGTTGTACTTGAATGAGGTCATCAGATTGTACGGTGTGCCTGTTAGCATCATTTCTGATCGAGACTCCCGGTTTACTTCTCGTTTTTGGCAGAGTCTGTAGGAGGGTTTGGGTACAGATCTGAGGTATTCTACTGCTTACCACCCACAGACCAATGGGCAGACAGAGCGGGTGAGCCAGATAGTTGAGGATATGATCAGATGCTACATTCTAGACCACGGTGGAGCGTTGGATGAGCGGTTGCGACTTATGGAGTTTGCATACAATAACAGTTATCAAGAAAGTTTGCAAATGGCTCCGTTCGAAGCTTTGTATGGGAGGCGCTGCAGAACTCCCCTGTTTTGGGCTAAGGCAGGTGAGAGACCCTTGTTGGGTCCGGATGTGCTTGAGGAGATGAAAGTCGCGGTGAAGCTTATTCGAGAAAAGCTTCGTATAGCTCAGGAGAGATACGAGAAGAACGCCAATCAACGTAGGTCTGACTTGGAGTTTTCTGTAGGGGACCTTGTGTTTCATAAGATTTCCCCGATGATTGGTGTTAAGAGGTTCGGTAAGAACCGGAAATTGGACCTGAGGTATGTGGGCCCGTTTTAGATTGTTGAGCGGATTGGCGTGTCAGCTTATAGGTTGGATTTGCCAACAAACTTCCCAGGTGTTCATAATGTATTTCATGTAAGCAAATTGCGGAAGTGTGTGCGCAGCAGTGGGCAAGTCTTGGATGTTGTTCCCCAGTCGGAGCCTAATCTCTCTTTTGTTGAAGTGCCGGTCCGCATTTTGGATACTCAAGATCGGGTGCTGCGAAGGAAGTCCATCCCGATGGTCAAGGTTCTATGGAAGAATCAAGATTTGGAAAGCGCGACTTGTGAGTTAGAGTCGGCTATGAGAGAGGCTCACCCTCAGCTGTTTCCCTGATTGGATTGGTATGTTTCCTTCTTGTAATGTTTGGCTTGTTACTTTTCCTTCTATAGTAGAAGTGTTGTGCGTAAAGTTTCGGGACGAAACTTTTTTTTAGGGGGAGTGACTGTAACGCCCCCGATTTTTTCTGCGATTATTTAATTCTCGTTTGGCGTTACGTCGACGCGTTTTCTTGGCTTGTGTCATCTGTGGAGTGTTGTCTTAACTCCTTAGAACTGAGTGGCCTATTTTGTAGCCTATTGGCAAGATCTCCCTAGCAAGCCGAGTCGTTTTGGGTGACCCGGCGTGGCCTCTCGGGGGATGCTTTTGTTTTGGCTTTGGGTGGATATAACTCGAGTTCGGTTCGTCGAAAGTTAATTTCGACTTCGTCGTTCCGTTCGTAGCATAGATATTTAGCTACGGTGTGAGTTTCGTCGAATTCCGAGGTATTTCAATTTTCGCGTCATTTTGGGTGTGCTAATAATAAATGTAAATAAGTAATATTTTAAGCTATTTAAATGATTCTTTTCGGTCAAAAGCTTTGAGAGTGAACCGGCGGCTTAGGAGGCGGTTAAGGCTGTATAGGCGTGTTTAGATTTATTTAAAAGCCTTAAGACAAATTAGCGGGCCCATTCTTCTTCTTCCCGAAAACCGTCACCTGCTCCTGTTCGCGAAAAACAGAGGAAAACCGCCGGACCTGCTACCCCTTCCGACGACGATTCCGGGAGCGTTTGTGGACGGATTTCGATTTCGAAAGCAGATTTGGATTGCTCTCTCTTAGATCTTCGTTTCTAAGGTAAGAGATTTGATTTTCGTGGAGTTTTTTTAGGAGATTTGGATTTTCGGTTTTTGCTCTTTCCGCCATTAAAGCTCGGGATGTGCTGGCTAGGTGTTGCTGCTACTGGTGCCGAGGGAGAGGAAGGGCTCGAGTGAAGCTTCGCTGAAAAACCGAGGCAAGTGGTTCTTGCACTTGCTGTTATGATCTTCCCCCTCTTAACTACCCGGTTAGCCCTAGGATAGAAGCCAAGTTTTCTCTTTTGCTTTGCTAAAATTCTGTAAAGTGGTTTCCCTTTATGAGCCCCCCACCCCTTTTGCTGTTTTTGCTCAACCCGCTGGTTGTTTTCGCCATTTAGACTCCAGATTGTTATGTCTGGTTTGGTGCTATTGCGGGTGAAGCCAAGGGAGAGAGAGGGAGATTTTTGTGGTAGTGCTCTTGTTAGAACCACACTTGGTAAGCTCTCGGGTTTTGGCGTTGAGTGTGGTGCACACACTCAAAGCCAAAAGCCGCCCAGGTTTGGCGTTGAGTGTGGTGCACACACTCAAAGCCATAGTTCGGCATGTTTCTTTTTTCGGCTAAGTACTAGGGCGTTGAGTGAGGTGGACTCACTCAACGCCGCAGCCCCTGCTAGCGGCTAAGTACTTTGGCGTTGAGTGAGTCGACCTCACTCAATGCTATTTCCGTTTTGGTGTTGAGTGAGGTGAACTCACTCAATGTCGCGGCTTTCTATGTGGCCAAGTACTTTGGCGTTGAGTGAGGTGGGCTCACTCAACGCCGCAGCCTTTTCTGAGGCTAAGTACTTTGGCGTTGAGTGAGTCGACCTCACTCAACGCCATTTCGGTTTTGGCGTTTAGTGAGGTGAACTCACTCAACGCCGTAGACCTGTTTGCGGCCAAGTCCTTTGGCGTTAAGTGAGTGCACCTCACTCAACGTCATTGCTGTTTTGGATTTGAGTGAGGTAGACTCACTCAACGCCACAGCCCTTCTTTGTGGCTAAGTGTCAGGGCATTGAGTGAGTGAACCTCACTCAACGCCATTGCTGCTTTGGCGTTGAGTGAGGTGGACTCACTCAACGCCGCAGTCTCTGTTTGCGGCTAAGTGCCAGGGCGTTGAGTGAGTGAACCTCACTCAACGCCAATGCTTCTTTGACGTTGAGTGAGGTGGACTCACTCAACGCCGCAGTCTCTGTTTGCGGCTAAGTGCCAGGGCGTTGAGTGAGTGAACCTCACTCAACGCCATTGTTTCTTTGGCGTTGAGTGAGGTGGACTGACTCAACGCTGCAGTCTCTGTTTGCGGTTAAGTGCCAGGGCATTGAGTGAGTGAACCTTACTCAACGCCATAACTGTTTTGGCGTTGAGTGATGTTAGCTCACTCAACGCCAGAGTTTTCTTGCGGGAGGCGTTGAGTGAGTGAACCTCACTTAATGTCATAACTATTTTGGCATTTAGTGAGGTTAGCTCACTCAACGCCAGAGCTGTTCTTGCGGAGGGCGTTGAGTGAGTGAACCTCACTCAACGTCATAGTTGTTTCTAACACTGAGTGAGGCTAACTCACTCAACGCTAAGGTCTGGTTAGGCGTTGAGTGAGTGGGGATCACTCAACGCCAAGCCGTGTTGAGTCATCTCAACGCTGTTCCCTTACCTTGATTTTCGCTCCCGAGTGAATTCCTTGATTTTGATGTTCCTTGTCGGCTATGTTTTCTTTCCCAAAGGCCGAATCGTGGGTCGTGGTTAGTAGTGGTGGTTTGAAGCTCTTATGGGGGGTGTTGTTGTGTAATTTAGCCATGGCCACCCTTTTCTTTTATCTTGCTCCAGGTATAGGCTGGGCAAGGGAGTGGGAGGTCCCTAGTGCTTTCACATGTAGACCCTTGAGCTTTATTTGCTTGGAAATGGTGGATGAGGGACTGAGTTTGCCTCCACCCCAGATCCGCGTTGTTTATTTTGTTACTACCATCTCTCACAGCTTAGGGTGTTAGACGTTTCT
Organism: Platanthera zijinensis; assembly: GCA_039513925.1. Taxonomy (NCBI): domain Eukaryota; kingdom Viridiplantae; phylum Streptophyta; class Magnoliopsida; order Asparagales; family Orchidaceae; genus Platanthera; species Platanthera zijinensis. The sequence continues at coordinate 15,283,694 of CM077089.1, read as the reverse complement.
TCCTTGGTAGATTGCAGCTTTTGGCCTCATGGTAGCCTTGTAGACTCTGCAGCATTTGGGCAGAGTTACTGTTGTGTCCTCGCACTTAGTGCACTTCCTTTTTGCCTTGCCTTGGGCAGTTGTGACTGTTACTGCCTTGTCTTCCTCTTTTACTTATCTTTTGATTGACACTTTCGTGCAGTTTTCTTGTTTTGCTTGCTGAGGTATTCTTTCTTCTTTGAATGCCTCAGGTTCCGGATAGTAGCCGCTCTGACGGCTAGTGGTGCTGTGCAGTTGCTGGTGGTCTCTGGTGCTATAGAGATCAGTTCCTTGTTTTTGCGAGGTAGTTTTGGTGCTGTTTTTCTTACAGACATACATACTTGATAGTGGGTTCGTGTCAGTTTGTTGGCGCCCACTGGTAGTTTTACCTTGATACTAGATATGTTATCTTTTGCTGCTACCTTTTTTTTGGAGATTGTCTACTTGCTCTGGTGATGATTTATGCTAGGTTGCTAGTTACTTTTAAACCTAAAAAATACTATTATAAGTATATCACATGATCAACATGTTTTATAAAACTCAAACACTATTTTCAAACAACGTAAAAAGAATCATTTTCTTATATATGGTATAAATTAAATGTAGGGTCTTGCATGGTATAAGTTGTCCTCTAGGGGCACTTATGCACTCTTTTAGAATGTCAAACCTGAATAAAGTATTTTCCGCAGCGTATAAGTATATTTTTTAAACTGTGGACTAGATGATCCACCGCGCCGAGGGATACGGCCTTTAAAAATATAACTGATTTTCTAATCATTTAACTCATAAATTTTCATAAAGTATAGTTGATAGTGGTTTGCCTGAGCGTCGACAGTTATCCCCTGCTTGACGTGACATCATGACGCGTGTTTTCTCCTACTCTGATAATTTGTTTTCCTCGGAGAAAATGCGGGTTGTGACAGCAAATCCCTATATAAACGGGACTCATCAGAACGTTGGGGTCCGGGCCCCCCAAGAATTTTTTTAAAAAACAAGTGTACTTAAGGGCAGATGCAGTGTAGAGCGAGGGGGGGGGGGGGGTGCGGCCACACCCCATGAATTTTTTTTTAAAAAATTTAATACAACTCGAATAGACCGCAGTTTTTATAAAAACCGCTATCTATTCCCCTATTTTTTGCTATAATAGACAACGGTACATTGGCTTTTGCTCTATCTTCTCAAATCTCAACCTTAGCCCTGTAGCTTGAAACTCTCCCGTATGCCGCAATTGCAGGTTCTTCTGAAATCTGAGACTCAACCCTAGGCAGAAGGATTCCTTTGCACTTCGGAGTTCGGACATTGCAGGTTCTTCTAAAATTTGAGACTCTGAGTTTTGATCTTCTTATTCATCTTCCATATTTGATAGTTCATAGTTCCAACTTCCATGGATTTTCTTGAATTTTTTTGCTTCATTCTCAAATTTCTGATACCTATCTCAAATAGATAATTTTTATAGGCTTAAGATGGTTATACTTTCAGTTATGGTCATATCTCTCGATACTTGAATCTTGATAGACAATTTTTAAACCTAAGCTTAAGATGCTTGAATCTTGGTAGTTCTTAAGATGGTTATTCTTTTTGTCTACTAGTCTAGTTTTTTTCATTCAATGTTGAACACTTGAACTAAATTCGTGTAATTAGGTTTTCATGAAGAAGTTAAAAACTATTAACTTGTTTTTCAACAAGAAGTCCTCAACTGAAGTCGACACACCTTCATTATCAAAACTAGTTAAAGTTCAATCCCCTTTACTTATTGTTGATTCTTCCCTAGTTGAGCATTCTTCACTAGCTTTCGAGGGTGATCCTGAATCATGTTCTCAAATTTGGGAATATCCTATAAATCAACAAGATGAAATACGACGAGCATATGTTAAAGTCGGGCCCTATCTACACATGCTTCAAGACTATCCATCCTTAGGTGAATATAATCGAAGATTTAAAAATTCCTAGTTCGAGAGATTCCCATGGTTGGAGTATTCTCCTGCAAAAAATGTTGCATATTGTTTGTCGTGTTATATCTTCAATAAACAAATCCCTAGTCGGTTTGGAACAAGTTCATTCACAACCAAAGGATTTCGAAACTGGAAGAAAGTTAATGGAAAGAATTGTGTTTTTTGACTCATATTAGGAAGGATTATTCTTCTCCACGCAACATTGCAGCCAAATGTTCTACAGATTTAATGTCTTAATGTCAATATATAAAAACAATGATGAAAAGACAATCTTCTCAGTAAATCACAAGTAATCGGTTGCGGGTCGGAACTTCAATTGATTTTTTGCAATATTGTGTATTTCAAGGTCATGATAAAAGTGAAGAATCAATTAATCATGGTAATTTTGTCCAAGTTATTAAATTACTTAGAACTTATAATAAAGATGATGAGGTTGTATTAGAAAATGTCCCAGAAAATGCTATGTACATATCGCTGATTATTCAAAAGAATCTTCTTTCTGTTATGTCAAGAATGGTGCAAGATATAATTCATAGGGAAATTGGTGATTCTAAATATTGCATAATAGTTTATGTGTCCAGAGATGAATCAAAAAGAGAGCAAATGACTATCGTGATTTGATTTGTGGATGTTTGTGAGTTTGTGCAGGAAATGTTCTTAGATATTGTTCATGTTGCAGATACTAGTGCACTAACTCTTTAGAATAAAATTTCCATAGTACTCTGTCGTCATAATTTGAGTATTCAGGATATGCGGCGTCAAGGATATGATAGTGCAAGTAACACACGAGGTGAATGGAAAGGTCTAAAAACTTTATTCATTAATGAAAATTCACAAGTTTATTATGCTTACTGTTTTGCCCATAAGCTTCAACTAATTCTTATTGCAACATCAAGGAAAGTGAATGCAGTGGATAGTTTTTTCAATGAATTGATTTGTATTATTAATACTGTTGGTGCCTCCTCCAAGCACAATGATTAATTACGAGTTGCTCAAAAAGAATATTTCATTCACATGATTACTTTTAGTGAAATTGAGATAGGAACGAGAGCCAATCAAATTTGTTCACTACAACGACATGGTGACGCTAGATGGTCATCACATCTGAACTCTATTTGTAGTGTTATAAATATGTACAATGTCATGTGCTATGTGTTTCTTGAAATCAGCGAAAATGGAGGGACATCTGCTCAACGAGGAAATATTGAACCAACGTTTAGAAAACTTGGAGTATTCAAATTTGTATATATCTTGCATTTGATGAAAGCAGTTTTGGGAATCAGTGACGTATTATACAAAGCACTGCAACATCAATCTCAGGATTTATTAAATGCTATAAATTTAGTTTCAATAATAAAAACACTCATTTAGAAATTACGGGAATCTGACAAGGAAAAGTTCTTAAAAATTGTGACCATATTTTGTGAGGCCAATGAAGTCGAAGTTCTAGACATGAAAGCTCGATTTAGTGATCGTCGGTTTCAAAGTCCACGTGATATTATAACAGTGGAACATCATTTTCGAGAAGATATTTTCAATTCCATAATAGATTGTGTGTTGCAGGAGCTTAACCAAAGATTCAGTGAAAATTCAATGGAACTACTTCGTCTAAGTATGTCTTTAGATCTAAATGATGAATATAAATATTTTAATATTGATGATATATGTACCCTTACAAAGAATTTTTATCATAAAGATTTCAGCAAACATGAAATTTATGCGTTGAATACTCAGTTGCAGCATTATCAACTTGATATTTCTTCCAACAAAAACTTCAAGAATTTGTCTACAATTTCCACGCTTTATCAGATATTTGGAAACAAAAAAATCAAAGACCTACTATCTTATTGATAAATTGATTTAACTCATTTTGACTCTTCCTGTATCAACAACAACAACAGAAAGATCATTTTCTGCTATGAATCTTGTAAAACGAGGCTTCGCAATAAGATGAAAGAGGAATTTCTTGCAAATTGCATGACTTTATACATTGAACGAGAAATAACGGAGAAAACCGACAAAAATTGTATCATAGATGAATTCTATGAGGTGAAGAATCGACGTGCACAATTGAAGTTGCATGTATGTAATTGTTTGTATCTTTTTTGTTTGATGAATATATATAATATGTATATTTTTTATATTTAAGTATTTAATTTTTTTCAGCTTTGTTTGATGATTGGACCCCCTACCAAAATTTCTGGATGCGCCCACCCTAGCATCGGTCCAATCACTCTTCCCTTCCATGTCACATTGACTTTAGTGTTTGAAGTGCACGCGGGGAGAAACCAGAGGTTCCTCTCTCCTCATTTATATCATTTTTTTGAAGGGAATGCCTCTTCTCCTAATAAGAAAGGGCGATGCCCTCACGCTTCTCTTCTCCTCGCCTTTTGCCTCGCCCCGTCTCTCCCCCACAAATCATACTGCTCCTGCAGTCGGCTCAGGGCGGCCATGTTTGGGGGCTGTGCGCTTGGGCTTCCTTCTTTCTCCCGTCGCGATAGCCCTCGGCATGGCTCCGATGATACCCAAAAAGATCCTGTCCTTCTGGTCTCCGGCATTGGCGGCTCCATCTTAAACGCGAAGCACAAGAAAAACGGGTCGTTGCTCCGTGTTTGGGTACGGATCCTCTTTTCCAATTACGAGTTCAAGAAGTGTCTTTGGTCCACCTACAACCCGAAATCTGGTGTGTTTGCCTTCGGTTCTTCTCTTCATATATGTGTTAAAGCGATGCCTTTCAAGCGGTAATACTTGGCCTGGCATTGGGCAGGGTCCACCGAGACGCTTAATCCGGATATTGACATTGTCGTCCCTGAAGATGATTTCGGGCTTTACTCGATTGACATTCTTGATCCCGCTTGGGTAAGATGTATTCAACTTTGAAGTTATTTCCTCTCTGTTCTTTGTTTTCTTTTGGGTTATAGCTTAAGTTGGTTGCCAGGCTATATCACTACTGCATACAAAGCAGTATTGTTCGCCCCTATTTATACTACTCAAGTCCCTGCCCGATGGGCAAACTACACAAAAAAGTGTTTCCGGGCCACAGAGAAAGCGGGTAGGTTACAAAAAAAGCTACATCATGAAAAAAATGTAAATGTTGATCTGACTGGGTATGGTGTTGACGAACAGTGTGGAGTCAACTTGAGATTTGGCAAGCACTTTGAGGGAGCACGAGTAATTGTAACGATACCGGGGTGAGGGACCCGTTGCTCACAGGGCCGTCTAACCGAGGATCCATAACGTCCCCACCACCGGCCTTTACAGAGCTGCAACCCAACGCACCCAACCACTTCACTGTGCGGATAGGGTATCCCGCACAGTAGGTTGTTGAGGCTGGGGCTCGATACCCAGACCTCCTAGATAAGAAGCACTTAACATGTGCTCTCATCACCAACTGAGCAACTGAGCACATGTTAAGTGCTTCTTATCTAGGAGGTCTGGGTATCGAGCCCCAGCCTCAACAACCTACTGTGCGGGATACCCTATCCGCACAGTGAAGTCATTAGGTGCGTTGGGCTGCAGCTCTGTAAAGGCCGGTGGTGGGGCCGTTATGGATCCTCGGTGAGATAGCCCTGTGAGCAACAGGTCCCTCACCCCGGTATCGTTACATATTGGCCGGTGGTGGGGCCATTATGGATCCTCGGTGAGATGACTCTGTGAGCAACGGGTCCCTCACCCCGGGATCGTTACATAATATGCGCATTTTATGTAACGATACCGGGGTGAGGGACCCGTTGCTCACAGGGCCGTCTAACCGAGGATCCATAACGGCCCCACCACCGGCCTTTACAGAGCTGCAGCCCAACACACCCAACCACTTCACTCTGCGGATAGGGTATCCCGCACAGTAGATTGTTGAGGCTGGGGCTCGATACCCAGACCTCCTAGATAAGAAGCACTTAACATGTGCTCTCATCACCAACTTGTTAAGTGCTTCTTATCTAGGAGGTCTGGGTATCGAGCCCCAGCCTCAACAACCTACTGTGCGGGATACCCTATCCGCACAGTGAAGTGGTTGGGTGCGTTGGGCTGCAGCTCTGTAAAGGCCGGTGGTGGGGCCGTTATGGATCCTCGGTTAGACGACCCTGTGAGCAACGGGTCCCTCACCCCAGTATCGTTATAGTAATGGTGATGATCTTTGAAATCATGATGACTTTGAGGCTGTTGGAAAGGATGTTGGCGAGTCCTCGCGGGAATGGATTTAGTGTGCGCGAGCACTCGCCTACGATCATATTTTTTTTGGTTTTTCGTGGAAATATAGAAGTTGTGGAACTTAGAATCCTAGTATTTTAAGTATGCAAGGAATTTGGAAAAATTGATTAACCGCAAGTTCTGTGATTGTCATAAATGATATTAAACCTATATAAAAGGGCACGTGGCTAGCTGAACAAATCACTTTAAAACGGATCAACATTCTCCAATTGCTGTGCGCGTGCTTTATAAGACAAATGGCAAGCCTGGGAAGAAAACAACTCTTGCAGTACTTAGGGCAACACACTCATAAAGTTGCAGAGAAGAAGTCTTATCGGGCTTTGTTGTTACTTTCCTGACGTCAGTGAAGTAGGAAATGTCAAAAGGAAGTTACAGAGAAGAATTCGCTAGAGATGATGACAGTGAAGAAGGAAATGATGGTTCTGACGAGCGCTGCTATGCCTTTCCCCACATCTATGTTAACGTTGTGGAGTCGTCTGGCTTGGGAATTCAACTCTCTGAGGTGAAAACTTCAGCTAATTTTGTGGAAAATGTATAGAGGGCGAGTCTGCGAGTCTCCTTGATTTTTCTTTTTTGAGGCTTATCTTGATATGGTTCCTACATAGAGTGACATCCTCGAGATTGCTAGCGCTAGGTTGAGCCCTGTGTGACAGACTAAACAGAGGAGTCACGAGCACTGTTGATGCCGCGTTGAAGCTCGTTGGCTTGGCAAAGTCTATGATGAAGTTGAGGAAGGACACTGAAATCTTGTTCCTACTCGCAAGGAGTTTGATGCTAAAATATTGTAGCGAAAACTTTCCAACAGACGTTTGAAGTAGAAGAGGAAGAAATCTTCTTCTAAGGTTGCTTCTCCTCTGTCTATGGTGGCCAAGGTGGAGCAGGTGGAGACCGTGGCGAAGTAGCGGGACAAAATAATGTAAGTCCCGGTGATCCAAATATAACACAAACTTTTGAGGGATGAGGTAGTGTCTGCAATGTCTCAATGATTGCATAATCACGTAAAAATCTCGATCGTAGTTGCCTAGTTAGAGTACCTCTGTCGGGCGTCATTCAACTTCTCATTAAAGTAATCAATTGAATGACTCTCTTGACCGAGTACTCCTCTTTTGCCTACGACAGAGGCGTCACAAGCTATCTCGAAGGCTTAGCTAAAATCTGGTAATCAGAGTATCGAAGCCGTGGTTAATTTTTCCTTAATGTCCTCGAATGCCTGAGTGGCGGCAGGTGTCCACTAAAAATATACTTTACAGAGGCAGCTCGTGTAGGGTGCCATGATAGTGCTGAATCCTCTGACAAAGCGTCTATAAAATGTGTCCAACCCGTGGAAGCTTCGAGATTCATGAATATTTGTGGGGTTTGGATAGTTTCAAATGGACTTGACTTTATCAGGATCTATGGACACGCCTGAAGCAGAGATGATGAACCATATGAAGTGTACATACTCAGTTAAAAAGGTGCACTTTTTCAGATGGATATAAAAGTGTTCCTTTCGGAGGATGTCGAAGAGCAATCATAGATGCGTGAGATGTTCTCCATGAGTCTAACTGTAAACTAGGATATCGTCAAAATAGACTACGAGGAATTTTTCCATATAAGGGCCCATAATATGAGTCATCACGTGCATGAATGTGCTAGGGGCGCTGGATTGCCCAAAGGGCATAACCAACCTCTCGTAGAAGCCGTCCTTCGTTTTAAATGTTGTATATTCTCTAGGAAGTACGGGTAAGGGTACCGGGTACGATATGTATCCGATACAGCGGTACGACAAAATTTAAAATCAAGGATACGGGTATGGCGGAATATGTTGTATTAAATTTAATAAATATATATGCATATATCACAAATACAATTATAAATTCTTAAAACAATAAAACATGAAGCTATCACATTCACTAACAAATTAATTGAACTATAATACAGTATTCAGTATTCACAAAATAACAACATATTCACAAATTAATTTGAACTAACTAATTGAACTAACAACATATTCACAAATTAATTTGAACTAAAAACACATTCACAAATTAATTTGAACTAATTAATTGAACTAACAACACATTCACAAATTAATTTGAACTAATTAATTGAACTAACAACACATTTACAAATTAATTGAACTAACAACACATTCACAAATTAATTTGAACTAATTAATTGAACTAAAAGCACATTCACAAATTAATTTGAACTAATTAATTGAACTAACAACACATTAAGAAAAAGAAGAAGCCTAAAAAACTAAAAGCGCGATAATATCGAACCCAGCCGTGACGCGTATCCGTACCGGAAACGTACCCGGTACGGGTATGTCCCTATTTTTGGTGTATCCGTGCTTCCTAGTATATTCTGTAGTGGGGGTAGCTCGTCAGGGAGCTCCTCTGTCATAATGTTACTGTACTCATCGAGGAGGTGTTAATCAGCAAGATGAATGGACTCTAAGTACACAATGCTCTCTGTAGTTTGAGAAGCAGCAACGACATAAATGTGACCAGTATCTAGACTCTACTGAGTGAACTCACTACGACGCAGATATGGAAAGTTCTAAGGGCACCCGTTGTAACTAAAGAATCGACCCTATCCTTCGAGAGTTCTCTGGGTTGGGTCGGGGATAATGTGATCTTACGGCCCTTATCAAAGAATACACAAGTATTGGATCACCCATAACTAGTCACTTCCTTATCATAAAGCTAGGGCTTGCCTAGTAAAACATGTGCAATGTCCATGGGAATGACGTCACACCAGACTGTCCTCGAAGAAGGCGAGCTGAATAAGAACCTGACATCTCTTGGTGCCCTAGATCACTATCTTATTCACCCAAACAACTCGATACGGGTGTGGATGGGGCTCAGCCTTATTTTTTATGCGCTCAAGCCCCTTTTGGGCTATGATATTCACGCAGCTGTCACTATCGATAGTGAACTTGTAGGACTCACTTGCACTTGGGAAATATGTGTAAAAGATAGTGTTCTGCTTCCAATCCTCATCCGCATGGGGGTGTGCAATAAGCAACGGATGATGCCCATCTCAAGTGCTCGGTCAGCCTCGTCCTCCCAACCTTCTTCTATGACCATGATGATCTCCTCCTAGTTGGCTTTGCAGGATCAAATACAAGGTCAAGATCCTCCTCAATAAGTAGATTTTATGTGGGGCACAACGCCGTTACATTGTCTCTACCCTGAGATCAATAACACTGGATCCCGGGCTTCCGGTGGTAGTGGAGGTGGCCCTCGTATTTGTGGGAGTACGAGGAGGCTTAAAAGAGGTGGATGCCACTGTGGGGGACTCCTAGAGGCAGGGCTATCAGGATGTTAAGGTCGCCTCGGATCTACAGTGCACAATTACTGTTTGTACTTTAATGCGAGCTGGTAGATTTGGTAAACTGTCTCTAGGCGATGGGGAATGAGCTCCTTACAGATGTCTGCCCTCAGTCCGGTCCTAAAGCGGGAGGCCATCATGATGTGCTCCTCTGTAACTTCACTCCTCACTACAAGCTCATCGAATCGAGTCATATACTCGGCTACGAAAGGGTGCCTTGACATACTGTCAGGAGCTGCACCAAGAGTTGCTACGATAAGAAGCTGGGAGATATTTTTTTAAGCTTCTGCTTCATATTGGCCAATTAGGTGATGGGGTTGAGACCCTTTTTGTCTAGAGAGCGCTCCAAATTCGTCTCATAAACCTTGACTGATGGCGAGGATGCCCCGCCATTCGCTCGTGCCGACATGAACCTCTCTTCTGATCGCCGCTGCTACATGTTCATGGATATTGATGGTCGTTGCCGCAACCGTCGTCGCCTCCGCCACATGGATCTCTCTTTTGATCGCCGCCGCTACATGTTCGTGGACATTGATGGTCGTTGCCGCAACCGTCGTCGCCGCCGCCACCACCGCTGCCGGCATTTCGTCACTTCATTATGATTATAATGTTATTTCATTTGTGAAATAATATTATAATCCTACTACTTTAATTATCATTTTATTAATATTATATTTATAATTTATAGGGTTAATATTATGTTATTTTAATTTTGTTAAACATTAGTGGCTATGATTTGTTTTGTTTTGGATGAAGGGTTGGATGGAGTGGTGTAGTAAGCTTATATATATATGTGGAGATGGAGAGAAGGAGGCATTGAATTGAAGAAGAAAAAAAAACCTAGTCTCACGGTTTGCTCAAGCCGCCCCCGCTCCTATTCGGCCTGGCCGAAACCCGACGCCCAGGATCCGCCTACTGCTGCTGCCGCCGCCCCTTTGGGGCTGTTCCTTGCTGCTCCGACGACTCCTACCTCCTCCGGTGTGACTCCGAAGAAGGCGGCTCGGTTCTTCCTCATCCGGTGCGACTCCGGTGACCCGTGGAAGTGCGACTCTTACACTGCTATCTTGTTCTTCCCTCCCCACCTCCTCTCTAAATTTCTGGGTTCTTGGTAACAAATTTCCGTCCCTAAAACTTTGTGTGATATTCTTCTTCATATTGTGAGTTAGTGGAGACTTTGATTTCAAGTTTCATCCTACTATTTGATTCAAGTATTTGCATAATAAAAATCTGAAATTGTTATTGTTTTACATCCGATTTTCGCGAAGATTTCCATAAGGGTAGGTCCCCTTGGACGTTTGCAAACGGGGTTTGTTTAGCCTTTGGTTTCGAATGAATCAAGAGGATTTGGTATATCCTCGTATGGTTTTGTTTTGAGGGTTATATTTGGACTACTTTCCGATTGAAATCTTTAGTCCGGAACGCCCTCTATGTGGATGGAAATGTTTGTGATATGATGCTAGATGTATGGTTAGGATTATGAGATTAGTATATGTGTATGTTCGTGCAGGTTTGGGTGGGAATTTCCCCCTTGTGAGATCGCGCATTTACAAACGAAACTCTGCCGAAATTTCGAGTTTTGCGCGCACACCACGTGTTCGCTTAAATTCCCCTTAGGAATCCTTTTGCCGTCTCGTGTTTTAATTCCTTAGGGAGTGACCTACATCAATTTGGTATCAGAGGGAGGTTCACGTCAATTTTTCAATTGACACCCCTCCCCCAATTTTTAGGACATTGTCACGCACTTCGCAGGCACACCTTAGAGTCAAAAAAATTACAATTTTTTTTTTGTTTTACGTGTTCACTTAGTTTGAGTATATTCAGTTGGTCCGTTATGGCATATATTGGGAGCTCCGCACACTCACTTTCATTCGTTGAGCATAACGTTATGTTATCACAATATTTGACACCACCACCGCGCACCTCTAGGCCTATTAGGGTTCCTGCTCCAACCTATGATGGGTTAGGTGCTCCGCGAGTATTTTTATGTTGGGTGAAGGATATGGAGCGCTATTTTGAGAGTTATCAGATTGTGGATCCCCACAGGATTCCCGTTGCGAAACTACAATTATTGGGTTGAGCAAAAACCTTCTGGCTCAATGAGGAGCGACGTTTTGGGACGTCCCTCGACGACTCACTTGTAGGCTGGAGGATTATGAAGAATTTATTAATGGATGAGTATTACCCTCCATACTGCCGCTCGCCGTCTTCTGATTATCTGAGTGAGTCGCCTCCTAAGATTTTGCCTACATCGAACCAACATGTTCCCTCGTACTCCCATACTCGGATATCTCATGATTTTGTTTCTCCCCGCCAAGGCACTAGACCCGTTTCTGATCTTAGGAGTGACTATAAGCCCCACGCTAGATCTCTGCCCCGCCAAGATCTGACTATTTCGAGCACATGTACACCTACCGTTAGGGAGAAAGAAAAGGTTAGGTCCTCTGTCCCGCCACCTGTCCTTGTCACTACTAGGGAAGTTATAAAATCGCGGGTTAAGCATAGGCAAATAGTTAAGAGTTTCAAGGAGAACGCTACATGTTATGTTTGTGGAGTGATTGGCCACTATGCCGTGGAGTGCCCCACAAAGCCTAGGGCTTTGGCTCTTTTAGCTTCGACGTCTGAGCCCGCCACTGAGGGTGATGCCGATTGTTCTGACGACTGTAGTGACGATGAGGAGATTGGATATCCTAGTGACCTGGATGATGATGTCTCCTCTGAGGTACCCCTCCCTGGGATTAACCCACCTCCCCTCGACCATATTTCAGGCCCGTCTTCTATGATAGTTGAGGAACCGTACGATGGCCCAGAGTTAGCTGACGTACCTACTGAGTTGGAAGATTTACCTTGCGAGGGATCCGTCCTTTTGGATCGATTAACGGACTTGTTAGGACACGACTTGATTTTACCTAGTCCGATCCACTTAGTTAAACCGTCGTTATTAGCACCTCCGTTTGATATGACTAGTGGGCTATGTATTGGTGAGTATTCCCCGGCGGGCATGTTTTCATTTGCGACTGCGTATGCTTTCACGGCGACTGTGCCTATTGATTTGGTGCCCTCACGATATTGTTACCTGCCAAATCAAATTGCACATATCTTTCGTCCATCCTGGTACGAACTGCATGTAAACATATCGATGCCTTATTCCAGTGTCTATGAGTTGCATCACTTTCACGTCCGTTCACCTTCGAGAGCTACTGACTGCAGAATTGTTGATTCTAATTTAGTCTGGTTAGCCCCCGAGTGGATACCTTCGGGTTCCGTAACAAAATTATTACATTGGAGCGCCGATCCTTTCATGATTTTCAAGAATTTTGGATCTAATGCAATTTCTTTGGATTTTTACGATGCAATCGATTTTTCACCACATTTTAATTTTTCGGATTTAATTTTGCAAATCTGGTCTCCATATGAGCGGCTTTCTCCGACGTTTCTCTCTTCCACTTCAAATTCTCGTGGGTTGAGAGGTGAGATTTTTTCCGTGTCGCTCTTCCATTTGGATTTACTGGTTCTCGCATTGGATGGTAAGATCTGCGCTGCTTTTCTTTATGCTGACACATCTATGAGGTTTTCTGCTGTTCTTGCTCATGACAGGTTCTGTTCTATTGCGGACGCCCGCAATGCTTGTCCTGCCCCGTGGATGTCCGCTCTTGCTATGCTACCTGTGGTTGTTGCTGCCTCCTGCTATTCTCTCCCTGGCCACTCATCGGAGATGAGTGATTTTGAGCGGGGGAGGATTGATGGCGAGGATGCCCCGCCATTCGCTCGTGCCGACATGGACCTCTCTTCTGATCGCCGCTGCTACATGTTCATGGATATTGATGGTCGTTGCCGCAACCGTCGTCGCCTCCGCCACATGGATCTCTCTTTTGATCGCCGCCGCTACATGTTCGTGGACATTGATGGTCGTTGCCGCAACCGTCGTCGCAGCTGCCACCACCGCCGCCGGCATTTTGTCACTTCATTATGATTATAATGTTATTTCATTTGTGAAATAATATTATAATCCTACTACTTTAATTATCATTTTATTAATATTAGATTTATATTTTATAGGGTTAATATTATGTTATTTTAATTTTGTTAAACATTAGTGGCTAGGATTTGTTTTGTTTTGGATGAAGGGTTGGATGGAGTGGTGTAGTAAGCTTATATATATATGTGGAGATGGAGAGAAGGAGACATTGAATTGAAGAAGAAAAAAAAACCTAGTCTCACGGTTTGCTCAAGCCGCCCCCGCTCCTATTCGGCCTGGCCGAAACCCGACGCCCAGGATCCGCCTACTGCTGCTGCCGCCGCCCCTTTGGGGCCGTTCCTTGCTGCTCCGACGACTCCTACCTCCTCCGGTGTGACTCCGAAGAAGGCGGCTCGGTTCTTCCTCATCCAGTGCGACTCCGGTGACCCGTGGAAGTGCGACTCTTCCACCGCTATCTTTTTCTTCCCTCCCCACCTCCTCTCTAAATTCCTGGGTTCTTGGTAACAAATTTCTGTCCCTAAAACTTTGTGTGATATTCTTCTTCATATTGTCAGTTAGTGGAGACTTTGATTTCAAGTTTCATCCTACTAATTGATTCAAGTATTTGCATAATAAAAATCTGAAATTGTTATTGTTTTACATCCGATTTTCGCGAAGATTTCCGTAAGGGCAGGTCCCCTTGGACGTTTGCAAACCGGGGTTTGTTTAGCCTTTGGTTTCGAATGGATCAAGAGGATTTGGTATATCCTCGTATGGTTTTGTTTTGAGGGTTATATTTGGACTACTTTTCGATTGAAATCTTTAGTCCGGAACGCCCTCTATGTGGATGGAAATGTTTGTGATGCGATGCTAGATGTATGGTTAGGATTATGAGATTAGTATATGTGTATGTTCGTGCAGGTTTGGGTGGGAATTTCCCCCTTGTGAGATCGCGCACTTACAAATGAAACTCTACTGAAATTTCGAGTTTTGCGCGCACACCACGTGTTCGCTTAAATTCCCCTTAGAAATCCTTTTGCCGTCTCGTGTTTTAATTCCTTAGGGAGTGGCCTACATCATTGACCTACCCAATTCATTTCATTTTGGCAATCCTTATCCGCTTCTTATTACTCATTTCAAACCGGTCAAAGTAATTATCCATTTCTAACAACCAATCACTAAACACTTTAGGATCTAACTGCTCGTCATAGGATGGGGCATTGATCCAAATATGGCGGGTAATGCCATCCTCATAACCTCTGGGGGCCTCATAGCGTCTTATATAGTCATATCGTTCATAATGGTATCATGCATCTTGAACGTGATCACCTTTACGTGGAGGGTTATGAGGCGGAGGCTATTCCTCTAGGGGAGGAAGAGCCTGACTCCCATTGGGTTTCTACGACGATCGTTGGCTACCCCTAGGGCCTCCTGGACGGGCGGGGGAGCCTGCCCAATGGAGTTGTGTAATATACGAATTGGGGTGTACATAGAATTAGAAGCTCTTCCTCTTTCATAATGATTCTCACGTTGGGCAACTTGTGGATTAGTGGTTCTTACAGGACTGGGAGACTTATTGGACTCTAGATCCTCTACTCTAGTGACGAGATTTTGGAACTGCTCTCTAATGCTGTGTAATTGTGCGTCCCCTTGATCAAATTGATCCTCCAATTTTTTTTGGAGATTGGACATGAACATATCGATGTTAGAACTGGTAGTGGCTTGACTGTGTTGAGGGGTTGACTTTGACATTGTATGCCTATATGCCTTATCGTTACGTAACATGCAAAGTACAAGAGATGGAGACATTGGAGGGCTGGAGTGTGGCAAAAGATGTAGGAAGGACAACATGACATACAATGATAGGTGGGATGTTGGTTGATTTTGGGATCTCAATCCTAGAGAGGATCGCCCCTTGACTCTACTAGAGGCAGCCAGTGGTGGAGAGAATGGCAACAGAGTTACTACAGAGTCTTATGACGGTTGCTTACGTGTGGAGCTTGAGGGCAAGCTACCAAATCCATAATCCTAGAGGGGAACTAAAGGGGAGGAAGAAAAGAGATAACTTGCTTGCTTCCCCAATTCCTTGCCCAAGGGCTTTTCAAATAGACTTACAAGAGCTGCTTTTACAATAAGCTCCTAACAAGTGGGCTACACATATTTTAAATTTTTAGTATTAAAGATACCTAAAAATATGATTCATAATAATGACATAAAATCCAATTCATTAAGACACTTAATAAAAAGATCTTATTAAATACTTGTAAATTAAGAATGGTTGACTCATAATAAAATATATTAGAGGGTCACCATGACTGAAGTGAAAGAAGATGTCAGACCAATGAAGAGAAAGTATCTTGGTACCTTTGTATTGGAACAAAAGAGATATACAAAATTGTGTTAATTACAGAGCAATTATATTGATGAGTCATACCATGAAACTATGAGAACGAGTAATAGAAAGAAGAGTAAGACGAAAGACTAACATCTCGAAAAATCAATTTGGATTCATGCCATGGCGATCGATCATGAAAGCTATACATCTCTTGAGGAGACTCATTGACAACAACCGAGAAAGAAAACATGATTCTTGAGAAGGCTTATGATAAAGTTCCAAGAGAGATCTTATGGAGAGTCTTAGGAAAAAAGGTGTAAATGTATCATACATTGACATAATCAGAGATATGTATACAAAATCAATGACAAGGGTGAGAACATCTGGAGGATTAACACATGAATTCTGTATCACTGTTGGCTTACATCAAGGTTCAGCTTTAAGCCCTTATTTCTTTACCCTTATCTTAGATGAGCTCACCAGACATCCAACAAGCAATACCTTGGTGTTTATTGTTTGCGGACGATATCATTTTGGTTGATGAGTTGCGCGAGGGTGTAAACGCAAAACTTGAATCTTTGCGAGACACTTTAGAAAAGAAGGGTTTTAGGTTGAGCAGGGCAAAGACAAAGTATATGGAGCTTAAATTTAGTAGTGCAAGAAGGACACATGACTTTGTTATTAAGTTGGGCGATCAAAAGTTTTTCCGTAGTGAGTGCTTTAAATATCTTGGATCGATAATTCAAAAATACGGAGGTATTGATAAAAAAGTGACACATAAAATCCAAGCGGGTTGGTTGAAGTGGAGAGGCGCGTCAGAGATCTTATGTGATCGTAAAGTAC
The DNA here is from genome assembly GCA_039513925.1 of Platanthera zijinensis. NCBI lineage: Eukaryota > Viridiplantae > Streptophyta > Magnoliopsida > Asparagales > Orchidaceae > Platanthera > Platanthera zijinensis. The sequence goes on along the minus strand of CM077089.1, from coordinate 15,267,064 downwards.
GATTAAAACTTAAGGGCAAGTTTTACCATACTGCAATTAGACCAACGATGCTCTATGGTTCTGAGTGTTGGGCAGTGAATTGTGTACATGAGCAAAAAATGGGAGTTGCGGAGATGAGAATGCTTAGGTGATGTGTGGACACACGAGACTGGATAAAATTTAGAATGAATGTCTCAGTGATAAGACAGGAGTAGCACCAATTGCAAAGAAGATGCGAGAAGCTCGACTAAGATGCTTTGGACATGTACAAAGGAGATCATTAGAGTCACCTATTAGGCGCTGTGAGAGTCTAGTCACTAGGCATGTTAAACGAGGGAGGGGCAGACCAATAAACACTTGGAATGAAACTATAAGGAAAGACATGATGTACTTAGGCATTAGTGAGATTATGACAAAAGATAGGGCACAATGACGACAAAGGATCCATATAGCCGACCCCACTATAGTGGGATAAAGGCTTGAGTATTGTTGTTGTTGTAGAGGGTCACCATGAGTAGCACTTCTATAATATAAAGCCATGAAAAGCAAACTTAGATGTTTTTAAATGTAAGGACAAATATGTACCAACAAATAACACATGATTTTTGCATAGTCTAGGTGACATAGGATAGAGCTCTAAAGACAACTACGGCTAAATGCAAATGTGATAACCGACAAATTTAATCCTGCAAAGCAACATTTATAAATTATATAACTTGATTATTTCACAATCAAATTAAAGCATTTAAAATAAGGAAACAGAAAGAGGTATAAGCGCAAGAGTATGCAAAATCAACTCTCTAATTGAACAAGTAATATAGAAACCAAAACAATTGAAGACAAAGATTATAAGCCACTATCTCTATAAGTAGAGAACAAACACAAAATCCAATGCTAAAGAAATAACAACACAACTTGAACTTTGCAAAAATTGTAAAGAGGGAAGGGCTGAAGATGCTTCAGAGGGCTGTCCGGGGCTGATTTCAGCATTGTGATGCTGTACATGACTGTCCAGAAACAGGGACAGCAACCTTGGACCATGCAGGGAGGCAGCATTCTGCTAACTGTGGAGGGGAATGTCTGTCCAGGGAGAAAGACAGCAGTTTTACCCTGCAGGAGGGTCCTTTGGGTGGCTGGCAGCAAGCTTCCAGGGGGTTGGGGGGGGGGGGGGGTTGGAGAATTGGCATGGGATGTTTGGCAGGAATTCTGGGTTGTAGGGTGACTGGACATCACACAGAAGGCAATACATGGAAAGATTTGGGTTGCTGGGTGATGGCAGAGGAGGGGAAAAGGCTTTGCTGGTTGAAGGGGATTGAGGGGGTGGATCCACGGGAGGGAAATCAGGAAAGAGAGTGGGGAAAAGGTTGGTTGGAGTGAATGTAGGGGAATGGGGAGTGATTCGGCCAACTGATAGTGGGAGTGGGGGTTGTTTTGGAGAGGTGGGGAGGGTTGTAGTGCTTCCACGTGAGAATGAGGGAGGGGATTGCAGGGGGGTGGGGTGGGAGAAGTTGCAAGGGATGTTTGGCAGGAATTCTGGGTTGTAGGGTGATTGGAGAGCACACAGAAGGCAATACATGGGAAGCTTTGGGTTGCTGGGTGATGCCAGAGGTGGGAAAAGGCTTTGCTGGTTGAAGGGGTGTGAGGGGGTGGATCCACGGGAGGTAAATCAGGAAAGAGAGTGGGAAAAAGTTGGCTGGAGTGAATGTAGGGGAATGGGGAGTGATTCGGCCAACTGACAGTGGGAGTGGGGGTTTGTTTTGGAGAAATAGGGAGGGTTGTAGTGCTTCCACGCGAGAATGAGGGAGGGGATTAGGGGGGTTGCATGGGAAAATAATAATTAGTGGGGGCTTAATTTGAGGAGGCAGTTCCTAAATAAAAGGAAATGGGGGTAGTTGGTGGTTTGGAGTTAGTTGGTTGTGGTTAATGAGTAATGAGGGTGTTACCCGGCTGGTGGAAGGTGGTGGTGGCCGGAGGTAAAAAGATAGGAGAAGTGGAGATGGACCGCCGGAGGTGGCCGGAAATGTGTTCCGGTGATCTCGAGAGATGGAATTATGGTGAATGTAGAGGGAGGGTGGACTTGGGGTGTCTGGCCATCAGTGCTATAGAGGGGAAAATGGGGGGAAGAAGCTTGGGGCCGACTGTTTTGGTGTTCTTGTAGCAGTTTGGTAGGGAGACAGTGCGGGGATGGTGGTGGGAGTAGCCGGATATGGTGTTGTTGGGGAATAATGATGGTGTCTGGATACATAGTGGGAGGAGGGGTAAGGTGGATCCACGACAAGGAATTGGGGAGAAGGGAGATGGCCGGCCAAGGGGAAATGGGGGGGATAAACCCATGCTTTCATGCCCGGGGTCGGCTTCGGCACCAAAATGATCAAGGAATCGACTTCTTCACTCTATCCTTCAATACCTCTAAATGTGAGCCCTCACCTCTATTTATAGACTCTAGGGGGTAACACACGATTATGATTGGCAGATCGTCCCGACTAAAAAATACATTAAAATACAACTCAAAATAAAAAATGACAAGAATAAAAAAATACTATGATCGTCGATCTGCTCAAGATGTGCGGTCCCGATCTCCACCGCACCTGAGGTCGTCGTGAGTAAACCCGAATGGGTTGGGCGGGCTACTCCCCATCGCTAGGTTTCTATGTTGTTAAAGGCGCGCCTAAGGCTCCAGGTTCACCAGGCTCAGAGGTTTGCGCATTCGTGCGCCTTTTTTGCGCCTTTGGACATTAAAGGCGTGCATGAATGCGATTTTTGATGTAAACCTTTTGTTTTCAAAATAATGAAAAAAATAATGTAAGAACTCATTGATTTTTATACGATTTTGTATTCTTGAAACATAATCGATCGTTGAGACTTTGATATGATCCAAAAGACCATTTTGATTTTATTTTTTAAGAGATATAAATGATAGTAATGAATGACTAATGAGTAGAATATATAAAGAACCTGTTCAAAAAGATGAACTGATGTTTGATGCTAATTATTTAAAAAGAATGTGGTTGCGTCTTGCCTTCTTCGGGCGCACGCCTGCGCCTTGAGCCTTGCGCCTAGGCTCCAAAACCCCTTTGCGTCTTGGTGCGCCTTTAATAACAAGGCTAGGTTTACACTCGAGCAATATTTGATAGGAACAAATGAAAAACGAGGATTCATAAATCCGACCCTAATTAATTGGGATGGTGTTAGTGCTTTAATGCTATTATTACTAGTCAATTTTGCTGTTTGACGTGATTTGAAGATATACGCTGCACATTATGCTGCATTAGATACGCTTCCATATCTTGCATTTGGTTAAATAGCTAATCACTATGTTTATTTTGTGATATTCCATTGACCAACAACTATTTGCTAATTTTTCATGATCTGATTTTCTCCTTTTTTTTCAATTTATTTCCAGTGGGTAAAATGTCTGCACGTCACTGATGTATATCATTTCCATGACATGATTAACATGCTTATTAATTGTGGATATACTAAAGGAACGACACTATTTGGATATGGCTATGACTTTCGCCAAAGCAATAGGTTGGTTATTTGCAAACAATTTGATAAATGGTGCCCTTACACTGAAGTAGTACATTGTGGGATTTATTCATTTGAATTCTGGATAGATTTTCTTTTCGTTCTTGGCAGGCTTGACAAAGCTATGAATGGGTTGAAAATGAAACTACAAACTGCTTATAAAGCCTCTGGAGGTAAAAAAGTGAATATAATTTCACATTCTATGGGTGGGCTACTTGTTCGGTGCTTCATGCATCTTCATAAAGATGTAAGTTCTTTCACTGCATGTCAGAAGTTTGTTTCTTTCCTATGTCTAGGGATGCGATTACACCAATCATGGAATTTAGGATTACTTACGTCATAAGCTTTTACATGATGAATCAGGTGTTTGAAAATTATGTTAACAGGTGGATCACGATTGCCACTCCTTTTCAAGGTAACTTTGGTATATTAAGGCTTCATACTTGATATCTTTTGTTTTTTAATCTTTTATTAACTAAATACTTTTTATTGAACTTTGTTTATTCCAGTTCATGTTCCAGTATGTTTGATTTCTATTGACTTAGATTATTTTCAATGGAATATCAATAGTATGTTTATTGGACAGGAGCACCTGGCTGCATCAATGATTCATTTCTAACGGGCTTGCAGTTCGTTTATGGCTTCAAAAGTTTCTTCTTTGTATCAAGATGGACGATGCATCAATTGGTAATTCCTTTCTGCCTTATGGTTGACAGTTAATCTACTCAGAAATCATGACCACATAGTCTTTGGGCTGAAGTTCAAATGCTATGCATATTTTTGATCTGGTAGTCTAGGAAGCTTCTCGGTTTGCTCTCTGTTGATTTGAAACTCCCTTTCTAGCCTGACATGCTTCTTATCCATGGAAGTGATCAATGCGCATTTATGCTTTTATGTTTGTAAGCACAACAACCCGACCAAGGAAACCCACAGACTACTCTTGAGGGCATGACTACTAGAGCAGTCCAGGCTCAGAGCCTTAATAGCATCCTTTTGATTTATAATATTTTATTTATTTTAACCACGCCTTTAATATTCCTTTTTGTAAAACTCTATATAGGAGGTGCTTTTGCATGTACCGAATATACTATTTTGCTCTAAGAAAATGTGAGAATTTGAAATATAAAATATATTAGTCAAAAAAATTAATTATTACATAGGAACCCCCTTCCTTATATTGAGTAGAGGAGGAAGAATGTTCATTGATAGATGTGAGACTAAGTGCAAGAGAGAGAAGAATCTTCAATGACCCCCCATTTGGGATTCTACAAAAAACCATGCTGAAACATATGTATCAATCACTACCAATTTGGTACGAATATCATAAAAATGTGAAGAAATAGGTTTAGTGAATATGCCAACCAACTCTTTATTTGACGTTACAAATTTAATGTAGATTCGTTCGTTGATAACTCCCTCCAATGATGTGACAATCTACTTCTATATACTTTTTTGAAACACATTTTTTGGATATGCAAATGACAATTTTTTTATCGCAAAGCATCAGTAGAGGGTAGTTGTAAGTTTATAAAAATATTTCAGATGTGTCCTCAACCATTTCAATTCACAAGCATTTTGAGTCATGCCAATCTATTCAACTTCCACACTTGGCCTATCACCACTAGTTTCTTGCTTCTCTAAGAGACAAGATTTCCTCCTACATAAGTGAAATATCTAGAAGTAGATTTTTGTTCTGCATAACTTGCATATGAATATACTTTAATAAGTGATCATTTATTTTAAACACCAGTCTTTTATCTGGTGATCTTTTGATATATTCTAATATCTTTAATGCAACTTCAAGATAACACTCTATGAGAGCCTGCATAAATTGACTAACCTTTCCAACAACAAAAGAGATGTTGTGTTTGGTTATAGTGAGATAGATGAGTTTACCATGCAAGCGCCTGTAATGAGTGATATCTGTAAGAGGACTTGTATCATTCCAAAGTATGTTAGTGCCCATAGACATTGGATTTTGGGTAGGGTACGTTTTAAAAAGAGTCATTTCTTCAAGTAGATCTAGGGTATACTTTTGTTGGGAAAGAACCACATTGTTGCATCTTGCGATTTCAATTCCCTAGAAGTATCGAAGAGTACGCTTATCTTTGGTAACAAAATGTGTCCGAAGATTTTTCTTTGTTGTTTCCATGTCAATGAGTCATCTCTGGTGAGCATATAAAAAAGAAAACAACACTTGGTCGGTCTTTTATATGAAGAGAGAGTGATTTGCATTTTTTAAAGAAATACCAATGGTAGAAATGACCTGACTGAACTTGTTAAGCCATGTACCTGAAATTTGTTTAATACCATACATGTCTTTCTTGTATACTTGTGATCCCCCCTGAGCAACATAACTAAGAGGTTTCTCCATATCTACCACTTCATGCAAATCACCATATAAGAAGACACTTTTGACATCAAACTACAACATTTCCTAACCCCAATTGATGCTAACGACGAAGAGTACTTGAATAATGCTGATACGAGCAATATAATAAAATATCTTAAAGAAATCAACACCTTATGTCTAGGTGAATCCCTTTGCAATTAGAAGAGCTTTGTATCTATCCACAATGCCAAACTTAATGATAGAGCCATCAACAACCAACAATATTGCCTTCAAGCTTCATGTGAGGTCCAAGTACCCCGTGATTTGAAGACAGAGATTTCTTCATCTATAACCGCTTTCCACGAGATTTACGATGAGCTTCGTAGTATTTTGTAGCCTTGTAGGGACAATGGTGGTAGATAGTGCCAAGTGAAACCGCACACAAGAAGGAATGAGAATTGCATAACAAACAACATTAGCAATAAGTTGTTGTGTACACCACCACCTTCCTTAGATCAATAGAAAAATTTTGTTCTGATTCTGCTAATGTTAAGGAACCTTCCAAAGAGGAGAAAAATGGTTTGAGAGGTGTCATGAGGGTACCCAGAGTGAAGAGAGCAATGGGAGACGGAGGAGCAGGGTGTCAATTATAATGGTAAGGAAAATGTATGATGGTAGGATGAGGTTTATGTCTAGGAAGTGGTGCAGGAGGGGTCATATTAGGTGGAGCATGAATGATAGGAAGAGAGGAAACATAGTTTGGTGGTGGAGATAGGATGTGTGATCTTAAGAGTAAGGAAACTGAAGACCTAAAAAATCACATCAACGATCATTAACCGATGCCCGCTAACCTTGTTTAGCGATCGCCGATCACTAACTTCATATCAAAGAAAATCGATCACAGATTGTTGACCGACATTTTGTGATCGTTGACCGAACTGTCCTTCCCGTGAAAGGCTCCACTCAAAAATCATTGATCGATGAACTCAACGATTGTCGACTTAAAGTGCTCAACGAGCACCAACCGAAGTGCTCAACGATCGTCGACCAAAGTTTAATGTTGCTTATGAATTCAAATAGACCCGTTGCCTTTTTGAGAAAGGAAAGTGCCATCTTTCTGCCATCCATACCGCGTGTGCCTCTTTGGAACTTCTCTAAAATGGATAAGGACTTCATATAAAATCTTTTATTCTCTCAGCAAATCCTAACAATCTATAATCCTTATATTGGTAGTCAAAAATGACAGGTATCAAGAACGATTATTCTCTTTCTCTTCTCTGTAAATTGAATCCTCTTCTTCTATGATTCAACTATTCACCACTTTTTGGTGATGCAATCTGCTTGATCTAAAGCCATCTCATTTCAAATACTTGCTATAAAGGGTTTTCATGTTCTCTTTTCAAAAGAGATGCTCAGGGTTCTTGAATCTATAGAGGGAAATCCGGAAATATTATGTGGGTTGGAGTCTCTAGTGGTAAAGACTCGTCGCCTTGGGGAATAGGCCGTGCTATCCCACAGAGTTGTGGAAGAGAGGAGTACCCATCTTTTGCCGAACCTCTATAAAATCATGTGTCTTCTGGATGTTTTCTCTATTTCTGTTTCTTATTATGTTGATTTTGTGTTAGCTTGTGTGGTTATATTTCTATTCTAACTTAAACCAGTTATATTGCATATAATCTAATGAACATAACATCTGTGAATTGCATTATAAATGAAGAGAAATTGAATTTAGGTCAATTGGGTGACTTCTCTATGCAACCCTCTCTAGAGAAATATTCAGAGAGTCCACTTTTAGGAACAAGTGCGTGACTTCTTACTCTGTAAATCTAACCAAGAGGGTAAACTTAATCAAAGAGACTACTCCCAAAATGTCTACCTGGGGTTGGGGCAAAATCTTACCTTGTTTTATAAAAATAGTTTTATTTAATCAAAATGATAAATTCGAAGAAATAATGGGTGTTAAATCTAATCATTTTCCTAACCAGTGTTTATATCGTTAAAATGTAATATAGAAAATGAAATTTATTCTATTTGTAGAAAACAAAGGATGAACCTTATATATATTTCTTTCATATGTCAAATACAAGAGAATACAAATATATTGGAGAAGAGAGGAAGGAAGAATCCTATACAATAGATGTGAGACTAAAGGAGAAGGGAGAAATGGGCCTATAAATGGGCCTTTACATCATTTATCCTTATGTCTTCTAACACTCCCCCGCAAGCTGGAGCGTACAAGTCGTAGGAACCAAGCTTGGAAAAGAACTGGTAAAACAATTTGCGAGGTAATGCATTGGTAAGGATGTGATGCAGCAGCCCCGAGCCGCCCCTCTCGGTCGGCCCTACTCGGCCTAGCTAGCGGGCCACGAACTAGCAACTACTGCCGGGCTGCAGCCCAAGCACCCCACCCATGACCACACCTATTCTCAGCGCGGCGGGATGTTGAGGCGAGGTCTCGAACCCAGCCCCCTTGATAAAGAGCTTTCCTAACAGCTATCATCACCAACTGAGCTGCACTTTTTTGATGCAGCAGCCCCGAGCCGCTCCTCTCGGTCGGCCCTACTCGGCCTAGCTAGCGGGCCACGAACTAGCAACTACGGCCGGGCTGCAGCCCAAGCACCCCACCCATGACCGCACCTATTCTCAGCGCGGCGGGATGTTGAGGCAAGGTCTCGAACCCAGCCCCCTTGATAAAGAGCTTTCCTAACAGCTCTCATCACCAACTGAGCTGCATTAGGATGTCAACAACTTGCCCAGACGCAGGAACATGTTCAAGCTTTAGCAGCTTTGATTGAACCTTTTCCCGAACAAAGTGACAATCAACCTCAATATGTTTTGTCCGCTCATAGAACACGGGATTTTTCGCAATATGTATTGCAACTTGACTGTCACAAAACAACGTTGATGGTGAGGACAACCTAACTCCCAAATCCATTAGAAGACTTTCCAGCCAGGTTAGTTCTGATGTAACGGCTGCCATCGCACGATACTCAGCCTCAGCAGACGAGCGAGCAACCACCGTCTGCTTCTTACTCTGCCATGTGATAAAATTTCCTCCAAAGTAAGTACAAAAATCAGTAGTTGAACGTCGATCATCAAACGAGCCTGCATAATCCGCATCAGAGTATGCAATAAGAGAAAGAGAGGAAGATGGCTTATACACAAGTCCTTGCCCAGGGGCATTCTTCAGATATCTGAGAATCCGTTCCACTGCCTGAAGGTGAGAAACCCGTGGGGTATGCATAAACCGACTAACCACTCCAACCGCAAATGATATATCTGGTCTCGTAACGGTTAGGTATATCAGTTTTCCCATGAGACAATGATAGTATTCTGGATTTGGAAGTAGAGAGTCAGTTTCAGATCCCCGAGTACACAACATATGGTTGACTTCCATCGGGGTTTCCGTTGGTTTGCAACCCGAGAGACCAGCATCTTTCAGAAGTTCAATGCAATACTTGCGCTGGGATAAGACAAGGCCATCAGGTCGTCTTGCTACCTCTAGTCCAAGAAAATATCGAAGATTTCCCAGATCTTTGATTTGAAAGATAGAATTTAAATGCCTCTTAACATGTTGTATCCCAGCGGAGTCATCACCAGTGATCAGAATATCATCCACATGAACCAGAAGTATTATAATCCCCGTTGATTGGTGACGAGTGAAGAGAGAGGAATCTGTCGAGCTTTGTTTGAAGCCAACCTCACAAACCGCCTTGCTGAATTTTCCAAACCATGCATGTGGAGACTGTTTGAGACCATAAATATATTTGCGAAGTAAACAAACACGAGACTCCCCAGTGGTCTCAAACCCGGGCGGTTGTTGCATATAGACAGTTTCAAGAAGATCGCCATTCAAAAAGGCATTCTTGACATCCAGCTGGTGGGGGGGCCAGTGGTGATGAACAACTAAGGAGAGCAAGACTGGAACCGTATTTAATTTCGCGACTGGGGAGAATGTTTCCTCATAAACAAGCCTGTACTGTTGAGTAAAATCCCGTGCCACAAGCCGAGCCTTTAAGCGATCAACTGTCCCATCCGCGACATGTTTGATTGTAAAGATCCACTTGCAGCTAACACAATTGTGGCCAGGAGGAGGAGTCAAAAGATCCCAAGTATGATTACCCTACAGAGCAATCATTTCTTCATCCATGACGGCACGCCACGCCGGATGCTGGAGAGCTTCCTGTACAGAGTTAGGTATAGATATAGAGGAGAGAGAGCAAAGGTAAGAAGAGGTGGAGAGAGCCGATGTAGAGAGACATAATTGGCCAAAGGATGAGCCGTCGAGGAGGATGCCGGATCAACATGCCGCGAGATCACACCGGTAGAGGGAAGCTGTTGCTGGGCAGCTAGACGTAGAGGACGACGAGTGTAAACCTCAATGATAGGGGGTTTGGAGGGGACGGGTTTGGAGGGTACTGGTGGTGGTCTAGGAATCCGAAGCAGAGGAGTAGTAGAGAGAAGTGGTGGAAGAGAAGACGTTACGGGAATGATGGGTCGAGATAGCGGAGGAGGAAGAAGGGGATCAGAAGGACTGTCGTGATATGGTTGGTCTTCATGAAAGGAGACATCAACAAACGCAACTATCTTTCCAGTGATAGGATTAAAACAGACATACCCCTTCTGAGTGCGTGAGTACCCAACAAACATAGCTTTGGTAGCACGAGAGGCAAGCTTGTCAGTGGAAGGACCAAGATGACGGACATAACAGGTACACCCAAAGACACGAGGTGTGAGAGAGAAGAGATTCGTGGATGGGCACAGGAGAGTAATGAGTGCCACAAAGTTGAGGACAGACGAAGGCATGCGATTAATGAGGTGCCAAGCAGTAGAGACTGCAAAGTTCCAATAGAGGGGAGGAACCTGCATTTGGATCATAAGAGATTTAGCCACATCAAGGAGGTGGCGATTTTTTCTTTCCGCGATGCCATTTTGTTGAGAGGTGTAGGCACATGAAGTCTGATGTATAATACCAAACTCAATGCATAGATTGGAGAAGGTGCGACAAGTATATTCGCGAGCATTGTCTGGACGAAGAATTTTGACACAGGTAGAGAACTGAGAGCGAGTTTCCGTAAGATACGTACAGAACGTGGTTGAGAGTTCAGTATGATCACGAAGTAAATACAACCAGGTTTCCCGTGAGTAATCATCCATAAAGGTAACAAAGTATCGATACCCAAAGACACTAGGGACCTTATAGGGCCCCCAGATATCAGAATATACTAAGGATAAAGGAGCATCGCTCCGGGTACACGAAGGAGAAAAAGAGGCACAATGTTGTTTGCCGAAAATACACGATTCACAAAAGAACTCTTGAAGAGAGACAGTATGAAGAGCTTTCTTGAGAATTGGAAGAGGGGCATGCCCAAGACGACGATGTCAATAGGTTGTGGAGACAGTGGTGAGAGCAGTGGGAGGAACATCAAGAAGATATAGCTCGTTAGACAACTGCCATCTACTAAGTATATTCTGCGTTAGGCGATCCTACACCACAAAGGAAGAGCGTGAGAAAGTAACACAACAATCAAGGTCTTGCGTAAGACGGCTAACAGAAAGTAGGCTAAAAGGAGAGCCCGGAACATGAAGAACCAAGGATAAGGAGAGAGAGTAAGAGGCAGATGAACAACGCCAGAAACCGGGATCCTGTCACCATTGGCCACGGTGATGTGCTTGGGGTAAGCAGTATCTAGAGCTGTCACGGTTTCGGTTCGGTTCCGGTTCTACTAAAACCAAGAACCAAACCACTAAGCTAACAGTTCTTCAAATTAGAACCAAAACCTTATTTGTTTTGACCGGTTCCGGTTCCAGCTTAATTTTTGCAACCGTCATGTCAACGGTTCCGGTTCCGGTTCAACAAGAACCAAAACCAAACTGACCACTAACAGTTCAGTCCGGTTCCATGCGGTTCGGTCCGGTTCTAACTAAAACCAAAATCAAACTTGACGGAATGAAATAAAAGCGGGCTTCAAAGAGTAAACTCAAAACAACATTGAAATAGAAATACTTATGTTGCGCACTTCTCGATGGTCTTTTCCACGATCGGTGGGATAGTATCCATCGCCTTCCTATGCGTGTCGACTTGCCACGACGTCTAGTTGGCTTGCTCACGTCTCGTCGATATGCTTAACCGTAACAATTGACTACAATTAGTTGTCTTTCATGATTACTAATAAATAATAGTTGTATATCTTCTTTTTTTAAAAATAAAATATTTCAAAAAAATATGTAATTAAATTGAAAATACAATATATAACTATATGAAAATAAAATATGCACTGCAAAAATTGACTTCAAACCGCACCAATTTCAAACCATATCACACGGTTTTTATGCGGTGAAGTTTTGTTCGCTCCAAAATTGACCATCTTTAATGCGATTGCAGTTTGTGTTCAAACTACACCAGCTTCACTTGTGATAGTAAGTATAAATATTATAAATAAATTATAAAGTAATAACAATATAATAATAAACGGGTTGCGGTTTGGTTTCGGTCTGGTTCGGATCAGGTCTAAAAATCTTGAAACCGCTTGAGACTTATATGTTGCAGCTCCGATCCGGTTCCGGTTCCGGTCCGGATAATAAAATGTAAAAACCACACCCTGATCAATGTTGTTCACGGTTCTAAAATTCAAACTGGAACCGAATAATTTGCGAACGGTTCGGTCCGGTTTTTTGCAGTTCCGGTTCGGTTTACGATTTTCGGTTTTAAGTGACAGCTCTAGCAGTATCTAAGTATTTGGGCGGCTGGTGCGGAGAGAGATGATGTGTAGCACCCGAGTCCACAATCCAGGGAGAGCTGTGTGAGAAACATGATATACCGTCCTTGAAGATCGAGGCCACAGAGCCAGATGAGCGACTAACCACCTCTTGAAATTGATGGAGTTGAGCACACAATGTGGCAATATCATCAGTAGTGATGGAACCAAATGCCATAATCCTGAGCTGTGAATAGGCACAGAAGCCGGGCGACAAGGAGGCAGGCGGCTTGCCGGACAGAACCAGCGGCTACTATGGAAGAACGATGAGAGCAGCGAGAAACAAAGCCGAGCGGGCACCAGCAGTAAGACGAGGTCGCACGCGACTAGAGGAGATCACGTGAGAGGTAGCGAGTAGAAGGGAGCCCGTAGCGAAAAGAAACAGGCCGCGACGGGTAGAACCGTGAGCGGCAACGGGTAGAAAGAACAGAGACCAGCGAACAGGCAGAAGACCGGGCGGGAGAGACAGACCGCACCAAGATCCGAAGCGGTAAGAGAAGAGAAGCCGCCAAGACTAGAGAGCAAGAAAAGCCGCACGGTCTCGATGTCAACACACCAGCGGCAAGAGGCCGCGACCAAGATGCAGAGCGGTTAGCTGGAAGAAGCCGCCACGCCGAGACACGAGGAGAAGCTGCACGGTCACAGTGATAACACACCAGCGACAAGGAGGATGCCGCGACCAATATGCGGAGCCCGCAACAGAGAGGAGAGGCTGCTAGCGACAAGACAAGTCGCAGCGACTAAGCAGAAAAGAAATCGCGAGAGAAGTCCGCACGGTCACGGTGAGCACACCAGTGGCAAGGAAACATGCCGCGACCAAGGGAGGAGCTCGCAGCGAGAGAGAAGCCGCAGCGGCAAGGAGAGCACCAAGCGGGGCGCCCGCAGAAATTGAAGAAGGGAGACCGCAGCGGGTAGGAGAGCAGCAACGGTAAGGAAAATCGCGCGGTCTCGGTGATAACACCAGCGGCACAAAGCGGTGCTCGCAGCGACAAGGAACGAAGTCGCGCGATAAGATCGGAGGAGAGATTGCGGGTTTAGGAAGAAACCGCAGCGTGATGGCGAGAAGCCGGGCGGGAAGAAAGAAGAAACCGGTCGGTTAGGGGGGAAGGGCCCACCAGACCGTGAGGTTTATGAAGGGGGGGTAAGACGAGGTGGAGGCCACAAGAGAGAGGAAGAGGAGCGGTCAGAAAAAACAATATACCGCGCGGGAAACCGCAGTTAGAAGCAGGAAAGGCCGCAAGAACAAACCGCCCGGTTAAAAAAAGAGCTAGGCGGAAGACCAAGCCGCCCGGTCAAGGAGAGAAACCAAGCGGATAGGGAAGCCAAGCGGTTAGAAAACAGGCCGGACCGGTTGGCTTTGATAGCATGTAGAAAACAAAGGGCGAACCTTGTATATGCTTTTTTCATATGTCAAAAACAAGAGAGAATACAAATATATAGGAGAAGAGAGGAATGAAGAATCCTATACAATAGATGTGGGAGTAAAGGAGAAGGAAGAAAGGGGACTATAAATGGGTCTTTACATCATTTATCCTTATGTCTTCTAACACTATTGACAGAACTGAAGATATTTCTCTCTTGTGTTGGGTTGGGAGTGGGATCTGTAGCCTCATCTCCACCCATTCTCCTTGTTCCACTTTCTAAGTGTTTATGATCTTTTTATTTTTCAAGCTTCATATATTCATCAAGGATATTTATTCATAACCAATCTATCCGCCTATGCCCTTGTCCACAGGGTCTGACGCAGGACGGGGCTGTGTGAAATGGTGCCGACACACTATTGTAATTAAGCTCAAACTAAATGATGCGTGCAAATGAATTCGAGATTTTTAATCCGGAATTAATGTTAGCAAAAATAATTTTATTAGGTTTGCAAAAGTTACACAAGGTGAGCTTTGAAATTTTCTGGCACACAAGCAAAACCACGTTCTTCGTCACAAGTGAGATTCTCAACTACAATGTCCACGAATGAATTGATAGGATCATAAAAGGATGTAACAAAATTCCCAACAAATCAGTACATCCCAAAACAATTATAAGATGTTCATCCAACATTTAACAACGAGAGCATAAGCACATAATTATACTCACGTTGCTTAGGAGATCCGAAGCTGCAAATGGCGGCGAAAGGCGGCGATCTTGGCGGTGGAACTTGGCTTCACAAAACAAGTACCACAGTTGTAAAGAAAGATAAGGGGTGCTGAACTACCCCATTTTGGGTAGATGATTAGCTGTTTGGATTAGAGAAAATAGATTTCGAGCACTATTTTAGGCTGCAGGAAATCAACTGACTACTGGAACAGCGCAAGGAGAAGGGGCAGAGAGTCATGAATTTTTTTGTGGGTTTCTGTGGATGGTTGAGGAGGATGGGATGCCAGGAACTATTGACAGGATGCAGGAAATTAGGGCACCGACGTGATGGTAGATCAGGACGGGATAAGGTGGTCCTTGGCGGTATGGGAGAAAAGGAATCAAGCCGGAGGAAGCGGGTCTAGCTGTAGGCAGAAGTGAAGAAGGAGACCTTGGTGGCTTTATGAGAGCAAGTTCAGTAGTAGCAGGTCAGGTGGAAGACGTAGAAAAATGTTTCAGCGGGTGGGTGAAAAGTGCGTGAAAGAGGAGGAACGATTTTGTGGCTTCGAGAGGCTGTCGGGGAGGAAGGAGAGAGGGATGGAGTAGTGCGGTCTCACTTGGAGGACGATGAGCAGTGGGGATTTGGCGGTTTCCTTCTTTGATCGTGGAATGGAGGTGGTGAACAGGGCGGTTAAATCCTTGCTGATGAAGATAACTGCAGGTCGTGGGATTAGGGATGATGAACAGTGACAGTTCACCAAATAAAACGTGGGAAATGAATGGTAACAGTGGTTTTACTGGAAAAAATGAGAATAAAAAAACTTATAAATGAAAAAAGATAATCTGAAGCTCCGCACCCGGGCTCGTGACGTCGCACGACAAATGCTTGCTGAAATCTGGATTCTCTCACAAACTTAACAATGACTGAAAACCTGGACATCCGCCCCTGTTTATACGAGAAGGGGCGGTTGGGCACCCGGCGTGAACGACTACGATCATCCATTACGTCCGGTGTCCAAAAATAATATAAATACAACTCCAAAAATTATAAAAAAATACATGTAAAATGAAAACGGACGCTTTGGACGCGTTCGCGGTGTCGGATCGCTGATATGTTCGATGAATCTATGGAAAATCTGCAAAAGCGGGTCCCGCCACGTGGTGGCTCGATCTCTTCCGATCACGAACATGCGGTCGATCCCCATTAATTCGCTCCGACTGAAAAACATTCATCTCCGAGGAATGAAGATGAATATGCTGCAGTCGAAGGTTGGGGGTAAGTCCAACAAGTTGTTGCCAATATCCATGCATCATCAAAGGATTAGTAGTGGTCTCCACTCTAGTGCATCAAGTAACGGCAAGAAGAACCGTCTGTAGTTGTGGTGCACTCGACACAATATCACTCATGCTCTCAACTCTCACCTCTCGTGCTGGTGGATCCAGAAAATCCGGTAGAATCATAAGAGGTGCGGGCAAATCCGTGGGTGCTCGTCCAAGGTAAACATGGGAAGTGTGAAACTGTAACTCGAAGGGTGTCAAAAGAAACTCAAGGTATGGGTGCCTGGGGGGTGTCAAGGAAGCTCGAGGTATGTGTCCCTATGCTCGAGAGGCTCAAAGTAATGACCCGATCTCCTCCGATCGCGAACATGCGGTCGATCCCCATCAGGGTCTTTCCCAATTACCCTTTTTCATTGTTTGTCTTTTACCGGAGGATGACAAAGGAGTGAATTATCGAGAGAAGGGTGGCATTGTTCTCTCTCTCTTTCATCTTGTTGGGATGAATTTCAAATCATCTCTTTGTCCAAGCATGGAGGATTTTTTTCATGACATCTACCAGTTACTGAGTTTCTAGCTTCCTACTGGGATGTGCCTGAAAAACATATTCTCCAGGCATCAGTTTCCCGTGCCACTGAAAACCTAAGTTGTGCAAGTAGGTATAAGGCTACTAACCCACTTCAGTAATGAATATTTCCTTCCCCTACTAATGCTTGAATGTTCAAATGACATTTATACTTTATGTTGAACCACACTAGTGGTAAAACTGTGACTTATAGAAGAGGGATATATACCTGATTGTAGAAATTGGGGGTATGTGGTGCTTTATACGGGGCAGTGAGACATGTCGGAACTGCATCGCTTATTCTTCACCCATTGTACTGGTGCTGGGATACTCGACTGCATATATGTTCCTGCACTTACATTACTTATGTATCATGTCATACTGCTATGCATTCTAATGATCTTCTGTGTATTATTTATGAAACATTGTTCCTTTGTAATGAATATTCATCAAATCATTAATTTGTACTATTCATAGAAATAGATTTATGTATTTTTCAGCTGGTTGAATGCCCCTCTTTATATGAGATGCTGCCGAATCCAAAATTCAACTGGAAAGAGCAGCCTTCCATTCAGGTGTGGCGTAAGTATACTGAGGGTGATGAGTCAGTTAAGTTGGAAGTGTACAAGTCAATGGAGTGCATTAATTTGTTTAACGGAGCTTTAAGAAACAATGAGGTAACTACATTATGCTCCCGTTTTATATTGGTAGATTAAGGGGACGGTGTTTTCTAGAAATTTCCGAATTCATTCTACACTGGAAACTTTCTTTTTTTAATTGTTTTAGTAACACATTGATGTGAACTATGCTAACTAGTTTCAGCAATAGGGCTTACATTGCATTACCGCCAATAGATGCATGCTATAATTTTTAGTGGCAATACTGTAAAAATTCTATACAAAGTTTGTGAATCTTTCGTCAGAGTAATTTGCCTGTTGGCATGAAGTATGCTTCAAATATTGTACTAAAGGGTCTCTATTTTTAAATAACCCTAGAATTATTTATGTTTCCATCAAGGCTTGTAAGTGGATCTTGTCAAGGAAGTAATTGATGCACTATATATGTGTTGCAAACATTAGTTCACTTTGATGCTTTGATTCTATTTTAGTATAGATCTAATTACCTGAATCAGATGAAGAATGGGTAATATATAACTAATAAAAAAACAACAGTAGCGAAATACAACTGCAATAAAACATGTTAGTGTTACGGGGGTTCTTCCACATGGGCATCCCGACATCGGGAGGTAACTGGGCAACCTCGGGGGCTCACGACTGGGTCCGTTGCCCCACCAACCACTGACCTTCATCCGTCCTGGAGACCGTAACAGGTACCGCATACCGTACACCCCAACCCCATCCCGGAGACCGTAACAGGTTATCGTGCCCAGTATAAGCGCGGTGGGGTGCTGAGTCCGGACATCGAACCCGAAACCTCCTTGATAAGAATCCTTAAACACGGCCCTCATCACCAACTGAGGGCGGGCGTTAAGTGCTTCTTATCAAGGAGGTTCCAGGTCCGATACCCGACCTCAACACCCCGCCGCACTGAGAACAGGTGTGGAGTTTGGTTGGGGTGTGCGGTCTGCAGGACCTGTTATGGTCTCTGGGTCAGATGAGGGCCAGTGGTTGGTGGGGAGCGGAACCAGTTGTGACCGTGAGCCCCTGAGGTTGCCTGATTGCCTCCCGATGTTGGGGTGTTCTTGTGGCAGAACCCCTGTAACAGTTATATGTGCTATAAAAAACAAAATATAATACACATGATCAAGTTTTCTCGTAGCATATGATTGTAGTCATATCTAAATTTAAGAAAGGCAATACATATTCAAGAAATGTTAGATCTCACCAAATGCAAAAACTTTGGTATAGTAAGCATGTTGGAATCGGGAAAATTGATTCCAAATGTTTGGACCAACGAGCAGCCTGAGGTTACTGGGCCTGCTATCCAACTCTACAGAACATGATGACAAGAGTACAAAAGAGAGAGAGATATGTCTATAGACATACCCTAGGTACTGTAACAGGGAGGTCCCACCGTACCTAGAAGTTAGGGAAAGCTTTCCCTCCACACCAAAAGGCTGAGTGAGGTATGAGAAAGACACCACTTGGAGAGTAGTAGACTTGTGGAGGGGGGGGGTGTCAAAATTTTTTTAAGGAACCCTTCCTTGTATCCCTGGGGTTTTATTCATAGACAAATTCTGGGGGGAGGGGGGGGGGGGTTGTATGCGAGAATACCACACCCCTTCTATATACCTTGCTAGGCGACTTGAGAAGCAACTTCGCCTGCTAAGAGACTTGATAAGCAACCTTGCCCTTAGTGACGAGTTACATGGGATACCCTCCTATGCTGGTGATTAACAAACACTTTTAAAATATAGACCGACATCCAATTTTTTCCGATATATTGACCGACAACTTTTGAACATATCATCCGCTATTTTATTTTATGTTATATTAACGGATTATCAATATACGTTCAAATCACCTATATATATTATAATAGACATGTTTAAATTAGTTAGACTTTTTGTGTTACGGGTCCACGTGTCGCGGACACATTCACTCAAGTGGTCCCCCTCATCATAATTTATGGAGCACACATATGGAAGTTGTCGTGGTTGTGGGCGCATTCACTCAAGTGAACCCCCCTCGTCATAATTTATGGAACGCGCATATGGAAGCCACCATGGAGCGTGCATATGAATATTAATTAATATTAATCATTTAAGTAAGTATTTTGTATTTTCTTGTTTGATTATTTTTTGTATTTCTTTATTTGGTTGTCCTCTCTCATCTATATGAGGGGGAGGGGTTTATGTGTGATGGTATGATAGATGTATGAAAGATTTTAGGGTTCCTCCCTAAGTTCCTCTCTTATTCTTCCTCTTTTCTTCTCGCTCACCACCGCCGACCCCTTCTCTTGCCAGATTCGTCCTGAAATTTATCTGTGATCCTAACAAATGGTCCGACCTGCCGTGCCGCCCGCTTGACAGCTGCCGGCCATCAAATACCTGCTCGTACGTCTGTTCGCGAAATCGCATCTCACGTACGTCCGCCATCTGCATCGCGGGTTCGCGATTTTGAGCCCTTCATCGCGCCGTCCTACATCGCGTCGCCTGCCTACGCCCCACATCGCGGGGTCGTCCAGTTGCATCGTCCACCGACGTTCCTCCAACCGGCGGATCCACCTCGCCGCCTACTGCGGAGGCTGCTGCTCCGCTCAATCCGCTCCCGTGTCGCGCCGATCCATCGTCTTCTGACATTCGCGTGCCTCCATCACCGATCCGTCGCTCCGGGGCTGCCTCTGCCGGCATTCGCGTTCCGCGCGCTCTTTCCGCACCCAATCAGTCGCGGAAGTCGCCGATCCTCCTCCTTTCTGCCGATCTGCCGTAGGAAGTCTGTTGATCCGCTCCTCTTCGCCGAATCTGTCGCAGGAAGACTGCGGGTCCTCTGTTACCGCCGATCTCAGCCCAAGCTGCCCTTCTGGCCGTCGTTCGTCCTCTCCAGCCCATGGATCCCAACACCCGCTGCACCGGCGACCCTCCTTCCGGTGCCGTCGTCGACGCCTTGAGCCGCCGCATTGACGCTCAAGAGCAACTCATCACCTCCATGCACGCCTCCCTCCTCGGCCTCCATGACAAAGTCTATCGTCTCCCCGCGTTCAACGGACGGGCTTCCGCAACCCCCCACGAGGTTCTCTACCCTAAGTCGGCTCCTCCACGGCTGCCTCCTGCACCATGCGAGAGTTATCCTGCCATGTCGGCTCCAACATTTCTCTACGACACCAACCCGGCCCTCCGCCTCGCAGTCGATCCTCCCGTCAAAGGCGCACCGGTCGCTGAGGTACCACCTCTCTCCACGGTGGTCGTCCCTCTGCCGCCTTGCCGGCTCTTCTGCCGTCCCGTGCCCCGCTGTTCCTGGCGGATCCGTTTCTGCTGTCGGTCGTCGCGTCTCCGACATCTTTATGGCTGCTGCTCACCACCGCTCCACCAACCTTGCGGAAGCCATTACTTCCGCCGCCTGTCTTTCCGATGGCGTTTCCGCGACTTGCCAACACCGTCGATGCTGCTACACGCTACCTGGCCTTGTTCTGGCGGGAGGTCAAGGCACCAGATGATCCGACCACACGCTTGGTACACGAGTTTGAGGGCAAGCACATTTTCAAGGACGGATGGAGTGTTACGGGTCCACGTGTCGCAGACACATTCACTCAAGTGGACCCCCCTCGTCATAATTTATGGAGCACACATATGGAAGTCGCCGTGGTCGTGGGCGCATTCACTCAAGTGGACCCCCCTCGTCATAATTTATGGAGCGCGTATATGGAAGCCACCATGGAGCGCGCATATGAATATTAATTAATATTAATCACTTAAGTATTTTGTATTCCCTTATTTGGTTGCTCTCCCTCATCTATATAAGGGGGAGGGGTTTATGTGTGATGGCACGATGGATGTATGAAAGATTTTAGGGTTGCTCCCCAAGTTACTCTCTTCTTCTCACTCACCACCGCCGACCCCTTCTCTTGCCGGATTCGTCTTGAAATTTATTTGTGATCCTAACATTTTACTTCGTTTTTAAATATTTATTCTTACAACTAATTTTTTATAATTATTTTACATATTTTTAATTTTGTATTGTAAAAATATAAAAAAGTTTAATGCATTTATTACTTGATTATTTTTATGCTTTTAATATAAATTTGTTTTGAAAGACTTACGCTCTGTTTGGCATGAATTTTTTGCTCTGGTGAGTTTGGGCAAAAACGTCGCGTTATAGATTGTATGTGTTAGCATAGTTTACTTTATTTTGGTGTGCAAATTGCACGTTTGTATCCTTGTATCTTTTTGTCTCTCCTCTATATATAAAGGGGGACTCTTAATGCAATATTATCATTATTCTCCTATCTATCATGGTATCAGAGGGAATGACCTAATTCCGCGTTCCGCTCGACCGCCCGCCCGTTCGTTCCGCCCGACTGCGCAGGCCGCGTTCGCCCGGCGATCTTCCGCACGCGTGCTTGCCGATCTCCGTGTGTTCGCGCTCGCCGACTGCGCAGGCCGTGCTCGCCGATCTCCGCTTCCCTTCGCTCGACAGCGCTCCCGCACGCCGCGGCTCCTCCTCGCTCGTCTCCCTCGCCTCCGCCCGCCTCCTCTTCTCCACTTCCGCCTTCTTCTCATGGCGCCGGAACAGTGCTCTTGATCTCTCCGGTGCCACCTGCTCTTGTGATGCTTGAATGGATGGATCTACCTACTTCTTGATGCCCTAAGTTCTTGTTTTTTTCTTCTCCCCTACCGGATTTCTATTCCGCTTTGCTCCTTCCCTCAGGATTTCTATTCCTGTGCCATGGGATCTAGTGGAGCGGATTCTCCTTCCCTCTCTACCGGCGTTCCTCCGGCTCTTTCTGGTGGTCCTTTGCCGGCCTTCTACCGTGGAACCACTGATCATAATACTTCTCAGATTATTACCATTCGGCTAGATGAATCCAATAATCTCTCGTGGTCCCGTTCTATCACCTTTGTACAACCTCGGACTCGCAGGCGAGCGAGAGGGCCCAGGCGAGAGGGCCCAGGCAACGAGAGCCGAGCGAGAGGGCTCAGGCGAGAGGTACAAGGAAAGAGGCGCTAGGCGAGAGGCACCAGGCGAGAGGTGCCAGGAGGCAGGGCATGGAGTGAGGTTCACTGCATTAAGCGGGATGGTCTAAGTGGAGCGTGGCCTCAGATAGGTGAATGCCGAGACGGGAAGCTTTTCCGGCGAGTGACCAGCTCACCGCGCGAGAGGACTCCAGGAGTGGAGCTCTCGCCCGGGGTAGCCCTCTCGCCATGCGAGAGGACCCTATGGGGGAGTTCTCGCCAGGTGCCACTTTGGTTCAAGGCCGGTTCAGGTAGGGCCGGGCCCACCTTTTGGGCCCCAGGGGTGTTTTACCCTTTTTTTACCCCGGGTGGTCTGCATTTAGCCCTTGTGGACAGCAGAGTTTGGCTGTTGGCAGACCTAGCCAGGGATGTTCTGGTAATTTCAGGGCGGTGTAAATTGGTTATTTGCAGTCCCAGTTCAGAGGCCTATAAATAGACCGGTAAGGTGCCTTAGAAGGGCAAGCTTTCTTGACTCCTTCCACTTCTTCTAAGGCACCTAGCTCAGCATTGGCTAGGGAGGGGAAGAGCTTTAGTCTCTTCCGGGTACGAGGTGGGACCTCCTCGCTGGAGCCTCCGGTCTAGTTCTTCGCCTCGAGTGTGATCCTAAGGGAGTAAGCGTGAGCTGCCCCAGTAGTTTCGAGCTTTAGGAGGAATCGACCTTGTTGGTTCCAACAACCTTGGCACTCAAAAGTCGGCGTCTCTTCGGCTATGTCTCTGGCCACATGACGGAACCCGATAGGACTTCTCCAGAATGGCCGCAGTGGGAGTCCGAGAATTCCTTGGTCATGTCTTGGCTGACCAACTCGATGCAAGAGTCCACTGACCCGTCTATTTCCGGTTGTACATGGTTTGTTACATTTATTGACTGCTTCTCACGCACTACATGGTTATATTTGATGCATCAAAAAAGTGATGTGTTCTCTGTTTTTCGACAATTTCACGCCATGATCTCTACCTAATTTCAGTCGAAAAATCAAATTCTTCGTAGCGACAATGGTCGTGAATACATGGATTCACAATTTGAGCGATACCTGGCTGATCACGACATCTACACCGGACTACCTGTGCGTATTCCCCAGCACAAAATGACGTTGCTGAGCAGAAAAATCGCCATCTGCTGGAGGTTGCTCGGTGTCTATTGTCCATGATGCATCTTCCGAAATTCTATTGGGGAGATGCTGTCCTTACTGCTGCATACCTCATCAATCGTATGCCCACTCGTGTTCTCGGGAACTCTACTCCCCTGGACACGCTTGGTGTTCCTCCTACTCGCCTTCCTCCTAAGGTGTTTGGCTGTGTGTGCTTCGTTCACATCCATCACCCTCGTCCCTCCAAACTTGATCCACGGGCTCTTAAGTGTGTTTTTATCGGTTACGCTCCTACGCAAAAGGGGTACAAGTGTTTTCACCCCCTACAAGAAAGGTGTTTGTTAGCATGGATGTTACCTTCCGTGAATCCGAATCTTACTACTCTCTGTCTGCTTCCTCCACAACGGGTATGCCTTCTGTTTCTTTGCCCATACCTCCTCCATATCCCTCACTTGAGGGGGATATTCTACCAGGGGAAGTGAGTCCTGTTATTCCAGTGGAGGTGGCCTCTATTCCTATGTCTCCTCCCGTCTCCATGGATCCTCCCTTCTCTATGCCTTCACCCCCGACCTTGCAGGTATATACTCGGCGTACAAAGGGGACAAGCACACAGGACCTGCTATGATACCAGAACAGTCAGTGAATCCTGACTCAGGGCCCTCAGAGTTACCGATTGCCCTTCGAAAAGGTATCCGGTCTTGTACTGGCCATCCGCTTTCTAATTATGTTTCTTATGACTCTCTGTCTACCTCCTACAAGGCCTTTGTCTCCTCTCTTGCTACTTCTTTTATACCTGCGTCCTGACAACAGGCTCTTGAGGTCCCTATATGGCGTGATGCGATGGTTGAGGAAATGAAGGCTTTGGAGAAGAACCATACATGGGATATTGTCTCCCTTCCTCATGGGAAAAAACCTGTTGGGTGCAAGTGGGTGTTCTCTGTGAAACAGAATCCACAAAGGATTGTTGAAAGGTGCAAGGCACGATTGGTTGCAAGGGGTTATACCCAAACCCATGACATTGATTATCAGGAGACGTTTGCTCCGGTTGCTAAAATGAATACCATCAGGGTATTGGTGTCCATTGCTGTTTGCAAAGATTGGAACCTTCTGCAACTTGATGTGAAGAATGCCTTTCTCCATGGTGACTTGGAAGAGGAGGTCTATATGCCCATTCCTCCGAGTCTCACTCCAGCTGGTGCCTTAGAGAAAGTTTGTAGATTGCTGAAGGCTCTATACGGACTGAAGCAGTCTCCAAGAGCATGGTTTGGTCGGTTTCACATGGCAATGGTGTCGTTTGGATACTCTCAGAGTAATGCTGACCATACGTTGTTCATCAAACGTAGGCTTGGGAAAATCACAGTCCTCATTGTGTATGTTGACGATATTGTCATAACTGGTGATGATCATGAAGAAATTCAGAATCTGAAACAGAAGCTTGCCAGAGAATTTGAGGTCAAGGACCTTGGAAAACTAAAGTATTATTTGGGAATTGAAGTTGCAAGATCAAAACAGGGAATCTTTCTCTCACAGTAGAAATACACGTTAGATCTCCTTGAGAAGATGGGAATGAGCGGATGCAGACCGGCTGATACTCCGATTGAGGCCAATCATCGATTGGGGCGTGATGATGGAGCGGAGATCGAAGATATTTCAGGGTTCCAAAGGTTAGTAGGGAGGCTGATATATCTGTTGCATACTCGCCCGGATATCTCCTATGCTGTAAGTGTTGTGAGTCAGTACATGCATACTCCAAAGACACGGCACGTGGATGCGGCACACAGAATCCTTCGGTACCTCAAGTCCTCACCAGGAAGGGGAATCCTGTTTTCCCCAAATACTGACCTAAAGATTGAAGTTTATACTGATGCTGATTGAGTCGGGTCAGTGGACGATAGGCGATCCACCTCTGGATATTGCTCTCTTGTTGGAGGAAACCTTGTTACTTGGAGGAGCAAGAAGCAACAGGTTGTGACACGATCTAGTGCTGAGGTTGAGTTTAGAGCTATGACTCATGGGGTCTGTGAAGGCTTGTGGTTTCGGGCCTTATTGTGCGACCTTGGTCTTGTGGAAGAAGGACCCATTCGTCTGTATTGTGACAATAAGTCAGCTATTAGTATTGCGCACATTCCAGTTCAGCATGACCGGACAAAACGCATCGAGGTGGATCAACATTTTATCAAGGAGAATATTGAAAGAGGAATCATATGTACACCCTTTGTGCCCTCTAACGGGCAACTTGTTGATATTCTCACCAAAGGATTGAGTGAGAATTCTTTCGACCAGATTGTGAACAAGTTGGACATGTTTAACATCACTCGCCCAACTTGAGGGGGAGTGTTAGCATAGTTTACTTTATTTTGGTGTGCAAATTGCACGTTTGTATCCTTGTATCTTTTTGTCTCTCCTCTATATATAAAGGGGGACTCTTAATGCAATATTATCATTATTCCCCTATCTATCAGTATGTTTATCATGCCAAACCGAGCCTTAATCAATCAAAGTTATTCAACTTTTAAATCTTCATTTTTCCCTATAAAATTAGTGTTATCGAAATAAACATTTTGTATAATATTAATTATATTTACGATGTATCATTTTGTATTTGTTAATAATATTTTATTTTGGATACTTTTAGAATTTATTTTGGGTTATACTTGACTCATTCTTTATTTATTTGTTATATTAATTTTTTTTACTTTTAGAACATATAATTATAATTAGTATACATAAAATAAATTTTTTTCATAAGATTTGAAAATCCGATATTTTAAAATATCCCCGACATGTCTCCGATTTCTGATACCCGACATTTAAAAACTCAATCTGGCATGCCGCGGACATCCGATATTTACAACCATGTTAACATGGCTACTCGCCCTTTGGTTGGTATCCGATATTTTAAAATATCCCCGACATGTCTCCGATTTCTGATACCCGACATTTAAAAACTCAATCTGGCATGCCGCGGACATCCGATATTTACAACCATGTTAACATGGCTACTCGCCCTTTGGTTGGTAATCGCCTTCATTGGTCAACTTTGATTTTTGCTAACGTGTCTTGAACGGTCTTGTTTTCGGCGAATATGAATTGTACAAAGCACAATTAAATACCGGATTGAAATTTAAAAACTCAATAAATGCTCAAAACATCATTGAAACCCCCCCAAATTGCATCAAAATCCACAAAAACAACTAAGCAGCCTCACAACAATTGAAATGACGCTTGTCATGGACTACTGATTTATGGCGTATCCGTGACACAGTTTTGTGCACTTGGAGAAAGAGAGTTTAAGACATGGAAATCCTAAGACTTATTGGTGGTTAAAAGTAGCAGCACTAGTATGGATGCTGTGTAGAAGTTTCTAAAGTTGTGTAGGTTTTTATTGAGCATTCTAGTGCAGTGTAGAAATGCCTTATGTAATGACCGAACCTTATAAAGAACTCTAATACAGGCATAATTTTCTAGAAGATTGTGGATCTATTTGGTGTGGCGTTGGACTAGATTGTGGATGTTTTTTGTGCGTCGTTGGACTAGATTGTGGATGTTTTTGGTGTGATGTTGGTCTTCAGCAGATCACGTGCTTCTTGCCATGAGACACCTGTTGGCCTTCTCATTATTGCTGGTGGTAGGCTTGCCCATTCCTCAAAACTAGAATCATCCCAGGTGGATGCTTTTAAGACCTTCCTCTTTCCTTTCTTCTTTATTTTCTTCCTTTATTTCTTCAAGTACATGGGGCAGCTAATTCTTATATGTCCGGGCTTCCTACAGTGATAGCTCTTGGATGCCGACATTTCTACGCCATTTGCAGAAATTTTCACCTTCTTTGATGACGATCCTCTCTTATTCTTATTTTCCGTAACCTTTTACTTTGCTCCGGGTGTTTCATGAATCTTTTAAAGCCTTGGATGGATATGCCTTGTTCATCATCGTCGTCATCTTCTTTCATTGACTTTAGTGCCATTGATTTTTTCGGCTCCATATAATGTTCATCGTGTTGAATCTTCTGTTGGACCTCACAAGTTTTCATTTTCCCGATGAGGCTCTCTATCTCGAGCTAGTTGAGATTGTGAGAATCCGCAATCGTCGTGACCATTGGATTAAATCTTGTTGGGAGAGATCTTAGTATATTTCTCACCAAATCACAGTTGGAGAAGGTTTTGCCTGAAGATTTGGATGCATTTACAGTTTTTATAAAGTGTATGTACTTGCATCCACCTCTTCATCTATCTTCTGCGGAAGTGCTCATATTCCGATTCTATTCTGAACAATTTTGACTCCTTGAACTGCGAATTAGTTTCGTGAGTTAGTTTCGATAATCTCTAAATATCAAAAGCAGTTTTGCAAGTATAAGTTCTATCTAATGCACATAATAAAGAATTTAAAGCTTTAGCATTATTAGAACATCTTCATTTATCAAAATCGTCCCATTTATCTCGTGGCTTTTCTTCATCCTTTTTTCCGTAATGTGTTTCAATCATGTGACACATCCATTTCTATGGTCAAAGAAAAGATTTCATTCTAGTTTTCCAATATGTATAATGAGTGCCCATGAATAGTGGGGGACAAGTGAATAGCCCCCTCGCCTCCGCCTCTTGAGATATTGGGTAGCTGGCACTTGGCGAGTTGATTTGCTATATCGTCTTTGGAAAGTTCGCCTTATGCCGATGCTTTCTTGCTGAGCTTGTTTTGGCAAGCCGAAGACGGTTGAGAGTAGAGCTCGCGGCCGAGGTAAGCTCGAGCATGTCGAGCTTGCTAGTGAACTCCGAAGGAGCTTGCCTCTCTCAATCAACTAGGAGGATGATGGTATGCTCGCTGAATAAGCGAGCGCTCATTTGGCGAGCTCGCCAGTAGTGTAGGTGACTTCTCAAGCTCTAGCTTGGCGAGCTCGCAAGTAGTGTATGCGAGCTTTCAAGCCTCCTTGCTCGACTTTCTTGTCCTCGCCTCTTCAGGTTAATGGCGATTATTTAGAGGTAAGGGGGTAACCATTGGGTCGGGGCCCACCTTGACGAATATGGGTTGTGCACAACTCTTGCTCTTTGCGGGTTTGTTTAGAGATCAGAAAGAATAGTCCAAGTCTTATTTGATGAGATTGATCCTGGTGAGTTGAGGGGGTTGGTACCTCCCCCTATTAATAGAGGGCAGAACCCCAAAAATTCACTCTTTGACTTTCGATTGTCGAGAAGGAAAAATGGCCTCGCCTGCTAAGACGACGAACACTCCAGCTATTGTGATGAATGGGGAGCCTTCTCACCAGGCTCACCGAAAACCGACCCCCGAAGCCTCGCTAGCGAGCAGTCTCCTATCCTGGTTTGGGGGCGTTCCTTTCCATGTCTTCATTTAACGCGAGTGACTGAAGTGAGTTCTGCAGAGATGGCAAGCTGAGGCTTGCGCTTCCCAACTGTTGGCCCTTGGCGAGGCCGAGTTACTCATGGTAGGGGAGGAACCTCCCTCAAAGAAGTTCGCTTCCCCCGCTACTACCGATTTGCTCCCGGGCCAGCGCCCAGAGGGGTCGACGAGATACACTTGAACTTGCTCCTCACTTTTTGAGGTTGTGCTTAGCGTTGAGTCTGACCTTATCTTTTGGTGACTCACCCAAGTGGCTATAACAGACCTGACCCTAGGCAATTACGACGTTCCGTTCCCACGAGGAGGGAATGGCGAGGCCTCCCTAGATTAGGGGAAGACCGATCTCGACACCCTTGTCAGAGAGATCCAGGTTACCTCGCTGCCAATTGAGAAGGTTAACCTAACTCCCTTGCTGGCAGAGAAGTCGCTCTTGCTGTCTGCTGATGATGCGGTCAAGGAGCCAGCGCCGAGCTCCAGGCAATCACTGTCAGGCCTCTGGGGACCACCGTGCTTGCGTCGAGCTCTGTGGGTGCGCCCTTGGTCGTGGTCCCTATGTCAAAGCTCCCATTGTTTCCCGCACCTAGCAGTCTGCCCCCATTGGGGACTCGTCTACCCTTGCCGAGTTTTCTTGAGGCGCTGCATGTAACGCCTTTATGGTTTTTTGACATCGTGCCTTCGTAACAAATCCAGCGACAACCACCATCGCCATCATTCCCGAGAACGATGACACGCGGGTGTGAGGAGAAAAGACCTCGCCCGCACTCTCCTCACGCAGAAGAGATAGCCCTCAACGTTGTTGTGGTAAAAATAATCTCGCCTTACTTTTCTTCTGACGAGATGTTTTCCCTTTCTGATGGAGTTAATTAATTTTTTAGTCTGTGTATAGGTCCAGCGCCAGATTCGCCTCGTCGCCGAACAGCCTCGCCAGCCTGCGAGTTCTTTGCTGACCCGGACGAGTCATCCAGTGAGTGCAGGGCTCGCTGTCTCTCCCTATTCAGCTTGCATGAAATGCGGCTGATGGCGCTGGCGGCGCTGGCGGCGAGCGAGTTCAATCGCCACCTGATTGCGGCAGAGGCTCGCCTCTCTCTGGTTGAGGAGTTCTCGTCTTTCCTGGAAAGCGTCAAGCGCAAATATTTTGACATCGAGAGTTATAGAAGTTCGGATGGCTGATATTGAGAATTAGGTGCGACAACTACAGAACGAAGTCCACCATCTCTCTAGGAGCGCAAGACTTCCAGGCGACGTGGCAAGGATGCCTGAACATATGAGGCAAACAACAGAGCTCATCTGCGATTATATCGAGGGGCTTAACAAGGCTCAGGAGGAGCTGTGAGCTACTCGCGAGGTTGGCTGGTGGACCACGCACATCTCGGGTGATGAGCTCTACAACCCCTGCCGTGGAGCTTGAAAATCTCGCCTTTTTTCTTTTCCGCTTCTATTGCTTAAATGTCGTAATATACTCTAATTAGCTCGCATATAGCTCACTTTGATGTTTTTATAATGCATTGTTTGAATGTTTTTCTCCTCGCTAATTTTTAACTTGCCTGATTACGAGCTTTGTTAAGTACTTCGCGTTATTTTTCTAATATTTTAGCCAAAATTGACGTTCTCGCATTTTATGTGATCTTGCCTCGCTTAATGCGTCCTCATTTTGGAAGATCTCGCCATGACAATGGCCTCGTGAGGGTGGCGATCTCTTTGTACACGCCCTTTTCTCTAGCCGTGTCTTTGCACTTGACCTCCCTGCGCGCGAGTTCTACTTGTTTTCCCCTTTTCAAAGATGGTTTCGCCTTCTAAAGCTAAGTGCAACAATGAGTCGGATGGTCTCCTTCATTGCGCGACAAACTTTGTTGTTGTTGGGTTCCTGAAGTGCAAGACCACCATTGATGAGCTCGCCACCTTCCGACAGAACTTTCTACCAGAAGGCTTCTCGACTGGCCAAGTTGGGCCTAACGAGCGTCTTTAATTCCTTTTTCAAGGACAAGCTTGTCATCCCCCTGACGGACTTCGAAATAGGACTCTGCCTGCCCTTCTTGCCAGAGGTCCAGCTGATGCTGAACCGTTTCATCCTCGTTCTCGTCCAGATTACCCTGGACGGGTTCGCGATGATGGCCGCGCTTATTTGCTTCCTGTGCAGGGCCGGAGTCGTTTTCAAGGAGCTCCTCTCCATGAGAGCGAACTCGAAGGGGGTTGCCTACTTTAGCGGCACCTCCTTAAAGGTCAAGTAGTTTCAAAATAAGGTTCATCATTGGTACGATACGTTCGTGATCGTGCGAGGCCTTTTTGGATCCGTGCTCTTTCAACCAGTCCAAATGGACGACAGTTGTTACAAGACGCCTCGTATCCTTGACCGATCAAAGGACCTTTACCTCTTGCTCTACTAGCGAAAGATGGACGTCGTCCAGCTACGACGACGAGTCAATGTGCTCGCCTACATTGATCCAAAGATAGGTATGAGCTCTCCTATACTGAAATTGTCTCATTTTTTTTGGTGTCATGAATTTCCTCGCTCACTTTTCTCCTCGCTTCTAGTAGGTCTTCGCGCCCTCCTGGCTGGGATGACGATTGGCAAGGCCGAGCCCTCGCGCGGGGAGCACAAGCTTCTTCCTCTCAGAGTGCATCGAGGTTCCCGAGGATGAGGCTACTGATTTGAAGGGCAAAATGACTATAGGCTCAGAGACGGAACTTCAAGGGTCCACCCAAGCGGCAATAGAAAGTGATCGTTCATCGCGAACTTACAACTGCCTCATTAAACATTAGCGAGGTCCCCGAGACACCGAAGGACCGGGTGATTGCCGAGGATCTCGAGACCCATTTCAATTATTGGATCGACAACAGGGTTGGGACAGCTCTAGCGAGCCACTGCTCGCATGGGATGCTGTGCAAAACTGGGTCTCCTCCTGTACTCTTCTTCCCTCATGGGCAAGGGAATTCGACCTTGATGTTGGAGATCAACTTCATTATTAGAGATCAATATCTTCAATCTCCGGCTAGTCTAGAGACAAATAAGTCGTTTTGTTAATAACTTGTGTCGTATCAACACGTTCAATACACGTACTTGTAACAGAAACGTATCAGTACCAAAAACATACTTGGTATAGATATACCACTTAATTAGACGTACCAACACTTCCTAGCATAGAGCCAACTTTTGTTTACTCTAAAAACATACTCTTATCAAAATATGCAGAGTGATGTGCTAAGTCCAAGTGTGTCCACATAGGTGTATCCGTCGAGTATCGGGTACGTACCGGTACCAGATACGTATCCAGTACGGGTATGCTGCCTTCGGGGAAGTATCCGTGCTTCATAGGCGTACAATGTTTTATACGCCATTTTTGGGTAAGACGATCGAAAACCTGGCGGGGGCGTCACCAAAGTATCTCGCGTGGCAGTCTTCGAGTGCAGTGCTAAGGAGTGCCAAGCTTACCCACACTCTTGCGAGGCGGCATCTTCACCGTTGCAAGGCTCTGTCCAATACCAAAGTAGCCCTGGGTGCCACCACGAAGACTGCCAAAGAAAGCATGGAGATCGTGCGACAAGCCGAGTTCGCTAATCAACTGGCGGAGTCTAGGGTAGAGTTGGCTGAGTTTCCAAGCTGCGCCGGGTGCGAGACGTGATTGGGGTAAATTTAGCTTGCCACTTGTTTGCCTTTTGCTCACGGCCTTGTTAGAGAAAATTTTAACTTAGCTTATTTTATTTTGCCAGTCTGTTGAGGTCTTTGCTGCGACCCAGATCTGGCTCCTGGAGCAGAAGAATAAGGGGCTTCATGACGAGGTGGAGGCTCTTAAGCTTGAGCTCGCCGCCTCGCTGCGGCTCGGTCGCAGGACACCACCTCGCTTGCACCGGTGACCTCATTGAAAGAGGAACCCCTCTGATACTCGCGAGCCGAGATCTGCTCACTGGAGCGTATGCTCGTACAAGACAGTGAAAATTTGATCCTCGTTCGCTTGAGGGGGACGAGGAGGCTGATCGAGGATGGTGAGCCCTTGTCTGTGAAGTACATTCTCCCGGAGATGTTCGACCTGACGCTTGGCGAATCCTCGTCTGGCGTGTTCGATGCCGACTTGGAAGGCGTCTGCGATCAGTACTTAGGTTTGAGCTCTCCTTCGAATAGCAATGTCTCGATCGGCAGGAAAAAGGTGAGTACTTTCCTCGACGTGTTTCGACATCGCCCTCAGGCAGCGCGTCTATACGCTTGTGTCAACTTGATGCCAAGTCGCCAGACAATACTGAGTAACCCGCTGGCATAGGAGAGGCAAGATGTTTTGGCGAGGTCCATTTTTGAGCGACCTATTTTTACTTTTTCACTTTTATGTATGATCTGATGCTGATGTTAGTAAGATGGATTTTGCTTCACACTTGCTTGCATTTGTCTTATATCTCTCTAAATTCTTTTGTCGAGTCTCGAGAGTTCGTCTAGGCTCATAGGACGAAGAGAGCGAGAGTGCTTAGACTCACGAGACGAAGAGAGCAAGAGCGCTTAGGCTCATAGGACGAAGAAAGCAAAAACACTCAGGCTCATAGTATGAAGAAAGCTCTTTATTTCGAGGATGTCTTTCGAGGGGTCAGCGGCTAGCCGACAGGCTTGGACTTAGGCCGACTTACGCATTCGAGTCTTAAGGAGGCGATGCTCGAGGGGTCAACGACCAGCCTTAAGGCCTGGACTTAGATCGACCCACACATTCAAGGCTTAAGTCGGTGATGCTCGAGGGGTCACCGGCCAGCCATAAAGACTGGACTTAGATCGACTCACGCATTTATGGTTCAAGTCAGCGATGCTCGAGGGGTCAACGGTCAGCCCAAAGGCTTGAACTTAGATCGACTCACACATTTGAGGCTTAAGTTGTTGATGCTCGAGGGGGTCAATGGCTAACACTAAGGCTTGAACTTAGATCGACTCATGCATTCGATGCTTAAGATGATGATGCTCAAGTGGTCAACAACAAACCCTATGGCCTGGACTTAGACCGACTTACGCATTCACGACTTAAGGCAGCTATGCTCGAGGGGTCAACGACCAACACTAAGTCCTGGACATAGATCGACACATGCATTCAACGCTTAAAGCGACGATGCTCGAGGAATCAACGGGCAACCCTAAGGCTCGGACTTATATCGATTCACGCATTCGAGGCTTAAGTCGGTCTAGTCTCTCGTCATACCTTTTGGATGACGACTTTGTCCTCACTTCTATGAACTAATTGGTGGGCAAGAGGGATGAGCCATGGGGGGGGGGTGACCAACATACAATGGTGAGAGCTGATTTCGACCGCAATTGCAGAGGTGTAGTATTATAAGAACTCACTGTACCCAAGGCATCATCCCCTTACTCGACTAGAGGTCCCGAGCGGGGAGGTGGGCGTTCATGATCTAAGAATGTTCACGGCGATTGTGCGCTCCTTGACTTATTTATTTTAAGCACAGAATCGAGTCTGAATAAATTTTTTAAAGAAACACGGAAGATTGTATTAAAATGGAATTTACAAGAACAACGGTATCGTTACCCACCCCATATTTGACACTCGTCCCGAGTCGCTTGGTCTGGGATAGAACCTTTTCAGGTCATCACCGCCCTAAGGCTCCGTTCGTTAAGCAGGAATTGAGATGCAGGAATTGGAATTGAAGTCAATTTCAATTCTGTTGTTCGGCTAAATGCAGGAATTCTGTCATCAGTATTGGAATTGATAATTCCGATGTTCGGCTGTATGTCTGATTTCAACGACTGGAATTGAAAATTTAAATTTTTAACATTAAAATCGACATTTTTTTTTTAAAAAACAACATCAACTAATAATGTCTCGCATCACCAAAGTTCACCAAATTAAAAACATAGTTTATGACATGACATAACATTGCACTATATTTGGATCCCAGAAAATCAACCCCGCAAATGTAAGCGTAGCTAAGTCCTCCTGATTGGCAACGACAAAGCCATAAACACGTCACTCTTGATCGATAGCCTGTATGGCCTCGTCCTCAGTCAGATCCGTGATAGCTGCCATGGCCGCATATATCCTGTCTGTCCTTGAGATGAGATGTGTCGGTTGAGAAGTAACACTGCTCTCGTGTTCCATGTTCCTCGCTATTGCTGAAACAACATCTGCAATTATGTCCGCCGCTGCTGCTTTCTTCTTCTTCTTGCTCTCTGGCTCGATCTCCTCGACCACATTATCGTCCACTGAAACGTCAATGTGGATCTCATTCATCGCCTCGGATGCAGTTGCAACATTAGCTCCTGTAGCTCTATCAACCCCACATATCATAGCTAAGTCGCCCCAATTCACGATCACCTTGCTATGATAATGCTTTACTGTCGGGTGTGCCTACAAGTTTAAAGTTGAGTATACTTATTAAACAATAAAATGATAGAAAATGTAAAGTTTATTTTTAACTGAAAATATTACCTTAACATAATTTGTCCGAACATCTTCGCTGTCTACCTTCACCACATTGCTTTCTTAATCCCATCCAAATCCACTCGTATCTAGCATTGCCGATATCTCTTGATAGTATTTATTCCATGTTTTTATTCGCCCCATTATCTTCTCCTTACTAATGTCGACGTTGCAAACCTCTTTTAATGCTTGAATTGCCGCTGTGCACGCGACACTTTTCCAACCACTAGCCGTCTTGTTCCCCAAATTTTGCTGCTCTAGGAGGGTAGTCGATAATGCACAGTCCATCTGTGATGTCCAGGGAACATATGACCGTTCAATGGCCTTACCAGCTTTTCCCTTGCCTTTATCCATATGATTTCTGCAATTCAATTAAACATAAAAGACAACAACATTATATATTAAGTAGCACCATATGATTTTAAAAATAATAACAATAGCTTAAGTAGCACCATATGATTTAAAAACAACAACATTATATCTTAAGTAGCACTACAATTTTTCAATGCCACAACAAAATTATAATCATAGAGTAGCAAAACAAGAGAACATCCTATAATCCACGTCGAGCACGATACTCGTTGAACATATTTACGACCATAGTATCTCTAAAATGGGTCCACTCCGGAGTTGCTTGAACAACACCCATCGCATCTGCATACTCAAAACTAGCATGACTTGCATCATGTTCTAAAATGTCTGCATCTACTTCAGCAAACAATCGTGCATTGTTCTCTAATCTCCTCTCTATCAGGAAATTATGGAGTATACAACATGCATTTATAATCTAACAGTGATCCTCTCGCAACTATTATGGTGCATAGAGTTTCAAAGGAGTTTTTGTTCATTCGAAGGGTATTAAAACAATTGATATTTGTCTCACTATGTAATCAGGTAAACAACGTCCTTCTTAAAATTGTTTTGGCATCGGGCTCTTCAAGATCCCTTCCAATCTTGGGTTTCATCAAAACAACATAGGCCGCAACAAGAGCTGCTGCCACTGCTGCTCTCCTACGTCTACGACGTCTTTGTAATTCATCCATCTACATTATTAAAAAATGTAGGTTTATTGACAAATTTGTTTCTTGCCAAAGAGTTGCTAACAGTGAGTACAATTCAAACCATCACAAGGGAAAAGTTAGTAAGATTGAACGAGATAAAACTCTTGCCTACATACACAAAGAGGATAGACTTGATAACTAATGTTTGTAACAACACGAGTTTAGGAAATCCGTCAATGAAAGAACAACAACACGAAAAAACAACACGAGTTCAGGAAATAACAACACGAGTTCAGGAAGTCCAGATTGCACATTGAGTTCTGGACTGAAATCAGTCCAGATTTCACAAGAAATGTGGGCTGATTTTCAGTCCAGATTTCTTGTGAAATCTGGACTGAAATTCAGTCCAGATTTCTTGTGAAATCTGGACTGAAATTCAGTCCAGATTTCACGAAATCTGGACATATTTCTTTGTGAAATCTGGCCAGATTTCACAAGAAATCTGGTTCCTTGTGAAATCTGTCCAGAGTTTTAGTACTAATGAAATCTGTCCAGAGTTTTGGTACTAAAATTTACGGAAATGAATTTTTGTGCTCATTAAATGAAGAAGAAGAAGAAGTTACCAGCCGAGCGGGAGCAGGAAGGGCGATGAAGACAGGAGTCGGAGCAGAAAGGGCGACGGGAGCCGGAGCAGGAAGGGCGACGGGAGCCGGAGCAGGAAGGGCGACAGGAGCAGGAGCGGCGGCGGTATCAGGAGCCGCAGGAGCGGCGACGGTATCAGGAGCCGCAGGAGCGGCGGCGGTATCAGGAGCCGCAGGAGCGGGAACGGCGGGATGGGAATCGCGACGGGAGAAGGAAGAGTAGGAATCGCGAAATCTGACCTAGCAAGGTCGGAAATGAAGTTGCACGATATCCTTATACCGAATTCCGACCTTCTAAATTTTCAATTCCAATTCCCACGGGTTTTTTTGGCATACCGAACATCTAAAATTGGAATTGGTAAATGAATACCAATTCCAACAGTCCAATTCCCGCTTAACGAACGGAGCCTAAGTGTTTTCAAGCGATTCACATTCTTGATTTTGCAGGAGGTAACCTCCAATCTTCAGAGCTTCTAGGATCACAAATCGCCCTTACCTATTTGTATTGAGTTTCCCCACGGTTGCCGACCAGGCGGCGACGTCGACTTTCTTCAAGACTAGGTCTCCTTTCTCGAACTGCTTAATTTTGATGTGCTTGTCGAAGTATCCGACCATCCTCCTTTTGACCTCCTCTTGCCTGTCGTAGCGAGGTCCCAAAGCTCTTCCACGGAATCCAACGATTCCTTTAGATCCTTGTCATTCTCGAGCCGCCACTCTTCGCTTCCTTCCTCGTCCGCAACCACCCTTGGACTGGGGGCCTCAAACTCCACCAGAATGAGGGCCACTTTTCAACCACATGTCAGAGGGGAGCTGCTCCAACCAATTGCCATGCAGATTTTCAACCTTATTTTCCAAGAGGTTAAGAATAAGCTTGTTGATGACCTCCTTCTGGGCGTTGCTTCGGGGATGATGTACGGAGGCGAAGTGCAGATTAGTCCCTATCTGCCTGCAATATTATTCTATTTTTATGCATAAGATATCTCCCTGTTGGAGGTATTAGTTTTATCGTAATATTTAAGTCATTTAATATGTTTGAGATTTAGTCCCACACCGCTTATTGGTGTTTTGTGTCATGTTGTAATGTTATAAATAGTTCCCTATATGGATGAATATATTGCATTTGATATTTTCCTCTTTCTTTCAACATGATATCAGAGCACTCGATTTGAAACCCTATAAAATTTTTTTCCCGTGTCCGCCCCTTCAGATTTTTTTTACGCTCCCGCTCTCAAGCCGTTCTGCCCGTGGTCCTGCTAGGAGATTTCTCTCCCGCTCCCGTCGACGGTCTCTGATTCAGTCTACGAGAGCGTCATCCTGTCTTAATTGATCGTTGTTTTCTTCTCTTTCGATTCCATCGGCTCGTCTGCTTCTCCGCCTGCGCTCGGTCCCATCGGCCTCTGCTCCGCCTGCTGCTGGCCTCTTCTCCGCATGCACTCGATCCCGTAGATGGCTACTGTTGTCTCGTGCAGCCCTGGTTCCCTCTGTCGATGCTGCTTCCAATCGCAGATTCCGACCGATCCCTGGCAGATTTCTAGCGCAAGGTCATCTGCTGCTCCGCCTCCTCTTCGGTCTTGGTGGAGCCTTGTTGTTGCTGTCTCTTTTGGCCGTCCTCTGCTGATCCCGGTTGGCTGCTGCTGCTCTTATCTTCCGGTGCTGCTGCTCCTATCTTCTGGTTAAGCTCCTCTGCCGATGCTGCTCTCATGCTGACCTTCTTCTGTTTCTGTCTTTCCGTTCGCCGGGGATATGGATCCCGCTGCCCCCTTCGCTCGTTGCTGATGGTGCTACAGTCGTTTTTCTTTTTTTAAAAGTTTGTTGTTGTGTTGTTTTGTTTGCCTTCGTTTGCGTCTCTATGCGATCTCTTCCTTCATGCACGTGATATACGTGAGGGGGAGTGTACGTCACGGCCTCCAGGTGTAGTCTATGCCTTCATGCACGTATTCCACGTGAGGGAGAGTGTTTGTGATAACGACGACTCAGATGGCTCTTTCCCGACTCCTGCCTTAGTCACACATGGACTCCAGGGAGATTGTCTCCCCATGTCTTTCTATTGGTCGTGTGTTGGGGACGCGACTGATGTTGGTGTTCTTGTCTCATCGAGTTGTGTCGTGTGAGACCGTGTCGTGTGGGACTGTGTCGTGAGGGACCATTTTTGTGCGGATTATCCCCGATCACTCGTTTGATGACTTGCTCAACATCTTTCATTCTCTTTCGCATGTTGTGTGTGTAGGTGATGTTGGTTGATCGGTTTCCAGTGAGTCCACGTCGTGTGTGGGTCTTGCGTCGTGTGTGGGTCTTGCGTCGTGTGTGGGTCAGCGTCGTGTGTGGCTATGTCCCCGGCTTGATTCCCCGGTTTGTATTTACCCCGGTTGCTCGTCTGATGTTTGTCCCTCATCGCCTACCCCCTTTGCCATTATTTGATGTGTCCAAGCTGAAGGGTCTCACTTCAGCTTGAGGGGGAGTGTTGAAGCTATTAGTTTTATCATAATATTTAAGTCATTTAGTATGTTTGAGATTTAGTCCCACACCGCTTATTGGTGTTTTGTGTCCTGTTGTAATGTTATAAATAGTCCCCTATATGGATGAATATATTGGACTTGATATTTTACTCTTTCTTTCAACACTCCCCACAAGAAATTTCTAACCACTTGAGATGCAGTTTTTTGCCAAGGCCTTCGCCTCTATCCATTTCGTGAAGTAGTCGATCGTCACCAAGATGAATTGACACTGCCCGCTGGCGGGTGGAAAAGGGCCCTGCTAGGTCCATTACCCAGATGGCGAATGGTCAGGGAGACGTGATGGCCCTTAGTTGCTGTGCCAACAAAAACTACAACGGAGCAAAAAGTGGGCACTTCTGACAGCTCCGAGCAAGCTCCCCGCATCTTTTGAATGGTCTACCAGAAATACCCTTGCCGCTGGATCTTCTTCTCTAGTGTACGACTCTCCGAGTGGCTGCCACACTTGTCGGAGTGTATCTCTTCCAGGACTCGAAGGAACTCAGCTTCCGAGAGGCACCGAGCCAGAGGACCAGAAATGGTCCTCCAAGTGAGACCTCTGTCATGGAGCAAATAATAGGCCGATTATATCGGAGACACCGCTTATTCTCCATGGTCATCAGGAGTTCTCCTGTGATGAGGTAGGTGATGAAGGAATCTATTCAGGATGGATGATTCTTGATCTCCATCAATTCTCCTTCTTCGATGGACGGTTTGAATAGTTCAGTCAGGGTGCCTCCCACCCTGGGACCGTACTTGGTCAGCCGGTCCGCCGTGTCATTCTCTTCCCTCGGGACATGGTGTATGAAGAAGGATATGAATGTGCCGATCATGATTTTGACCTTCATGAGGTACTGCAAGAGGATTTGTTCCCTCGCCTCGAACTCCCCTTGGCGTATGAGTTCAAATATTTTGGATTCCCAGCTCCTTGACTAGGCAGAGGCCCGCGATAATGGCGTCGTATTCGGCTTGGTTGTTGGTGACAGGAAAAAAGAATCTCCACAATTTGCTCGGTTTTTGTCCCTTGTGGGCTCACCAGGACGATCCCAACTCCGAGTGAATCCCTCTCTGAGGCTCCGTCCACGAACATTTACCAGCGGGAAAACTCTTTCACCACCTCTTGTTCTCCCCCTTTGGAGGCGAAATCCGCTAGAATGTTCGCCACCGCTTGTGATTTGATCGCCAACCTTGGTACGTAGACAATGTCAAACTCGCTAAGCTTGACGGACCACTTAGCGAGCCGACCGGAATGCTCCACCTTTTCCAGGACCGTCCTCAGGGGATGATTTGTCACCACTCTTATGGTGTGTGCCTAAAAATAAAGGCTCAATCTCCTCACCGAGGTGATGAGTGCGAATGCCAACTTCTCCAAGATTGGATAGTGTAGCTCTGCCTTTCGGAGAACCTTACTTGCATAATAGATTGGAAATTGATGCCTACCTTCCTAACTGGAACTGGGCTTATTGACTTAGCTCCTACTCGCAGATAAAGGAAGAGGTCTTCTTTTTCATGAGGCCCCTGAAGCAGAGGGGCTTGCATTAACTGCAGCTTCAGGGTTTGGAAGGCCGATTCGCATTCAACGATCCACTCGACCTTTTGATTGCTGTGGAGAGTCCTAAAGAAGGGAGAACATTTCTCCTCCACTTTAGATAAGAACCGACACAAGCTAACAAGCTTCCTGGTCAGCCGCTACACCTCCTTGGTGTCTCTGGGGGAGGCCATCTCCATGATGGCCTTCAGTTTGTCAGGGCTTGGCTCGACTCCCGCGGGAGTGAGGAGATGTCCAAAGAACTTTCCCCTGTTAGCTTCGAAGATGCATTTAGTAGGGTTAAACCTCATTTTGAACTTCTACAGCGTTGCGAAGGTCTTCTCCAAGTTTTTCAGATGCTCCTGGACGCCTTTGTTCTTGATTATGAGGTCATCAACGTAGATATCTAAGTTACACCCCTTCTGGTCTTTGAATGCCCTGTCCATTATTCTTTGGAAGGTTACCCCTGCGTTCTTCATACCAAAAATATAATGTAGGAATAACACCCATCGTTGGTAATGAAGGAGACATCTTTCACGTCGGGAGAATGCATCCAGAATTGATGGTATCAAAGCATCAAGAAAACTCATGATAGGAAAACCGACGACTGAATCAAGCAGCGCGTTGATTCGAGGGAGGGCGTAACAATCCT
Source organism: Platanthera zijinensis (assembly GCA_039513925.1). NCBI lineage: Eukaryota > Viridiplantae > Streptophyta > Magnoliopsida > Asparagales > Orchidaceae > Platanthera > Platanthera zijinensis. Next base: position 15,225,776 of record CM077089.1, on the reverse strand, counting down.
TCGGCCAAGCTTTATTTAATAGGGACAAGTCTATTCACATGCACCATTTCCCTCATGCCTTTTTCACCATTACAACCTTTGAGACCCAGCCTTATATTAGATTTTTGACACAAAATCCACATCTAGCAGCTTTTGCACCTCCTCGCGGATGAGCTCGGCTAGGGAGGTGGCGATCAACCTCTTCTTCTAATGAATCGGACGGACCTACAGGTCGAGAATAAGACGATGACATGCTACTTTTACATCAATGTCGGGCATGTCTTCGACGCTCCAAACAAAGACGTTGACGTTGGCTTGTATGCATGCTGCGATCTTCTGTTGGTCCTCCTTCATCAGTTTCTTGCTGACCTTCACGTTTTGAGCCTCCTGTCCATAACGATCACCTTCATCTCCACCTTCTCGGACTCTTCTAGGCGTGCCATCCCTTTTAGCACCCTATTAGCCTCCTCCGCGTCTTCTCTCTAACTGATGGTGTTGAAGGTGAGAAGATAGCATTCCCGGGCCACCCTTAGATCGCTCCTGATCTGTACCCCTCCCTGGTCGTACTTCAGACACAGATGAAAGGAAAGAGCACATATTGGAAGGTGTTGATGCGCGACCTTCCGAAGATAACATTATAGCTACTCGGTGCATCCACGATGACGTACCAACAGTTCTCGAGGTTCCCTCGAGGGTTATCAACAACTCCACTCCTCATTCGACCTCCTTCCACTCCTCGGTGAAGCCGAATAGCGGGCTGCCCGAGGCCTTCACTAATTTGGCTTCCATTGCTATTGCGTTGAACGCCCTTTTGAAGATGACGTTGACTGAACTCCCATTATCCACCAGGATCCGATGACCGTCCTTCTTACTTAGAAGAATTACTGGCACGTCGCAGTGGTATGCCCTTCCACCTGGTGGAAGTTGCCATAGGGGGGCACCTTCCTTCCTCGATGCTCTCGTTTCGGAGCTTTCCTTTGTTGATTCTGGGTGTGGCGATTAATCTCCATTGCCTTCCGAGGCAGATACATGAAGGGCCTCCTGAACTCCTATTGTTCACCTACTGCGTTGAAACGAGCTTGACGCTCGGGAGACCGATGCGTACCGGGTCCGAGTGAACGATGCCCTCCTACTAATCTCCAGGGAGGCCTATTTGTCTGGGCTTGGAACCTTCTCTTGGGTTCCCTTCACTTTAGAATAGCTCCCGGCCTTCTGAACACTCTTCCTTGCCCGTGGGCTTCCTATGACTTCCAGCCTCCTCCGGAATTCCTAGGCTCATAAACGAGGCTAGGAAATTCTTGTTGTTGCCTTCCACCCGAACGTTCTGCCCCGTGCTGTCAATCTGCTCCTCAAACGAGACAGGGGGATCCCTATCCATCTCCTTCCTGAATAACCCCTCCCGCAGGCCGAGTGTGAGCGCTAACAAGAGGGTGTAGCCATCCACCTTATGGATCTGCAAGACTTCCTCCTGAAAACGGTCTATATAGTGCCCCAACGACTCGTTAGGACCTTGCTTGAGGAGAAAAAGGGTGGTCAACCCCTTCTTTCTCTTCTTTGATGTTGCAAACCACAACATCAACCCTCTGCGCACGTCCTCGAAGCACTAGATGGAACCTGTGGGAGCTGGTGAAACCAGTCTCTCGCTTTCCTTTGAAGGTGATCGTGAAAAGTCTACATTTGAAGGCGTCAGTCATACACCGAATTGATACGAAGTTTTCAAATCTTTGCAGGTGCTGGTTGTTCTTCTTGATATTATATTTGAGCACAAGCTCGCAAAATCTCTCAAGAACTGGCGCGATCACGATCTCCTTGCAAAATGGGCTTGCCGTCCCATCTTGGCGAGATGTCCTCTGCCGAGATTGATCTTCCTTGCAGGAGCGAAGAGCTCACAGGATGATACATTGGCTTCAGTCAAACAATATTCTCTCCTCCTCTAGCTAGGTTGCGACTTATTTACCGGGTCGCCTCGACGGTTTGACACACCCAGCCGGGGTGGTGACCGACAACGAGGTCCGTATTAGCTCGACATTGCCTCTATGACCCCTTCCTTGAATACCGCGAGGCTGACTTTGGTGATGAACTAGAGGTTCTTTCTTTGATCACGGTCCACACTCACCACACTAAAAAATTGGAATCATGGCAATCCCTGTTCACAAAAGTTTGGACTGTTTGTGATCAAATGTTACTTGTCTAACTATTGGGTCGGACGGACTTAAACTAGAGAGAGATGTAGGATGCAAGAGCGTTTTCCCGATTCCCTATAAACAGGATGTCGCGAGTTACATCAATGAGGTCCCTCCACGTGCCTAAAAGTATGTCGGAACTTCCTCTTCTAAACCAGAGTTGAGCTCGCTGCAAGAGAGACACATTGCTGTTTTTAGGAACCTTGGGGGCGGTGGACTTCCCTTTTTCCAAACCAGAGCTGAGCTCGACGCAAGAGAGGCACAAAGTGGTTTTTTGGAACCTTGGGGGGGGGGGGGGGGTCAACGTGCCTTCAACTTGTGCCATGGGGTTCCTATTTATAAACAATCTAGGGTGGGTATGGACTGTGAATAGCCCCATGCCTCCCGCCTCTTGAGATATTAGGTACCCGGCGAGTTTATTTGCTATCATCTTTGGCGAGGTCTCCTTATGCGGAGGGCTTGTTGTTGAGCTCGTTTTGGCAAGCCAAAGCCAGTTGAGAGCAGAGTTCGTTACTGAGGTAAGCTCGAGCGTGGAGAGCTTGATAGTGAACACCGAAGGAGCTTGCCTCGCTGAATTAGCGGGGAGTATGATGGTATGCTTGCTGAAAAAACAAGCTCTCCTTTGGCGAGCTCACCGGTAGTATAGGTGAGTTCTCGAGCTCTAGCTTGGCGAGCTCGCTGGTAGTATAGTCGATCTCTCGAATCTCCTTGCTCGACTTTCTTGTCCTCGTCTCTTCAGGTTAATTGCCACTCTTTGGAGGTAAGGGGCTCACCACTGGGTCAGGGAGCACCTCGACGAATATGAGTTGTACAATTAGGCTTTCTTAGTGGGGGTGAATAAGGATTAATTAAAAATCATAAGTTTTTTTTTCATCAATAAATTAATAAGAGATTAAAGTTCAACAAAAATAAATATATTAGACCATTATAATTAGAGAAAAGAAAATCAGAATATTTTTCATAATACAAAATTTTGTTTTTCATGACGTTAAAATCATAGGCGATATGAAATACTTTTCTTTTTTGTTTTTTATACCGACTCTTCTCCCTAAGATCCCGTTGGCCCTAGCCGATCCTCCTCATATCGACCTCACACCCCCTAGGCCTACATCTAGATCTAGTTGCCATATTCGAGGCAAACTTTTTGCCCTAGACCTATACCTCGATTTAGTCGCCACTCGCGAGGCGAATTTCCACTCTTCAAAATGATAAGAGATCAGAAATTGAAGCACAAAAATAAAAGAGATACAAATATACTCAGATGATTAACTCCTTATAAAATTATGTTGGAGAAAGACGTGGAAGAGCCGCTTAAGATCGCTGTCGTAGAACGCGAGCCTTTTTCTTGAATATCGATGGTAAACGTCGATATTCCTTAGTATCGATGAAAGTTGAGGATTGAGAGTCATAGGAGGTGGTTAGAATTTCTTCTCCTTAGAGTATATTCGTGCCGGAATGAGTAGTGGGGAAGATCCTAAGAGTATATGTGTTTTTATAGTTCTCTTGGTTGCTATCGCCGCGCGATAGTAGTAAGATACTGCCGGCGTTAGTCGAACAACGAAGGATTCCATCTTTGGTTTTGAGCTAGTGTTATACGATAGTCAGACATCGGAGCCTTCCATCTGAAGATTGACGCTATCGCCCGGCGGTATGAAGATATCTTGGGCGGTAGTTGAACAATGAAAATTTCATTTGAAGATTGGAGCTAACACCAGGCGGTAGGTGCTATCGCCAGGCAGTAGTAAACTTGAATTTTGCTGATCCCTTTTTCCCTCCAAGCCATGTTGAGACGTAGTGCTGCCAAAACAATAGTTGTACACTATTGCTGGGTAGTAGGTGATAATGTGATATTATTCCCTTCAAGCCATATTAAGACGTAGTGCTGCCAAAACAATAGTTGTACACTATTGCTGGGCAGTAGGTGATAATGTGATATTACAGAAGGTAGCTTTTTTAAAAGCTACTTATGACAATATCCATTTTCTCCTAGTCCACAACAAGCTTTGACTATCGGTTGACATACGTCAAGTGTTGTCGCCGGGCAGTAATGAGTATTGTTGGCGGTAGCCAGGAATTTTGGCTTTGACTTCGTCATTTTAGCTTGTTTCTTTTTGTAGCATGTAAGTCCTTAACCAACGGAGTTTTCTGAACCTGCACACTATAAACAAATGCAAGGATAGTTTTAATACACGTCATGATTTATTATTCTCAAACCAAGGGCGTGTCGAACATGGTGTACGAACCATATTTGAACACTTATGTCTTCTTCCCTACTTTAGAGTTGCAATGATGCACTTAGATATACATTTCTTCTTGCATTGAATCAACTTGAGTGTGTAAATTCACGGCCAAACTTCGGTATGGCTATTTATTCTCAGAAGAAATAATTTGTGCTCCATGAATTTCTAATCATTGTTGTGCCTAGATGAGGACGAGATACGAGATACATTTTTTTTAAAAATTTAGGATATAAGATACCATTTTCGAATTTTAATTATGTAAATATAATTGAGCGAATTGGGCGCCCAATTCGCAGGAATTGAGCGAATTGGGCGCCCAATTCGCAGGAAAATTGGGCGGCCAATTCGCAGGAATTGAGCGGCCAATTCGCGGGAATTGAGCGAATTGGGCGCCCAATTCACGGGAATTGAGCGAATTGGGCGCCCAATTCGCTGGAATTGAGCGAATTGGGCGCCCAATTCGCGGGAATTGAGCGAATTGGGCGCCCAATTCGCGGGAATTGAGCGAATTGGGCGCCCAATTCGCGGGAATTGAGCGAATTGGGCGCCCAATTCGCGGGAATTGAGCGAATTGGGCGCCCAATTCGCTCTTGGGCACAGTTTCAGTGAATTGACGCCCAATTTGCTGAAGCTGAGCAAATTGGACGCCCAATTCACTCAATTTCAGCGAATTGGGCGCCCAATTCGCTCAATTTCCTTTTTTCCCCAATTTTGCATCTCACGTCCCCCAGGCGCGCGCCTGCGCCTTCCACTTAGGCTCCAGGGCCCGTTTGAGCCTCGGTGCACCTTGCGCGTTTAACAACATAGCGGCGTATGCGCCGACTTCTGCTCTGGAGAGGTGTCGACATTGCTTCAGAAGATGCGTCGACATCCAGTTGAAGATACATCGACTTCTAGTCGACGTTATATCAAGTTTTACTCGACGCAACTATGTCTTGGCTGATTTTATTTTTGTTTTCAGCTTGCATTTCTCATGCCTTTGACTAGACCGACTTCCTAGGACATCTATGATCAAATTACTCTCTCTATATAACATGAGTAATTATCGTAGGATGTAGAATCACTTATAAATAATTTATTAAATTAAATCATATGGTTTTTCCCAATACGTCCGCCTCACTCTGACCACCATCCGCCTCCATCAACTCAAGCTCCACCCGAAGTAGTGTTCCTTTGGGGCGTCAGAGGTGAGCTACCTTAGCCACACCATCTCGGCCTCAGCGGGTCGCCATTGACGAGGAGATTATTGCGGCGGTCCTTTATTGTATGACCTCTACTTCCCTGTGGGACGTCCAAGTATTTCTCGGCTTGACGGGATACTTTCGCCGCTTCATGCAAGGGTGTGAGGCCCTAGCTCGCCCCCTCGCGCAGATCTTGAAGAAGTCGTAGGAGGGTCCTTTTCAGTGGACGGCCATAGCCGCCACCGCCTTTTAGCAGGCCCTAGTATTTGGGCCAGTGTTGGCAATGCCCGATTTCTCTATGCCGTTCCTCGTAAAGTGTGATGCATCGGGCTCCGGGGTGAGAGCCGTCCTCATGCAGGCCGGACTGCTGATAGCCTACTTTACCCGCGCTTTCTCCAGCACCGTCTGCAACCGCTCCACATACGAGAACGAACTCATGGGTCTCGTTCTCACCTTCCAGTATTTGGACCCCCTATCTTCTGGGCCACCCCTTCGTGGTTCATACCGACCACCACAACCTTCACTACCTCCTTCAACAGAAGATTGCCCCGCCCGCCCAACAGGTGTGGGAAGACACAACGACCATCCAACACGAGGTTGAGGCCGACCCCATTTTTCTGAGATTCCACTGCCCATCCACCATACTCGCTTGTAGGGGCCACCAGTTCTTCAAGGGCCGCCTTGCTCTAACGCCCTCTTTACTGAGCATCCCCGACCTCTTTGCAGTGTTTCACGCATCGCTCTCCGAAGGGCACGTCGGGGCCTACCGTATCTACTGCCGTTTAACGGCCTCTCTGTACTTACCCCACATGCTATGTCAGGTTAAGACATTCGTGGTCGCCTGCCTGGTCTGCCAGAAAGGCCAAGTACGCGGCAACGTTTCTGAGCAGCCTCGTTCAGCCTCTTCCCATTTCGGACCGTGTTTGGGAGTGCGTGACCATGAACTTCATTATTCGGCTATCGCCCTCCCAGGGGTTCGCCTGTATCTTGGTCGTTGCGGACAGACTGTCCAAATATGACCATTTTATTTCCCTCCGTCACCCATAAACCACCACCACAGTCGCGGACAATTTCATTAGTGGCATCGTGCGCCTTCATGGGTTTCCTTGGTTGATCGTGATTCGCTTTTCTTGAGCACCTTCTGGACCACACTTTTCCGGCTATAGGGTACTCGCCTCCGCATGAGCACCGCTTTTCACCCGTAGACGGATGACCAGTACGAGGTCCGCAACCATTGATTGTAGACGTACCTCCGCTGTATTGTGGGGGAGTAACCCTGTGGATGGGCCAAGTGTCTCTGTTGGACAGAGTACTCCTACAACACCGCCTACCATGCTGCGGCCGGTTCCACCCCTTAGGGGTGTGCCAGGTCGAGAGTCTTGCCACCGCCCTGCAGGACCGTAATACCATCTTGGACCACTTTAAGCATCACCTCCTACGGGCCCAACAGAAGATGCCATCCTTTGCGAACAGGAAACGTCGCTCTTTCTTGGTGGGGGAGGGTGTTCATCAAATTGCTCCCATACTGCCAGCTGTCTGTGGCCCGCATGCCCTGCCCAATGATAGCCCCTCGGTTCTTTGGCCCCTCACCTGATGCCTCTGCCTCCTCGACGAGAGTTGCATACACTCGGTCTTCCACGTCTCTCAACTACGCCGCGTGGTGGGCAACCACACCACCTCAGATCACATCCCGGCCGACGTTAATTTCGTCGGCGAGGCGTCGTAATGCCCGACCAAGAAACTTGATCGTCGCTGCCTTCTGCCGGGAGACCCCGCTTTGGAGGAAGTCCTTGTCTCCTGGGCCAATCATACAAACTCCGACGCCACATGGCTTCCTCGGGATGATTTCCGCCGCCAGTTCACTGACTACTGCCTTGAGGACAAGACACATTTTCCAAACGGTGGTATTGTTACGGACGTGCACGGCGACGAAACGTCGTGGCGGGTCTACATGCGGAGGGAGACGATGACATGTCCGTCTGGAGGAGGAGACACCGAAGACGCACCTACAATATGATTATCTTATTTGTATTCTGTTATGTTGTACGCTTTATTTTGGCACCGTCCTTTTGTTTTCCGCACTCCACACTTATAAAGGGTTGTGTTGTACTATTTTTCATTATCTTTGGATGAATGTGTTTTTGGGTTGCTCTCTAGAGTTCTCCTCTCAATCTCTTCCTCCTCTTTCTCTCCTTGCCTCTGCCGGCCCTTCCCTACGTCAGATTCCTCTCCGAGAAGGCGAGAACGCATCATATCCACTGAAGATATTGACAGTTTTATTATGAGAATTGAGAGGCATCGTGAAGAAATATTTTCATGTTTCCTCAAACTTTTATCTCATGCCAAGTTGCTTTAATATGAAAGTTAGTGACCTCAGCTCAATAACAGATCCTGAGCGCATCACCAACTTGAATATATTTACTATTTCTCAGACATCCATTTTGGATTTGTCATTTTTATCACTCTCTTTATTGTTTATTAATTATGTATTTATATCTTTTCCTTCAGTTTATAATGTATTGTTTCTGAACATACATGATTTCTTACCAGCCTTAGTTTCCTTGATAGCTTACATATAGTGGCAAGTCAATTGCACTTCCTTTCAATCTTTCTATCCTCAAATGGGCAGCTGGTACCAGACAAATGCTTGACATTGCACAGCTACCGGACAGTGTTGACTTTTATAACATATATGGGATTGCATATGACACTCCACACAATGTTTGGTAGGTCAACCGTCAACGTAGCCAATCTCCTTTTTATTATCTTATGCATATTTTTTTGTTAGACGGTGCTATAAATGCCTATGACTGTAGAATATTTATTATTTTGTAATCTCAGTTACTTTTTCAAATTTTATTGAACTCTTTTGTGTGCACACTGCCACAGGAAATTTGACCCTATTTACCCAAATGAATCTCATTTATGGCTTCTATGCACATCTTTTGTTATGCACCCTTATTTGTTAGTTCCATATTTTTGTGCTAGAATTTGATGGGAGTGTTGGGTTTTTCTAGGATGACACAACACTTGTGCACGCAGCGGAATTAAAGAACAAGAAAACCCAAAAGAGTTCGGATCTAGCGATGAACATTAATCAAGAAGTAAATGCGGTGAGATAAAATTACCTTTGAGGGATTGAGTCTATACTCAACCTTGGTGCTCCAGAAAAATCGGCCGGCCACTTAGCGGCTTGAGTCCTGAGCGTAGAAAGAATATCCGCGCCTCTACAGGAAATCCACATGATCGGGAGAACCCGTAGCTACTTGTCGAACAAGCACTAGGCCGGGAGAGGACACTTAGTGTCTCCACAGACTGCTAGATCTGTTGAAGGAGAGGTGGCGGCGACACTCGCCGAGATCGGGATCAGCGACAGCGACGACAAAAGGCGGAACGACTTCCGTCGGGATTCTAGGGCTTCCGTCTTTTCGCACAGTACGACTCGTGTGCTTAAACAGAATGAACTGTAAGTCAATATAGAAGAAACCCTAAAGACTTCTATTTATACCCAAGGGATAAACAGAATAGTTCCCATCACTATTGGCAGACTCAAGACTTAGAGTACAGGATTCGGCTTGACAACCCTTGTCTTGACGAATCGTCGAGTATCTACAGTATACACGACGAATCGTCGAGTATCATTCCATACTCGACGAATCGTCGAGTATCCATAGGATACACGACGAATCGTTGAGTATCCATAGGATACACGACGAACTCAACGCCATCCTCAGCTGAATCAACACTTAACTCTGCGAAGGCGTCGAGTGGACCCAACTCTGTCAACGCTTTCTGCGCCATACTCAATGAATCGTCGAGTATCATTCATACTCAACGAATGACGTTAAGTGCACTCAACGCCAAAAGCCAGATTCGTCGAATGGCGTTGAGTGAACACAATACACTCAACGCTTTACTCGACAAAGGCGTTGAGTGAACTAAACGCACTCAACGCTTGAGACCCAGACTCATCGAATCAACACCTTGACCAACGAATCGCCGAGTATAGTCAACACACTCAACGCTTAAGTGTCATACTCATCGAATCAACACTTTGACTCGACGAGCTGTTGAATATACTCAACACACTCAATGCTGCCATTCGACAAGTTAACGCTTAACTCGACGAAGACGTTGACTGGTCTCAACGCACTCGACGCCATTAAGCTAGGTTGAACTAAGTCTTATCAACTCATCATATGAGCTAAACCATACAAATCCATATTTCCCAATTTCTTCACAATCTTATGTGCGACCCTGATAGGCTCATACTGAGTTGACAGTGAGGCCACATGCTTGATCACTAACAGATCACAATGGTAACACCAACAGGGAGCAACATTCTACACCATTAAAATAGTGCAGGTGATGGGGATCACATTTCACGGGCAAGCCGACCTTATCAGAACCCGTCCGAATATATTTACACGGGAGATAGACTTGGGATTATCGGATGGACGATCCTTGGCGGTAGTTGTGTTCAGAATGACTACAATCCTAGCCCTCTTGCAAAAATGCAGGGTAATGTTTTCCTACATTTCATCCTTGTGGTGGGACCCTTTGTCGGACCCTCGCTGCGCTGGGATGCTTTGCGCACCAGGCCGCCCTTTATTATTTCATTTATTATGTATATTTAGTGGTTTTATGTGTCAGCGATCCAGACCGCCTGTAGTGAGCTCTAAGTCTATAAATAGGTGTCTAAGGACGGATATTCATGCATTCCAGAATTTGAACATATTTCCTAGACTCTCACAATCTCCCACAGTGGCGATTCGTGGACCCTTGGTGTCGAAGCCAAGGTAACTAGCTCCTCTTTCACATAGCTACCTAATAATCACCTCCCCCATTCTTCATTCAACATAGTTGTTGGATCGCGAAGCGCCTTTATTTGGGGTGGGGGGGGGGGGTGAGTAAGAGAATTTAAAAATTCTTTTATGGTTTTTAAAACTTATAATATTCTTTGAATATTTCTTTTAGAACTTCAACAATAAATTGTGTATAAGAAAAATAAGAGATGATTTTATTTCATTCAAAAAGAATTACAAAATTTGATCTCTATGACGCTAAAAATCAAATGCGATGAAAGATAAACTCTTTTGGTTTTCTATATTGACTCGCTCCACAAACCGGTTGACCATAGCCTATTTCACCCTAGATAGACCTCAAGCCACCCTAGACCTGAACTTCTGCCTAGTCGCCTACTCAAGAGTTGAATTATCCCTAAGCCTCACACTGAGCTAGTCATCAACACACGAGCGAATTCCACTACGCTCAAAAAGACGTAACTAAAAGATAAAGAAAATACATAAATGAGAAAACTCCCCTCTAAAGTAATCCTTGATGTTGACGTCGTTTCTCTTGCAAAGGTTCAATTCTTGTGGCTTGGGATGCTACCTCTTCAATATCCTTTAGATCCTTGGAACTCTCCGCTTGATACGAGTTTATTGCGACATGAAGACTCCAGTAGAATATTGTGAGAAGGCGCCTTTGATCATTGTTTAGTATCATCCTTCAATCTTTTTGCATGATAAAGTCTTGATCTCCATTGAAGAAATCTCTCTTGAATGAGTGGGAATAACCTCTCCAATCCCTTTAGACGTCTAGGGCGAATAAACCTCAAAATTTCGTTAAAATCTCCTTAGAGGAAGTAAAGTTTGGGTTGTTTAAATAAAGACGTTCATGCGCAGGGAGCTACAACGTGGCGGTAATAGCTATAGCGAGGCGGTAATGACTAATGTTCAATTTTCTCTCTTCCACTGCACTTGAGTTGGAAGCCGAGGCTATCATCTTAGACAATACTTATCGCGTGCGGTAAGACATATTACCCTGCGACAATGTGAGATTTCAGCATACCAAAATGAGATCACCTGCTTCATTGACTCCCCAATTATTCTGTGATTGATGGGGTTGCCTAAAGGTTTTTGCCGGGCGTTAGCATTATCGCCGCGCGATAAGGCATATAATCAACTCCCCCCTTTCCCGCCAAAACCATTTGAATTGCTCCTTGCCAGGTGGTCATTCTTTCACAACAACTTGGAATCCCTTCTCTCCAATGGGAGTCTAAGACTAAACAAGATCTCAAAGACAAGAAATAAAGACTCGCGACTACTCCCTTATATAGGTGACAAATTATTATAATGCATTTTAGGCTACAAAGGCAGAGGAGCATCGCGGGTCTAGGATGTTTTATCTGTATCACGCTAAGATTGCACCTACGAAAAATGATAGATTATACATACTCTATGGTTCTGAGTGTTGGGCAAGTTTTACCGTACTGCAATTAGACCCGTGATGCTCTTTGGTTCTGAGTGTTGGGCAGTGAATTGTGTACATGAGCAAAAAATGGGAGTTGCGGAGATGAGAATGCTTAGGTGGATGTGTGAACACACGAGATTGGATAAAATTAAGAATGAAAGTATCAGGGATAAGACATGAGTAACACCAATTTCAGAGAAGATGCGAGAAGCTCGTCTAAGATGGTTTGGACACGTACAAAGGAGACCATTAGAGGCACTGAGAGTCTAGTCACTAGGCATGTTAGACGAGGGAGGGGTAGACCAATAAAGACTTGGAATGAAACTATAAAGAAAGACACGATGTACTTAGAATTTAGTGAGATTATGACAAAAGATAGGGCACAATGGTGACAAAGGATCCACATAGCCGATCCCACTATAGTGGGATAAAGGCTTGAGTTTTGTTGTTGTTGTATACATACTCTAAATTAGAATAGGCAAACTCACTTATCGTTGGTAGCTCACCTTACTCTGAATGTACCGGTGCATGATTGGTGATTTGTTGGGAGCAATCCAGAACGAGGTGAGTTGAAGCAGCGGCCCAACCAGAATCAGAGGCACATACGGGGTCATCGAGGTCGACGATGGTAGTTTGCGTCGATTGGTCCGTCGTTTGTGGCTGGTGAAGAGAATGAGTTGCAGAACTCGACGTTCGCTCGATTGATTGGAATCAATGGAAGTGTAGAGTACTTATTGAAGTCAGCTAATGTCGGACTTGTGATGATGAGATTCGAGTGTTGCTCTGATACCAAGATGTTACGACTTTCGGATTGCGAGCGGTGCACGGTATTGAGTGGGAGAAGTGTCTGAGAGGATCCTCTCAACCCTTCCTTGATGTAGCCTTCTCATTGGTGGAAGATATAGTAGGATCCGAGCTCAACCACCAGGGGAATTTTGCTCAACTCTATCCCTAGCTTGAGAAATAATTTCATTCATATCCATCCCACAGCCCCCGGGAAAGGTTGTCAAAATATTGTATAAATACCCATGTGGGTTATATAAGACGCGTGAGAATATAATAGTGTGAGACATAAAATATTACATTACCACCACTCGCCCTGGTTACACAATACGCGAGAAGTATAGTAAGACAAAAATACGGAAAATAATGATATAGGTGTGCGCCCATGGCTGCGTGCCGTCCACCACCCCTTCTGGGCTCATAACATCAACCAACTCCACTTAACTAAAATCTATCCTAGCTTACATTATGATGTAGACTAAAATTAGGGTTTCAAATTAAAATATTTTTTAAGCAAAATAATTTATTTTGTTATAGAATAAAAGTTGAATTTTAGAAAAGAACGGTATTTTTTAATTTGAAATGTGGACGAGCGGGCCAAATCGAGCTTTCGCGCTCAAAATCGCTTTCAACCGTTTGAGTTTCACGAGATCGTTAATCGTTATTAGAAAAATATTCCGCGACGCCAAACGAATTGACCCGAAGCGGGATCCGTACATCCACAAGCAATAACACAGGAAATAATTTATGAAATAACGACAATTGAAATACTTAGAACGTACGAGGCAAGCTAGTAATTACTTAGGTGGATGCATAAATTTAAAACCAATTAATTAGAGCAAGATACATGTACAATTACCTCAATAGGGAAGCCAAATCCAAGATCACCTGTGCTGGGAAGAACAACACCTGGTCTTTGGTGGGGCTTGTTTTGAACGAAGTCAACTACTGAGAACACAAGCAGAGCAGTCGGACTTCAAAGTGGTTGCCGGAGTGGGACGACGAGGTCGATGACAACCGACTAGTAGAGTGGCCACAGGAGGGTTGCCGAAAAAACAGGTGATGCCGACGTCAGTCTCTCGATTGGACGAAGGAGGCGCCAACACGCGATCGGCGAGTCGAACGAGAGTCGGTAGTGCTTTCGCCGTCATCGCACGGGGCTTTGACGGCGGTGCACCGAGGAAGAAAGTCGGCTTCGGCGGCTGATACAGGAACAAAGGAGGTATCCGGCGGCACGGAGAAACGAATATGAATTTATTTTCTGTGCATTCCGGTTTGCTTCGTCATTAGTTCTCGTCCTTTAAAGGGGAATTGATTGGTTGTCTTTCCATTTAATGCTTTTTAAATGTTAATACCTTACCCATTTTTTATTGCCTTTTTAATTTAATGCTCGAAAGTGACTTCCCAAGACTAGCCTTCAGAATATTATTTTCCAAATAACTCCCCAATGTCCCTTTTGAGGGATATCTTGTTATAATGGATGTTTGGGTATTTTTAAATTTTGAATTCCTCTCTAATTTATGTTTATGCATCCTTAAATAATAATTTAAGCTTACTTTTCCCGTCCTAACTACCCGATATTACCGGACCTTTTTTTTATTCAAGGTCTCATCGGCCGGTCAAACCGACAAGCCAAAGTACATGAAATGAGAACGGGTATATGAAATGAAAATGGGTACATTAAATGAAATACAAAAATAAAAATAATGGGTAAGCACTACGATGCGACGATGGATGCATCACATTATCTCTTTGAATCAATCAAAATCTATCATTTTTAAAATACATGAAAATAAGAAAATCCATCTTAAATAAAGAACATGTCAAATTCAATATTATGTATTGTTAGCCACAAACAAAGGCTAGCTGGAGCTGCTGGCCAACCCTAATTCTGTTGCCACTGGATTAATATCTGATGGTCCTATTTATTGCATCCCGATTATGATGGCCAGGGGATCTACTGGCAATCTATTTCACCTATGAATTTTGTTGACTTGATCTTCAATCTCAATGGTATTATCTGAGTATCACCACCATTGGAAATCTTAATTATTAGTTTAGACAATTGAACTTTTACTGGTCCCATTCCCTTTAATTTCTTTACGGTATGTTGGACAACTTACAATCATGGATGATCTAATTATCCACAACCAGGTCTGATCTTAGATAAACATCTCTCTTTTTTTCCTTTAATGTTTTCATACAAAAATACCATTCGTTTCCACAACATTGCTTCAAGATATAATCTTAAGCAAAGTATTTGTAAATCATTAAGCATTTTATGGTTGATTTACAATTTCGAATTAAATTCTTAATTTTCCTGTCCATTGTTGTTGCAGTTATAATCTTACAATTAAATGCTTCAAAATATAATCTTAAGCAAAGTATTTGTAAATCATTAAGCATTTTATGGTTGATTTACAATTTCGAATTAAATTCTTAATTTTCCTGTCCATTGTTGTTGCAGTTATAATCTTACAATTAAATGCTTCAAGATATAATCTTAAGCAAAGTATTTGTAAATCATTAAGCATTTTATGGTTGATTTACAATTTCGAATTAAATTCTTAATTTTCCTGTTCATTTTTTTTGCAGTTATAATCTTACAATTAAATGCTTCAAGATATAATCTTAAGCAAAGTATTTGTAAATCATTAAGCATTTTATGGTTGATTTACAATTTCAAATTAAATTCTTAATTTTACTGTCCATTTTTGTTGCAGTTATGGGTCTGAAGCATCTCCTATTAGTGACTTGTCAGAAATATGTCATACGATGGTATGTTTTTCAAGTGATGAACCTTTTCTGCAGCTGTTAACCTCTTGATCTTATTCACCTCAGAAGTATCATCTCTTTTTTGTTTTTTAGCCGGAATACTCATATGTCGATGGAGATGGAACAGTTTCTGCCGAGTCGGCTGAGGTAACTCTCACAGTCTAACATGAATATTTAAATAAAGAAGTGTCAGGTATTTATAGTGTGTAGTTTTATATTTTGCAAAAAAGTAAAATTATTTTCAATGTTATGGGAATTCAAATCTTGCTTCATGATTATTTTAAAAAACAATCTTGTAAGCCAGAAGGCAGTTAGATAGTAAAAAGTTACTTCATGAAGTGTGATTTAATTATTTATGTTAATAGTGGAAATATAGAACACATAAAAGGATGAACTTTAATGTATCTGCGTAGAAACATGCATTTTTAACATGAATATTTGAATGCGCTTGACAAGTGATGCAGGGTATGGTCCTAAAGGGGCTAGGGATTTGTACCATATGCAATCACATGTCCGGCAATATAAGTTTCTTGCAATACGTCTTAATTTATAAATCTGAATATCAATTATCTCACAAAAGATAGCAACGAACAAGGAGACATGGGATGTAGTATATGTGAAAGAGTGCTCAAAATTTAAATAAGTAATAAAATGGATATTCTCAAAGTTTAAGAGCTTGAAACAAAGATTACAAATCACACACTTTTTGAGTAAACAATAAACACATCATTCAATACTAGGAATTAACTTTAAAATAAAGAAACTTACACGGTAATAGTAGTAAAAGACTTGGAGAGGATCTCCTGGAGTGGGGGTGAGTAAAAGTATTGAAATTCGGACTCCTGGTGAAGCCTTGGACTGCTGGACAGCAGGACACTGGGCTGTTTCTGGAATTTCTGGATCTGTAGGGGCTGCTGGCTGCGTGAAGGACACAATGGGAGTGCTGGACAGTGGCTGGCTGCTGGGAGGAGGGGGTTCTCGAGGAGCCGGAATGCAAGTCTGGAAGCGAGTAACCACTGTTTTGCTGGGCCATGAACAACAGGGAATCCTGCCCATGTTTTGGAGACAAACCCTTCTCTGGAATAATTGGGTCAGTGGCGGGACAATTGTAATTTAGGGAAGTTCCTTCCTGGAGTTGAGATGGGCTGGGAGGGGAAATTGGCAATGTCGGCTGGTGGAATTTGAGAAGGACTTGAATGGGAGGTGGGGGAAAGGTCAGGAGTGGCATTGGGGAGTTGTGACTTCTGGGAGTAATTGGTGGGGCTCGGTTTGAATGTGGGAAATGTTCCATTAGTGAAAGAACATGTTGATCAATGTACGGGCTCGGCATGTGAATAAACCACAAAACAGCGGAAAAAGGAAGACGAGAGTTGCAGGATTAGAGAAGGATGCAGACGCGGATGCTGCGAGTGGTGCAGGCAGGATGTGTACGCGGCGAGTGAGCAACGCAGGATTAGGGCATGCTCTGATACCATGTTGATCAATGTAAATGATTTGTTATTGAGAAAGAAGCCCTTTACTCATACATATACTTGAGTAAGAGGAGTATAAAAGACGAGAATAACCCACTCGGGTATTCCAGAATAAAACGATTTCAAATATTTATCTATATTAATTATAACTATTGAACCAACTTCAGGCACAAAGGCCCACTATAGGTATTCATTTGCATCCTATGTGATTCTCCATGCAAGTAAATAACATCATTGCCAATACTTGGGACCATATCTCTCCATAACATCTCAATTCTTCGGAACTCAAGTTTAGGAGGTAGACTTGCAAGAAGTTCAAATACTTTACTTTGACTTAATTCTGATGTAGAGTAGGGTGTGTGGTGTTGACCTAAGATGTAATTCTGGTGGTCGTGGGGGTGTTACTATGCAGCCCAATATTAATATGCAATGTGATCATACAAAGTATGATGATAATATGCAGAATGCGAGCAATAAGTATTAAAACCCACGCAAGATTAACAATCAAGCAATAAGCAATATTTTCTTTAAGCAAACAAGAGATGACGTTCCTCCGCGTGGAAGACCAAAGCAAAGTGCGCAGCGGTTAGTTCTTTCCTGCAAATCAAAGCACAAAGAGCGCAAATTACTACAATATTGGAATATCTTGGCAATTTAAATTACAACAATATATTTAGTTGCAGAGAGTTCATATAACAAATAATAACTCACAAGCATGGGGCTGCCATATTCAGGATAGTGGGGGACTGATTTTGGGCAGATCTGGGGGGAGGAGACAGATTTAGGATAGGGAGGGACTGAATGATAGATTTGGGCGGGTTTTGGTGGGGTAAAACTGATGGGGTGGGCTGGATCTGGGCGACAGTGGCTGGGGGCAGTGGGGCAAGGGTGTTGACTAGATTTCTAGGTTGTATTGGGTAGTGTCAGCCAGATTCAGGGGGTCTGGGGGGGGGGGTTATAGGGGCGGTGGCTGGACTGAATCCTAATAGGAGGCATCAGTGTTCTGGGCGGCGACGAGACTGGATCCGACACGGTGATGGCTGCGGTTGGGCTGGGAAAGGCTTCAGGCGTCAACGGTTGGACTGGGAAGGGTTCCAAGCTACCGTAAGGGGTGTTAGAAGGGCTGATGATGGCTTGGGAAAGGGGAAGAAGAGGGCAATGGTAGGGGTTATCTTTGAGAGGAGGAAACACGCCTAGGAGTCGTCACCTAGGACTCCACAAAGTCAACACCGTAGAGGGATCACTGGAATCCGGATTTTGAGATTTCCAAACTCTGCAATGACCTATAAGAAAATAAAACTAGGGCACCCCACAATTGCCGGCTATGATTGGTCATAGATGTGATGATCCAATTACAAGTAATAATGGTACAATTAAGCAATAAAATATATGAAATAATCTGGGAACGGTGAGCCGGACGCATCCACTGGGTGAGATCGCTGATCTGATCAAGTCGTCCTTCGTGAATATACAAGTGTGGGCCCTTACTTATGACGAGCTACCTCTGATGGCCCCCCATCAACTCCGCCCGAATGAAAGGTTTTCATCCATGATTAATGGAAGCGATCATATTGTAGTCGAAATCCAGGGGCGAGTCGATCAAACTCTACAACAACAATCCAGTTGTCGTCGGTGAAAGGCCGTCCATGTCAATGTACTAAGTATCGACACACAAGGCCATCTGAGTAGGAAATGTACTCATCCGAGAAGGAAACGATGAAGCCATATTAGACGTACTCCCAAGTGAATGAGGCTCAAGAATGGGCTGGGTGTGGGATGGAGACTGTGGTGGTAGAGGCTCGGGGGAATCCCTACAATATGGGTCCATATACTCATGTGGTTCGTAATATGACGTCAGATCTTCCACATTAAATACAAGTTGAATTCCCAAGCTTGCAGGGAGATCCAACTCGTAGGCCATTGTCCCGATGCGTCTCACGGCTGAATAAGGACCCAGCCGCTTAGCGCTTAACGTTTTAGCAGGCCCTTGAGGGAGCCTCTCAACACGAATTCGCACCATCACATGCTCACCCTCCAAAAATATACGTTCTCGCCTGTGCTCATTTGCATGTGTTTATAATATTCGTTGCTTGTAATGATTTATTGTCGGACTGACTCATGTAACTCATACAAATAATGTGCAAAAAACTCGGCTGACTCACTTGGACGTGATTCTAACGGGATATGGATACAGTCAATAGGCTTTCTAGGGTCATAACCTGTCACTATATGTAATGGACTCAACCTACTAGACATATTGATAGAACTATTATATGCAAACTCCGCAACATGGAGTACCGAATCCCAACTAGATGCATGCTCCCCCACAAGACACCTAAGTAGATTGCCTAAACTCATTCTTCACCTCAATCTGCCCGTCAGTCTGAGGGTGGTAAGCCGAAGAAAAATTTAGGGTGGTTCCATTCTTCCGCCACAATATCTTCTAGAAATAACTCATAAACATCATGCCCCTATCATACACAATAGTCTTTGGTAGGTCGTGTAATCTAAAGACGCCACTCATAAATAAATCCCCGATGTGAGGTGCATCGGCGGTCTTACTACACGTAATAATGTGGGACATCTTCGAAAAGCGGTCAACCACTACAAAGATGAAATCACCTTCCCTCAGAGTGTGGGGAAGCCCAAGTACAAAGTCCATACTAGTGTCCTCCTAGGGGTGGTGTGGAATGGGCAGCTGGGTAATAGACCGGTGTTTTGTTTCGTACCCTTGGCCGTTTGACAGACACGACAATGATGGACGATGCGAGCTACATCCTTCTTCAAGCTTGGCCAATAGAATCGAGCCTCCACGATGGCTATCAACTTGTCTCTTCCAAAATGACCGGTGGTGCCTCCCACATGCAACTCCCAAGCTAGGTAGTCACGATTGAAGGTCCTGGGTATACAAAGGCTGGAGCCCCGAAATAAGTAATCGTCAATAATCTGAAAGTCCTCGATGAAATCCGGAAGGTCCCTCAATAACATCATACAACTCTCCAAAATCCGAACAAGTCGGGTAGTCCATGATCAATCTCTCAAACCCATCCACTCAGTTTCTCATTCTCTGTAAGAATGAGATTCGACGGCTCAAAGCATCAGCGGGTTTGTTCTCAATACCAGCGTGGGGTTTAAGAACATAATGGAAATCCTGTAAGTACTCAAACCAGATCAGTTGGTGATAAGAGCTCTGGTGAAAGACTCTTATCTAGGAGGTCAGGTGTTCGATCCCGGGCCTCAACAACCCATCGTTTTCTGGTTATGGACGGCGGGGAGCTGGTTGGCGTGTTTGGGCTGCAGCCCTGATGAAATTCGCCTTGGTGAGATGCCAGGATGGGCACCTTGGTGGTGATGCTAGAGTGGTAGACAGGTGCGACACATGTCTTGCATCAAATTCACTCTGATTTTCTTTTTATCCATTGCATGTGGGACATGTTTGAACATCAGAGTATTGATAGATCTCCCATTTTCTGATCAGCCTGTCATAGTAGTCATTGCGAATGTTTTCAATGTTAAATCTATAGATACGAGCATGATCTCTCTTTTTGAATATAATTTTGTTCAACTATGTTCCATTTTGTTCTTGGTTGTGAACAGAACATAAGTGTCTTCTAATTTTGAGCTCCATAGAGGAGATAAGTTATGTAACATAATCAGGGTGTACCCTTGCCATTCTTCATATGATGCATTGGTCAATGATGGAGTCATAATCCCAAGGATCCAGTTTGGGTGCACTCGGACTTGTATCTCTCACAGTCCAAACACAACTGATGCCATGAAAAGGAATGCGATAAAGAAAGTTGTCGGTGAATAAGAGACTATAAGTTATCTCCTCCAATCCTTCTTTAGAGTAGAAAAGAGAAGTTTATTAGTCAAATAAAAGATGGTATGCATAGCCTCACCTTAGACACATTTAGGTACATTCATGGGGAATACGTTCAGTTACCCTATTTTGTTCAGGTGTTTGTTGACAAGACTGTTGAATGATCCTAGGTTTGTTCATAAATATAGTGTAGCCAATGGAGAAATATTCTTTAACATTATCCCTACAAAGCTACAATAATATAAGGGCATTGAGTTATAACTTCATTACCTAATTATTGAAAGATAGAAAGTTTGGGGGCAGTTCTATTAGTTAGAGATAAAGCTGAAAGTCAACTATTGAAGAAGCAATATGTAACGCCCCTCGCCCCCAACACACATGGGCTAATCAGGTTCTGTTACCGGGCTGCAGCCCAAGCACCTCAAACAGGCTTCATTGCCGAGGCCCGGCCCACTCAAGGGCCTGTAGGCACTTTACCAGCCCATGGCGGGTTGTCGGAGGTTGCAGCCTTCCTTTGATGAGGGAAAACTTAAGTTAAGTGGACAGCGCTAAAACTTCCCAGAAGGTCACCCATCCCGATATTTCTTTCTCCCAAGCATAATTAACTATAAAATTTTTTCACTTCTCATCATCAATTGGATAGTGGAGTACTAGCAAACAACCTTCTTTTCAAAAGGTGCCCCCCAGTGTAACTTGGGCTGCTAGCCTGTCTTTTTTTGGGTACTTCCTGACGGACTAGTTAGGGCTAGCATGCGATTTCTCTGCCAGTAGGAACCAGTTTAATCTCTATGGCTCTTCTAGCTTGAACCCATGTTTGAATCCAAGCAAAAATTGGCGCGCCTGAAATCTAGATCTGCTCTTTCAAACGTATTTATTGGAAACACAAATTTACCAATTATATTCTTCTCCTTCATTTATTTTATGTCAAAAACACATTCTTAAACCAATGATTATTTAAGCATATTTTGTTTCACCTTCTTTTATAAAAGAATTGGAAGTCGTTTAATCCTCGGTCTGTTGTTATATAGGCTGATGGATTCAAGGCAAAAGCAAGAGTGGCGGTGAAAGGAGAACACCGGTCATTGTTGAGAAACGAGACCGTGTTTAAAATGATAAAGCAGTGGCTCGGCATAACCCAACAACCTCCGCAATCACTTGGTTCTGTATTTCCTGAGCTGACTCCTATGAGTATTTGATTGCTAGCGTCTCTACTCTGTAGTTGGTTTATTCTGTTATCACTGCAACATTGTCTTTGAGTTGCCAGACAGTAATAAATTGTCCACGGCTGCATAATTTATGGAATGACTACCGATCAAGGCTCCGTTTGGGGGGACTTTTTTTCACCGGTCAAGCGGTCACGATCGCGTGAAAATAAGTTCCCCCAAACGGAGCCCAAGTCTGTAACGTGCACGGTGTCATATACTTATAGCATGTACTAGGATTCATGGTTTAGGGTTTACATCAAGGTTTTCAGAACTGGACCAAACATTGAATCGGAAGGAGAGGTTCAAGGTTATCCGGTTCAACCGGTTGAACCGGGGTAAAACAACCGGGGTCTAACTACACATGCATAAACTCTGAGATATAGGCCCCGTTTGGGGGGACTTATTTTTACCGGTCAAGCGGTCACGACCGCATGAACCGGGACTTAATTAAGTCCCGGTTCATGCGGTCGTGACCGCTTGACCGGTGAAAATAAATCCCCCCAAACGGAGCCATAGTGTTGCAAAACAAATTAAGATAAGTAGAAGGAAATTTCAGGTTTAACTGTTTGGCGCGGCGTTTGGAGCAGTTGGTGGGAGGAGACGGGCTGCCGTTCGAAATGGACGGGGGAGGCCGCCGCTTGAAATGGAGCGATTTGCTTCATTTCTCATGGCGCAGTAGGAGAAGCAGCAAACGCTGCCGCTGGGCATTTGGTTACCCGTGCCTTGCGGCGGCGTTTGCTGCAAATATGACCTCCAAATGTCGTGCCAAATGAGCCTAAATTAAGAAGTAATTTTTACGAACCATCCTTTTTTTTCAATATTAAAAAAATTTAAAACTAGAATAATCTTAGGTTTTTTTTTTTTTTCTATTTTGTTAAAAAATGAACTTTAACTAGAATAATCTTTTGCTCACTATTATTAATTTTTATTTAAATTGGTTTAACACATGGCCGGCCTACTGATTAATTATTAAGAGAAATAAGGTTCAAAACTTTTGCCCAGCTGGTCATCCTCCCGTTAAATCATCGGCATCTATTTAGGCTTCATTTGGGGGATTTATTTTTATCGAGCGGTTACGACTGCATGAATCAGATCTTAATTAAGGTATGGTTCATGCGATCGTAACCGCTTGATTGGTGAAAATAAGTCCTTTCAAACGGATCCTTAGTCCCTCATCGGGTAACGGGAATTAGTGATCGGAGGAGATTTGTTTGAATAAACCTGACCGAGTTAAAAAACTGCCTTAAAACTAATGCGCGAGTAAAACAAAGCAGGTGGCAGGAGCTGCCTGTAGGGCAAAACTAAAAATTGTTGAATTGTCGGGTTGCATGGGAACTGGTAGGCGGTCTGACCGGTCGAACTGGCTGATCCGGTCCGATTTTTAAACGGTGGTTTATACCTAAATAAGAAAATTTGTAAATATTTTTTTAAAAATGTGTAAAAAGTTGCTGAGATATTTTTGATGCTCAAGTTTGGATGATTGAGATGACGACACCTGGAATATGTTCTCCTCTGCTATGCCAAAAGCATTTGTATGTCCCCACGTCTCTCCCGCGCGGCGACATGTGGACGTACAGAAACGATCATATCAATTTGTTGCGACCTAGGATATGGGGACATACATGTTGGATCTCGTGACCAACCTTAGAGGGGGGGGGGGGGGGGGTGAATAAGGTTTGAAGCGTTATTTGAAATTTAAAAATGTTTTGCTCAGAAAGGCGAGTTCTGGCTACTGCGGGGCGTTAGGTATCTAACGCGCGACGGTAAGTCTATGAACTCGTTTTCCTGCGCAAGTTCGTTCGCAAGCCCCACAACATAAGAACTCACTTTAACACACCAGAACAATCACAGAGTTAATCAAAACAAAAACTAGAATTCCATTGCATGAATCAGAATAACTATTGTTCTAGGTGATTACAAAAACGTGATCTCCGTGACGCCGGAGATTTAAGACGGTGAGTAGAAACGATCTTTTGGTTTCTATACCGATTCGCTCCACAGACCGGTTGACTCTCTCCTTTTTCTTACAGGAAAAGTCTTCGAGCCGGCTCTTCATCTCCACACAAGGAAGGGTCTTAGAGTCCCGCTAGATCTTCCGATCCAGACGTCCTTATCCCCAGGACGATTTCCCACGGAATTCTACCCGGATTCCGACAATCCTTACTGGTTGATTTTTCTCACCACAAGATTTAGAAAAAGGAAAGATTACAAGAACAAAAGATGTAAGTATTTCAAAAATGAAGTTCTCTCTATTGACGACTTCTCCGTTGAGCGATCCGCGGCCGGTGCTTGAGATCTCCGTTTGCTAGCAACCGGTCGACTCTTCGTAGTAGGTGTAGATCTTGGATCGCCGGAATCTTTCGATCACGAGCGAGAGGGAGAAGATTTTCTTCCTTTTAGACGAAGATGATGGAAACGGATGCAAGGAGGCGGCCGAACCCTAGAGTGCAGGAACTTCTGTCAGTATTTCGTCTGAATTCTCTTGTTATCAGGGCACAGAAGCCAAGACGACCTTTTATACACCTTCATGAAAATAGGCTAATGCCGGCGGAAAGACTAGCCCCCGACGGTAGGTTCGCTCGCTTGTTGTACCAGCTGTCGTCCAAATCTGGAATAATAATTAAAACGAATATTTGCCGTTTCATCGTTGCTAGCACCGCGCAGTTACAGCTACCGCCGCACGGTAATATAGGACACGACGATTCAGAAACAACGTGTCGATATCCGTCGAGCGGCTAGCGCGGCGCGGTAACTACTATCGCCTGCGGTAGTTTGATTTCTCGAGAAATTCTTCTCATCATTCGTCGAGAGGTTAGCGTTTCGCGAGAAGTCCTTCTCGACCTTCGTCGAGAGGCTAGCGCGGCGCGGTAGGCATTACCGCCTGCGACAATTTCTCGAGAGCCAGGCCAAATTAATTCCATGCGTTAGTGCGTGCGGTAGGACTAGCGCGGCGCGATAGTTTACCGAGAACTCTGTCCAATTAATTCACGGCTACCGCCCGGCGGTAACTTCTACCGCTCGACGTTAGTTTCCATAGGAGTCTTCTTCTTCACTTGTACCTGTCAACCTGCACACTCTATCAACACAAGACATGATCAAATACAACTTGGGAGTTGATATTCTCAAACACAGGGCATGTGAAACATCAGTTCCAACAAACTCCCTCTTTTGATAATATCAAATCCCGTTCATGAGAAATTACAATGTGATAGAGTGCATATAAAGAATAAGAGTTATAAGCTAACAACAGGTTGCAGGTTCGCTATGTAGCTCCCCTACACACACGCTCCCCCTGTCTAAATGTTCGACATGCTCCTCCTATCTATGTGCATACATTGTTAACATGCTCCCCCTACATGTGACCTCTCCTAACCCGTGAGTGATACTTATGAACATACATACTCATGAAACATTTATTTTCCCCCTTTGATAATACTAAAAGGGCGGGCGAGGCCAAACAGACATGCATGATGAAAAATAGTAAATATGATGAGCGTTTAGACAAACAACAGATAGTGCACACACAAAGTAAAGTTAGAGATGATAATCTTAGAGGGGACTCAAAATAGAATACATATCAGAAAATTGTAAGCACACGAGTCACAAAGTAGAGCAAGGTACACAGACAGAGAGATTCAGTTTTTCAGAGATAATAAGAATTGGACAGCACAGACTAAACTAAGCACACCGCGAGTACGTCTACAATGCTATAAGAGTTAGGAAGTAATCAAGTTGAACAAACATTGAGAATGTCATGAGTGTAAATCGTGTGCTAGTACATATTGTGCTAAAAGAGAGATAGTGTAGTTGCAGTCCAATTCTTATGTGTGGAAGTCTTAGACAAGGAAATGGCATGTGTACGTGTAGCATCAAAAGCGAGATAACACAAAGGGAAAATAACATATTGTCCATGTGAATCTCGATCGTCTAGGAACCTAACACAAGAGAAATTAGGTGAATAATCACCTCACATGTCATTGGATGTCATACCTAGGCAAAAACTAGGGGCACTAAGCTAAAGATAGAGTCGATGTATAAGATTGAAGTGACTCTTTAACCAAGGTGCTCATCCTCACAATGCTCATGAAGACTTATCAGGAGGAACGAGTAGTGCTTGGGGGGACCGTGATAAGAGATGTGATAGCTTCCATAGTTTTATTTTGTTAGCGTAGATCTATCTCTTTAATCATTTTTTTAAAAGGTTCACGGAGCCCCGAGTCAATCAAAATCTATCCACCTAGATAGATACACTTTAACTTGTATACATACGACTTTTGTACTAGAGTTTTGTCCCAAAGTTTCACACCTAGTATAATCATAAGTGTATCGTGACATTGATTATTCAACGTATTTCTAGCGTGTTAGAATATAGTGTCATGATTTATAGCATGTATGCATAACATTTTTCGTCTTGAGTGCACCAGCTAGGGATGTCTGTATTATGTGAAGTCATTCCCTTATCTAAGTCCTCACACATACCTAGAGGCATAGACAATAGACACGACCCCATCTTGTCACACTCAATAGCTAAGCACTTATAGATTCAGCCCACTATGACTGGAGGACAATGTTTGCATAGATTAAGAGTCTGAACTCAAACATTGTACGCACGCGTTATGGTCTAAGTCGCAGTGATGTGAGCCCGTTAGCATTATAAATAAACAACCATTTTTTTGGTTTTTTTTGTGTTTTTATATATATAATTTTTTTTTTGTTTTTTTTAAATGACAAGGAAACTCAAGTAAAAACAACTCATAAGCAAGCACACGAAGAAAAAAAAAGAACATAAAGAAAAAAAACTACACGCACAGAATAGTTAAACACAATTAACTATAACTAGGATGAGAGATACAGAACGCCAAGCTCTAGTCAAAGTATAGAGAAACGTGCATCTGGGAGTGGTTTAGTGAATATGTCCGCTAGTTGGTCATCGGTGCCAATGAATCTTACACTCATGTTCTCTTTTTTTATATGATCACAAATGAAATGGTGACGCACGTCAATATGTTTTGATCTAGAATGGTGCACTGGATTATATGTCAAGTCTATGACACTCTTGTTGTCGCACCTAAGTCTAACATTCCTACACGTGAGGCCAAAGTCTTCTAACGTTTGATGCATCCATAGTGCTTAAGCGCAACAGCTTCCTAAGGCGATATATTCGGCTTCAGCGGTGGACAGTGCAACCGAGTTTTGTTTGCGTCTTAACCAGGAGACTAGTGCAGGGCCTAGGAAATGACATGTACCACTTGTGATCTTGCGATCAAGCGAACACCCTGCATAGTCAGAATCTGAGTACCCGTATAGTGTGAAATCGGTGGTATGTGGGTACCAGAGTCCAAGGTTCTGTGTTCCTATAAGGTACCTAAAAATATGCTTTACTGCTTTCAAATGAGACTCTCTAGGGTCGGCTTGGTACCTAGCACACATACCTACCGCAAATGTGATATCTGGCCTAAAAGCACTCAAATATAACACTGATCCAATCATACCTCTAAACACAACCTGATCGATGGAAATGCCACTTTCATCTTTTCCTAATTTAAGAGAGGCACTCATAGGAGTTTTGACTTGTTTTAGATTCTCATACCCAAAACGCACAAGCATATCTTTAATATATTTTGATTGACTTAAATCCCGTCTTTGCGTTGAGAAATCTGAAATCCTAGGAAATAGATAAGTTCTCCTACTAGGCTCATTTCGAATTCGGACTTCATTAGGGTGACAATTTCTTCACACATCTTTTCATTTGTTGCCCCAAAAATGATATCATTCACATAGATTTATAGTATAATTAGATCTGAGAGCTCGTTCTTTACGAATAACGTGGTGTTCGCACTACCCATCCTAAAGTCATGAGCTAAGAGAAAGGTGGTCTGCATATCATACCAAGCACGGGGTGCCTGCTTCAATCCGTACAAGGCCTTCACCAACTTGTATACGTGGTTTGGGTAGGCGGCATTCATGAAACTGGGTGGTTGCTTGACATATACCTCTTCCTTAATATATCCGTTTAGGAAGGCACTCTTAACGTCCATTTTGTATAATCTAATTTGCTTATAACTAGAAAATGCCAAAAACATACGGATGGACTCAAGACGAGCAACCGGGGCAAATGATTCCTCAAAATCTGCACCCTCTATCTGAGAATACCCTTGAGCCACCAACCTAGCTTTATTTCTTGTTATCCTAGACTCATCAAGTTTATTTTTGAAAACCCATTTTAAGCCTATGACTGAATGGTTATCTGGACGCTCCACTAAAGCCCATACCATGTTTCGCTCGAATTGACTCAGTTCCTCATTCATTGCCAAGAACCATGATTCATCTTTTAAGGCTTCAAAAACATTCTTGGGTTCAATATTAGATAGGAAACACAAGTTTGAGAAAGACTCATTGTACAACACCATATCTGGCCGAGCGGGATCCTCCCCAAGTGGCAGACTTGGTGCGCGCTATGAGCGGCAATGTGGCACAACCTCGTTCGAAGACGCGCGGGAGCTCGTGCGAGCGCGCAGAAGTTTTACGGACAAGTGCTTCTTAATATGCGTATACATATAATATAATATAGATATATATATAATATAATAGGTATATATTATATAATATATATTATGTATAATATATGAAAGAGAAAACAAAAAAAGGAAGATAGTAGGTGGGGGGGGGGGGTACGGGCACAACAGGAAAAAAGACAAAAGAAACAAGGAAAAAGAGAAAAGGGAAAGGGGGGGGGGATGAGGAGGAATGCTCGGTACAGGGAAGGAGAAAAAAGAGCATGGCCGCCTCTCCCCTTCCCTCTTCCTCCCGTCGCCTCCAAGCAAGAGCAGGGCTCGGCCTCTTCCATTCCTCCCGTCGCCTCCAAGCAAGAGCAGGGCTCGGCCTCTTCCATTCCTCACGTCGCCTCCAAGCAAGAGCAGAGCTCGGCTTCTCACTCTCCCGATCGGAAAAAGGGGGAGAAAATCCAGCCGCCTGGAGCTCGTCGACCGCCTGGAGCAGGCCGCCCGACCACTCCCACTCCGCCTCTCTCTCGTCGACCGGCCAGGAGCCCAGCTCGACCACAGCGCCACTCCCTCTCCGCCTCTCTCTTGTCGACCGCCTGGAGAAGCACGGCAGCCCGAGCTAAGGCTCGGCCCCCCACTTCCCGTCCAGGCCACCTCCAGCGGGGCCGAGCTCCTCTCGGCCCCCTCTTCCCGTTCGGGCTGCCTCTAGTGGGGCCGAGTTTCTCTCGCCCCCTCTTCCCGCCACCGCCTAAGGCAAAGCAAGGCCCGAACTTGCTCTCCATCCTCGTCGCCGCCGCCGGCATGGAGCAGCACGCACATCCGCTTCTCTCCCTCTCGGTTTTCCTCTCGCATGTCGCCTCGATCAAGGCTCGGCCTAGAAAGGAGGCCGGCCACCGCCATCGCCGCCTCGAGCAAGGCTCGGCCTAGAAAGGAGGCCGACCACCGCCATCCCCGCCTCGAGCAAGGCTCAACCTAAAAAGGAGGCCGGCCACCGCCATCGCCGCCTCGAGCAAGGCTCAGCCTAAAAAGGAGGCCGGCCACCGCCATCGCCGCCTCGAGCAAGGCTCGGCCTAAAAGGGAGATTGGCCACCGGCACCGCCGCCAAGCACGCGTCAAGGGTAACGAAGTTTCTTCTTGGGCAGGTGAAGCCCTTATTTTACATATTTGCATGGAAGCCCTTCTCCACCAATGGGTGGGGGAAGGGAGCTCTCCGACGGGTTGACGTGTACGTCCCCGCTATTAATTGCATCTAGTATCCGGAAGTGTGAGTACGGATTTAGGCATGCTGCGTGAATCCCATTCGGACGTACGAGCCGAATTGGTGATGTGCTGTGTGAAGCCCATTCGGACGTATGAGCCGAATTGGTGATGTTCTATGTGAAGCCCATCCGGACGTGTGAGCCGGATTGGTGATGTTCTGGGGTTCCCGGAGAAGACTCCGAGGAATTTGGATACTATCTATTTGCAGGGAATGCGCACCGTAGCCCCGAAAAAGTGGTGTACGGAATATATTTGGCCAGCTTATGCTAGCCGACCGTAGTTCAGCTGGCAGTCGTTCGTCGAGACGTTGGCGTACAGGTGTTGCAGTACCAAGCGGGGAATAGCAGGCTTAAGCCCAAGCTCGTTCCGACCCTCGAAGGCCTACTTTTATTTATATTGTCGGGCTGCGTGCCGAAGTATGGAATTTATATTCCTGTAATAATTTATAATCTGTGATGCTCTGTGAATGTATGATAGACTCTTTTTGCTTTGGGCGAGCGGTGTGCTTGTGAACCGCTCGTCCCGTGGGAGCCCCGAGGTTTATGCCGGGAAGCCCCTGTTGGCCTGTTGATAGCCTTTTAGGGCAGCGGAGCCGCGCTGTTTGCAGCCCAGTTGAGCAGCGTGTCGTAGAATTGCTCGGTGATGTTGCGCCTTTAGTAGGGCGGGTGAGGAATATTTTGTATTAACCCAAGGAGACACATCTGGATAGGAGAGAGTTGGTCTTGAGACCCTCCTTAGATGTTCCGGTCGGCCAAGAGTGCCCTCCGAAGGTGTCTTAGCTCAGCTTTTGGCTTGGGAGGGGAAGAGTTCGTTAGTCTTCCGGGTATGCGGTGGGTCCTCCACGCTGAGACCTTGGGTCTGTCCCTTACGTTCCTAGTCTAGAGCCTAGATTGTTCATTTGAGTGTAGTAGGTGTGCGGTCACCCTCTTTTGGGACCCCGAACTCCACAGAAGCCAATTTTGGCTTCGGTCATTTTTGGCTTCAACAGTTATGGTGCGGTGAGCGTGGAGAGTGGCCAGCACGGAAAAACTCAGTCGAACGTCGTGGCTATAGAAAAGGAACTAAGTGACGACCAGGGTCATGTGATGAAAGAAGTCCCCTCCCACTCCTCTTTAGTCGATCTCAACCATCCTAGCATTTCGTATCCCCTCTGGTTCCCAAGAGGGTGGACGTAGCGGATAGGAGTGCCTCGTGTCGGACTCTTCTTTCGAGTTCTAGGATTATCTTTATGTTTGCTTTATAGTTGTGTTGGAGAGGAGACCCCCAGGTAGACCCGCTGCGCAGGCTCCCATCTAGCTGGCAGGTCCGAAGGCTCGCCTGTGGGGGAGAGGTCTGGTTCTTAGTTCTGCACTACCCCGAGCGCGGCTCGGCCCCAGGTAGACCCGCTGCGCAGGCTCCCATCTAGCTGGCAGGTCCGAAGGCTCGCCTGTGGGGGAGAGGTCGGGTTCTTGGTTCTGCACTACCCCGAGCGCAGCTCGGCCCCAGGTAGACCCGCTGCGCAGGCTCCCATCTAGCTGGTAGGTCCGAAGGCTCGCCTGTGGGGGAGAGGTCTGGTTCTTGGTTCTGCACTACCCCGAGCGCGGCTCGGCCCCAGGTAGACACGCTGCGCAGGCTCCCATCTAGCTGGCAGGTCCGAAGGCTCGCCTGTGGGGGAGAGGTCTGGTTCTTGGTTCTGCACTACCCCGAGCGCGGCTCGGCCCCAGGTAGACCCGCTGCGCAGGCTCCCATCTAGCTGGCAGGTCCGAAGGCTCGCCTGTGGGGGAGAGGCCTTGTTCTTGGTTCTGCACTACCCCGAGCGCGGCTTGGCCCCAGGTAGACCCGCTGCGCAGGCTCCCATCAAGCTGGCAGGTCCGAAGGCTCACCTGTGGGGGAAAGGTTGGCTTTTGAGATGTTTTGGTTTAGCCGCTTCTACGACACCCCGAGCCGGGCTCGGCCCCAGGTAGACCCGCTGCGTAGGCTCCCATCAAGCTGGTAGGTCCGAAGACTCGCTTGTGGGGGAAAGGTTGGCTTTTGAGATGTTTTGGTTTAGCCGCTTCTACGACACCCCGAGCCGGGCTCGGCCCCAGGTAGACCCGCTGCGCAGGCTCCCATCAAGCTGGCAGGTCCGAAGGCTCGCCTGTGGGGGAAAGGTTGGATTTTGAGATGTTTTGGTTTAGCCGCTTCTACGACACCCCGAGCGCGGCTCGGCCCTAGGTAGACCCGCTGCGCAGGCTCCCATCAAGCTGGCAGGTCCGAAGGCTCGCCTGTGGGGGAAAGGTTGGCTTTTGAGATGTTTTGGTTTAGCCGCTTCTACGACACCCCGAGCCGGGCTCGGCCCCAGTTAGACCCGCTGCGCAGACTCCCATCAAGCTGGCAGGTCCGAAGGCTCGCCTGTGGCGGAAAGGTTGGCTTTTGAGATGTTTTGGTTTAGCCGCTTCTACGACACCCCGAGCCGGGCTCGGCCCCAGGTAGACCCGCTGCGCAGGCTCCCATCAAGCTAGCAGGTCCGAAGGCTCGCCTGTGGGGGAAAGGTTGGCTTTTGAGATGTTTTGGTTTAGCCGCTTCTACGACACCCCGAGCCGGGCTCGGCCCCAGGTAGACCCGCTGCGCAGGCTCCCATCAAGCTGGCAGGTCCGAAGGCTCGCCTGTGGGGGAAAGGTTGGATTTTGAGATGTTTTGGTTTAGCCGCTTCTACGATACCCCGAGCCGGGCTCGGCCCCAGGTAGACCCGCTGCGCAGGCTCCCATCAAGTTGGCAGGTCCGAAGGTTCGCCTGTGGGGGAAAGGTTGGATTTTGAGATGCTTCAGTTTAGCCGCTTCTGTGACACCCCGAGCCGGGCTCGGCCCCAGGTATACTTATTGTAAGTAAGGGTATAAGGGCAGTTCAGTAGCAGGGAGCGCTACAAGTATCGAGTGGTTCGGAATGATCAAAATGGGCACCGAAAGTTTAGTGTTTTGAATGCAATTTTTGGGTTTTCTCAAAATTTTTCTTTTGGGTCGGCTCCCGCTCGCCGGATATTTGGGATTGGACTTTTCTTTTTGAGCTTGTACTAACCTCGAAAAGAGCGGGGATTGTGTACAACCCCATATCCGGCCGAGCGGGATCCTCCCCAAGTGGTAGACTTGGTGCGCGCTATGAGCGGCAATGTGGCACAACCTCGTTCGAAGACGCGCGGGAGCTCGTGCGAGCGTGCAGAGGTTTTACGGACAAGTGCTTCTTAATATGCGTATACATATAATATAATATATATATATAATATAATAAGTATATATTATATAATATATATTATGTATAATATATGAAAGAGAAAACAAAAAAAGGAAGATAGCAGGTGGGGGGGGGGGTACGGGCACAGCAGGAAAAAAGACAAAAGAAACAAGGAAAAAGAGAAAAGGGAAAGGGAGGGATGAGGAGGAGTGCTCGGTACAGGGAAGGAGAAAAAAGAGCATGGCCGCCTCTCCCCTTCCCTCTTCCTCCCGTCGCCTCCAAGCAAGAGCAGGGCTCGGCCTCTTCCATTCCTCCCGTCGCCTCCAAGCAAGAGCAGGGCTCGACCTATTCCATTCCTCACGTCGCCTCCAAGCAAGAGCAGAGCTTGGCTTCTCACTCTCCCGATCGGAAAAAGGGGGAGAAAATCCAGCCGCCTGGAGCTCGTCGACCGCCTGGAGCAGGCCGCCCGACCACTCCCTCTCCGCCTCTCTCTCGTCGACCGGCCAGGAGCCCAGCTCGACCACAGCGCCACTCCCTCTCCGCCTCTCTCTCGTCGACCGCCTGGAGCAGCACGGCAGCCCGAGCTAAGGCTCGGCCCCCACTTCCCGTCCAGGCCACCTCCAGCGGGGCCGAGCTCCTCTCAGCCCCCTCTTCCCGTTCGGGCTGCCTCTAGTGGGGCCGAGTTTCTCTCGCCCCCTCTTCCCGCCACCGCCTAGGGCAAAGCAAGGCCCGAACTTGCTCTCCATCCTCGTCGCCGCCGCCGGCATGGAGCAGCACGCACAGCCGCTTCTCTCCCTCTCGGTTTTCCTCTCGCACGCCGCCTCGAGCAAGGCTCAGCCTAGAAAGGAGGCCGGCCACCGCCATCGCCGCCTCGAGCAAGGCTCGGCCTAGAAAGGAGGCCGGCCACCGCCATCGCCGCCTCGAGCAAGGCTCGGCCTAAAAAGGAGGCCGGCCACCGCCATCGCCGCCTCGAGCAAGGCTTGGCCTAAAAAGGAGGCAGGCAACCGCCATCGCCGCCTCGAGCAAGGCTCGGCCTAAAAGGGAGATCGACCACCGGCACCGACGCCAAGCACGCGTCAAGGGTAACGAAGTTTCTTCTTGGGCAGGTGAAGCCCTTATTTTACATATTTGCATGGAAGCCCCTCTCCACCAATGGGTGGGGGAAGGGAGCTCTCCGACGGGTTGACGTGTACGTCCCCGCTATTAATTGCATCTAGTATCCGGAAGTGTGAGTACGGATTTAGGCACGCTGCGTGAAGCCCATTCGGACGTACGAGCCGAATTGGTGATGTGCTGTGTGAAGCCCATTCGGACGTATGAGCCGAATTGGTGATGTTCTGTGTGAAGCCCATCCGGACGTGTGAGACGGATTGGTGATGTTCTGGGGTTCCCGGAGAAGACTCCGAGGAATTTGGATACTATCTATTTGCAGGGAATGCGCACCGTAGCCCCGAAAAAGGGGTGTACGGAATATATTTGGCCAGCTTATGCTAGCCGACCGTAGTTCAGCTGGCAGTCGTTCGTCGAGACGTTGGCGTACAGGTGTTGCAGTACTAAGCGGGGAATAGCGGGCTTAAGCCCAAGCTCGTGCCGGCCCTCGAAGGCCTACATTTATTTATATTGCCGGCCTGCGTGCCGAAGTATGGAATTTATATTCCTGTAATAATTTATAATCTGTGATGCTCTGTGAATGTATGATCGACTCTTTTTTCTTTGGGCGAGCGGTGTGCTTGTGAACCGCTCGTCCCGTGGGAACCCCGAGTTTTATGCCGGGAAGCCCCTGTTGGCCTGTTGATAGCCTTTTAGGGCAGCGGAGTCGCGCTGTTTGCAGCCCAGTTGGGCAGCATGTCGTAGAATTGCTCGGCGATGTTGCGCCTTTAGTAGGGCGGGTGAGGAATATTTTGTATTGACCCAAGGAGACACATCTGGATAGGAGAGAGTTGGTCTTGAGACCCTCCTTAGATGTTCCGGTCGGCCAAGAGTGCCCTCCGAAGGTGTCTTAGCTCAGCTTTTGGCTTGAGAGGGGAAGAGTTCGTTAGTCTTCCGGGTATGCGGTGGGTCCTCCACGCTGAGACCTTGGTTCTGTCCCTTACGTTCCTAGTCTAGAGGCTAGATTGTTCATTTGATTGTAGTAGGTGTGCGGTCACCCCTCTTTTGGGACCCCGAACTCCACAGAAGCCAATTTTGGCTTCTGTCATTTTTGGCTTCAACACTCATGAAGTGCGGACCGAGTTATAACTCCATGAGATGGCTCTCCTATACTAGATCTCGAGGGTGTTGCTTTGAAAAAATTAAGTTACTAGGAGGGCTACATCCTTGTTCCAGAATTTGAGTTTCACTTTCCACGATTCTCTCCTCACCTTCATCCCGTATCGGTACACTCTCTTCAAACTCCTCTTCATTCACCTTAGGCTCGTTGGTTGGGGAATTTTCATCGAAATGCACATGAGCCGATTCTTCAACCACTAAGGTCCTCTTATTATAGATCCTATAGGCCCGACTCGTACTCGAGTATCCTAAGAAGGTACCTAGATCAGATTTTTCGTCAAATTTTCCAAGATTATCCTTAATGTTTAGAATGTAGCACAGGCAACCAAAGACCCTAAAGTACGATACTGAGGGTTTCCTTTCGAAATACAGCTCGTATGGAGTTCGCTTTAAAAGTGGGCAAAACATGACTCGGTTCATCACGTAGCTTGTCGTGTTAACCGCTTCAACCCAGAAAGATCGTGGTAAGTCGAACTCGATGAGCATTGTGCGGGCTAATTTTTGAAGAGTGCGATTCTTTCTACAACCCCATTCTATTGAGGAGTGCGAGGGGCAGAGAATTTGTGCTTAATTCCTATGGTGTCACACAGGTTTGAGAATTCCTCATTCTAAAACTCTCCTCCATGATCTGATCTAATACATTTTTTAATCTCCTTCTCATTTTGAAGTTGCGTGCAAAGATTTGAGAATTCGCTAAAGGTGTCAGATTTATTTGCTAGAAAGATCGTCCAGCAATAACGCGAATAGTCATCTATGATAACGAAGGTGTGTCATTTTCCACCTAGACTACACGTACTAAGGGGTCCAAACAAATCCATGTGAATGAGTTCGAGGTGTAGACGTGGAAACTACAGTTTTGCTCTTGAAAGAGGTTTTGATAAATTGCCTTTTTGACAAGGAGCACATAAGACATTTAAACTACCGCTTAAGTTGGGAAGTCCCCGAACAAGTTTCTTTTTCGATAGTTTTACAATAAGCTTGCTACCAGTATGTCCTAGTCTCCTATGCCAAAGATCTAATTCCTTATTCTTATTAACTAGGCATTTCAAATTAGATGCAGAAATATCATCAAAACTAACGGTGTACACATTATGATTTATGTGAGCTATAATTAATACACTAGAAGTTTTGGCATCAATAATTTTGTAAGTGTTTGTAGATGACTCAAATATGACATTTAGACATTTATCACACAATTGGCTAATAGAGATAAGATTATGCTTAAGTCCATCTACAAACAAAACATTGGAAATAAAAAAAGCCTTGTTACCTATAGTGCCACTTCCAAGTATCTGTCCTTTGCTGTTGTCCCCAAAGGTCACTATGCCACCCTTCTTCTTCTCCAGGCTAAGGAACTTGTCTTTATCTCCCATCATATGCTTGGAGCACCCAGAGTCCAAGTACCACACGTTCTTCGTGTCCTTAGTCTGCCAACAGACCTAAAAAGAAGGTAAGGGTAAAGTTCTAGTTACCCAAGTTGTCCCACCCATATGATAGGTAGAAGACTTTGGTAGCCAAACTTGCGTATATTTCTTGGCACCTTTCCTCAAACACGAGCTAGATGTGTGACCAAACTTATGACAGTTTGCACCCAAAGTGTAAGATGTGGATGCTGCTTTTATCGAGTTGTTTGAGCTCTTGCTTGAGGATGGGGATAGCCCTCCAGAATTCTTAACCTTATCTTTATATTTATTAAAGTTCGATTTAGGCTTGGAATGATAGTGATTCCCGCTCGGTGGTGATGTTGAACTCACGTATCCTAATCCAAACTTCCCAGATCCATGACATTGTGCTCCCAACAACATATCCAATGATTTTTTGCCTATTCTGAACTTTTGGACAACACAGTTGAGATCATGGATCCTCGCCTTTAAGGCGGTGTTCTCAGTAACTAGCATCACGCACCGATTGACAAATTGCTGTTTTCCTTCCTCTGTCTTGGCCAGAGACATTTGAAGTCTTTTCTCCAAAACATTCTTTTCATTGATGACACTAGTTGTTCTTAATGTTGCCTTGGAGAGACTTGCTTTTAGTTCTTCGATCATTGTCATCGAGTGACAACACTCTAAACATTCGATCTTCCCTTTGCCAGTTCTAATTACTTTACTTTTCTATTTTTCTAAGTCCTTTTTGATTTCTTATTCTCAACTCTCAAGGACTTTTTCTCAGAAATAACACTTTCTAATTTATCAACTAAGTGTTCGTAAATTTCTAGAAGTTCAGTATAAGTGGGTGGGGTTACCACAGTGTCGCTCTGGACACTGGACTCATCGTCAGATTCTTCTTGATTCTTCCCCATAAGGCATAGATTTGCCTCGTCTTTACTGCCAGAGTCTGTGGTGCTTGACTCGTTTGATCTATCCTCATCCCAGGTGAGTGCCTTCAGCACCTTCTTCTTCCCTTTGTACTGGCTTTGCTTTTCTTTTTCCTCCTTCTGAAGTCTTGGGCATTCTCTCTTTAGGTGCCCAAGCCTGTGGTAGTGATAGCACTCTGGCTGGGACTTCTCATCATCGTTTTCCGTCTCTTTTGATGGCTTGTTCCACCTTCTTCCTTCTCCATCTCCTCTCTTCAGGAAATTCTTGAATTGTCCCTACTTCTTGGGATTCTTCATGAATTTTTTGAACTCCCGAACGTAGAGGCTCTCCTCCTCATCTTCCTCAGAATCTTCAGCATCTTTTTTCTCCCTTGCGGCCTTCAGTGCCAGTCCCTTCTTCTTTACTTCCCTGGGATATTCCTCCGCTTGAATCTTTAGTTCAAGTTCGCATGTCTTCAGATTCCCGTTGAGGCTTTCTATCCCCAGGGAGCTGATATAATGAGATTCGGCGATCACAATCACCTTTGGGTTAAAGCGAGGAGGCAAAGATCGCATGATCTTCCTCACTAGATCACCATTTGATTCCCAAGGGATCTTGAGGCGTTGACAATCTTGGTGAATTGTGTATACATCCTGTACACCTTCTCATTAATCTCCATCCTGAACTGCTCATATTCAGACTCGAGTCGGAACAGCACGACTCTTTCACCTGCGAAGTACCTTCGTGAGAAATTCAAGTAACCGCCATATATCATATGCAATTTCATAGTTACAGATTCGATTGAATTCAGTTTTATCTAATGCACAGAATAAAGAGTTCATTGCCTTGGCATTGTTCGTGCATCTAAGCTTATCTGTGTCATCCTACTTATCGTTTGGTTTGATTAGGACGATGTCCCCTACAGTGACAGTGGGTGCAGTGTATTTCGTCTCTACCATGGCCCATGCGTCCATGCTTTGAGTCATTAGAAAGATTCTCATGTGTGTTTTCCAGTGACTATAGTCACTCCCCATAAAGAGTGGAGGGCTACTCACACCTTGTCCCTCAGAGAACACGTGAACAAAGTTGGTCATCTTACTTCAGTATTTTAAGTCTTAAGAAGTAATCTCCTCTGATACCACTTGTTGGATCTCGTGGACAATCTTAGAGGGGGCGAGGGGGTGGGGTGTATAAGATTTGGAGCGTTATTTGAAATTAAAAAATGTTTTGCTCAGAAAGGCGAGTTCTGGAAGCTACCGTGGGGCGTTAGGTATCTAACGCGCGACGGTAAGTCTATGAACTCGTTTTCTTTCGCAAGTTCGTTCGCAAGCCCCACTGCACAAGCACTCACTTTAACACACCAGAACAATCACAGAGTTAATCAAAACAAAAACTGGAATTCCATTGTATGAATTAGAATAACTATTGTTCTAGATGATTACAAAAATGTGATCTCCGTGACGCCGAAGATCTAAGGCAGCGAGTAAAAACGATCTTTTGGTTTCTATATCGATCCGCTCCACAGACCGGTTGACTCTCTCCTTTTCCTTCCAGGAAAAGTCTTCGAGCCGGCTCTTCACCTCTACACAAGGAAGGGTCTTAGAGCCCTGGTAGATCCTCCGATCTAGACATCCTTATCCCCAGGACGATTTCCCACGAAATCCTACCCGGATTCCGACGACCCTTATCGGTCGATTTTCCTCACCATAAGATTTAGAAAAAGGAAAGATTACAAGAACAAAAGATGTAAGTATTTCAAAAATGAAGTTCTCCCTCTTGACGACTTATCCGTTGAGCGATTCGTGGTCGACGCTTGAGATCTCCGTTTGCTAGCAACTAGTCAACTCTTCGTAGTCGGTGTAGATCTTGGATCGCCGGAGTCTTTCGATCAAGAGCGAGAGGGAGAAGGCTTTCTTCCTTTTAGACGAAGATGATGGAAACGGATGCAAGGAGGCGGCCGAACCCTAGAGTGCAGGAACTTCTGTCAGTATTTCGTCTGAATTCTCTTGTTATCAGGGCACAAAAACCAAGACGACCTTTTATACTTCTTCATGAAAACAGGCTACCGCCTGCGGAAAGACTAGCCCCCGACGGTAGGTTCGCGCGCTTGTTGTGCCAGTTGTCGTCCAAATATGGAATAATAATTAAAATGAATATTTGCTGTTTCATTGTTGCTAGTGCCGCGAGGTAATATAGGACACGACGATTCGGAAACAGCGTGTCGATATCCGTCGAGCGTTTAGCACGGCGCGGTAACTGCTATCGCCTGTGGTAGTTTGATTTCTCGAGAAATCCTTCACATCATTCGTCGAGAGGTTAACGTTTCGCGAGAAGTCCTTCTCGACCTTCGTCGAGAGGCTAGCGCGGTGCGGT
Source organism: Platanthera zijinensis (assembly GCA_039513925.1). NCBI lineage: Eukaryota > Viridiplantae > Streptophyta > Magnoliopsida > Asparagales > Orchidaceae > Platanthera > Platanthera zijinensis. Next base: position 15,185,996 of record CM077089.1, on the reverse strand, counting down.
AAGCACTACCGCCTGCGGTAATTTCCCGAGAGCCCGCCAAATTAATTCCATGCGTTAGCGTGAGCGGTAGGACTAGCGCGACGCGATAGTTTTCCGAGAACTCTGTCCAATTAATTCACGGCTACCGCCCGACGGTAACTTCTACCGCTCGGCGTTTGTTTCCATAGGAGTCTTATTTTTCACTTTTACATGTCAACCTGCACACTCTATCAACACAAGACATGATCAAATACAACCTGAGAGTTAATATTCTCAAACACAGGACATGTGAAACATCGGTTCCAACAATACAAAATTGATCACATCAACTAGTTGCGACCTAGGATAATAAACTCAAAGGGTTTGGTGTTTACAATTGAGAAACAAAAGACATCCATATCTAAGCTTTGCTTAAACATAACTCACTTCATTTTTGGGTGCCAAGCAGTGCCAAAACAAAAATACTCAATAGTCATAAACATTATCTCTCCTTGAAAATGGCTCAAAATTTAGGTACGTGCAACGTATCATAGTGTAGGTGTGGGATTTTTTTTGTAGGCTATTTTAAAGTTGTGATAATTTGCAACTATAATTTTTGAAGAATTAATGACTGTCAAAATGTACAGTTGTAACAATTTGTAATTGCAATTTTTTGAAAAATTAATGACCGCAAAAATTTGCAATTATAAATTTACTTTTTTTTTCAAAACATATACATATGAGATCTTAAAATGACTGTAAAGATATATAGTTAATATTACATGATTTTTTTCTTTAAAATGATTGTAGTTTGACCCAAAATTAAAATAAATGCATGTACCTCATGGTACGTTGCACGTACCAAAGATTCTCCCTTGAAAATGAGGTGATCAAACCACACTTTTCAGTAAGACTATCTTGTTACGATCTAGTCACTAGCCTTGCCTTTGGTATCCTCCCTTGTGGTTAAGATAACAATTTCAGAGATGGATAGTTGGATCTACTTGTGTGACAGGCGGTGTGTACAAGACTGAATTTGTAAATTATGAGTTGTCTCTTCGCCTAGGGGTGGGGGTGAATAGTTGTTGTAGTCATTTTGAACTTATTTTTTTTGGAATTGTATGAATAAATAGAGACAAACAAGCAATCACACAAACACAGAAACAATAGTGATTCCCCGAGTTGGGTACGTTCACTTCCCCCTCCACCTATCTAGCAGTGAGTTAGACTCGATAAATTTCAACCAATCAACTTAAATCCGCAGATCCTATAACTCAGAGTCAACACTCCTACCTCAGGGATGCTAATTGATCCCCTACCTCAAATCTCATTGCTCTGGATCCTACACTTAGTTTCACAACTGAAATCCTACCGCACGTTCCAAAACATAACCCTACACTCAGGTCACACAATACCCTGCACTCAGATTTCAACAAAAATCCTTCAAAGTGGTTGATGAGTTTATTACAAACTTTCTTAGACTCAATAAGGTTGATCTTGAAATATATGAGTCTTCTTGAAGCCCGATGTTGAGTAACTTCAGCTTTATCTTCTAACAGAGGTCTTGAGAGGAATAGCTTATGTGAAAAAGTCTTCATCTGTACTTTAGAAGATCTTTTTTGCTTCTTATTTATTGAGTAAGCCTGGAATAATTCAGCAAGCCTGAATCGTCTGTTCTTGAGAAGAATAAAAAGTTTTGTTTCAAATGTTATCTTCTTCAAGCTTGAGTTTTCAGATAAAGGAGTATCAAAAAATTGAAGATGGAAGAAAGCTCTATTTTGATTTGATCCATTAGGGTTAGCTTTCACTGTCTCTTACTTTTTATATTGAACACATCTTCCAACGACTCTAATTGACCCTTTATAGAAGTAAGACACGTTTCCAAGTCAGCTGTAACTGTCAGAGCAAAGTTTGACATTGACTCCATCGACTATGAATTAAAATATACAAAATAGCATGTCTGGACAAATAAGAAGTTGTCTGGTCGATCGACTAGATATCCAGTCGAACGACTTGATGTCTAGCTGAATGACTTGACGTATGCTAGGCTTTTAAGTTAGAACATTTTTCTTACAGGAGCTTGTAGTCAATTGACTTTTTCAGAGCTTCCTCTAATCGAATAATGATCATCTAGATGAATGTGTCTGTTCATTCCTCTTGACATCAAAATATGACCGATTCTGAACTTAGGATTGTTTTTTTAATGTATTTTTCTTTGTTAGAGCTTGGCGGTTTGGCGGACTAGTCTCGGCGGTCTGTCAGTTTGGCTGTCTGGCGGTCTAGCTTGGTGGACAGAGGTAGCGGTCAAGTCTTCTGGCGTGTCTTGACAGACTGGCAGTTTAGCAAGTCCTGGTAGTTTGACAAATCCGTAGTGCAATCTTGGTGGTTTGGCAAACTACTGTTGTCGACCAACATCCAACAGTGCTGTCCGGGTGGTTTGTCTACTCTAGTTGCGGTCGTGGCAACCCGCAGATGTGGTCTGGTGGCAACCTATAGTTGTAGTCTAGTGGCAACCCGGATTGGTGCTTGACGATTTTCAGCTAGCCGTGTGGCAGATAGTTCTCCAGCTGTATAGCCTTGCGGTTTGACCTATTCAAACTGTATAGTCCGCACGGCTTATGTTTAGTCTCACATCGCCTGTTGTATTCTCCTCTCTCCCCCATTTTTTATAAATAAGGGAGGCATTCCTTTTGTATTATTTATCTTTTTGGAGAAATAAAATTTGCTTTTATTTAATCATTTTCACATGGTATTAGAGCTAACCGTTCCTTTTGCTCCGTTTTGCTGTCCGGCTTCTTGATAAGAACTCACGGTCTCCCTACCGACCCCTTTTCTAGTCGCTCTTCTTGTGACTTGTTCTTTGTTCGCGTGGCCTTACTGTGTTTGTGCAGTCTCTGTTGTGTTTGCATGATCTCTCTTTCTTTCCTCGGCTTCCTTTGTTTGCGTGGTCTTGCTCTGATCGCGCTCTCTCTTGCTTTTTTCTCTTTCTACGATAAATTCTTTTCCAACCTCTCACTCTAACCGTGTGGTTAGGGTTTTTCTGTTGGCTTTCTTTCCCTTGCCGCAGACTTCTTCTTTATTTGTTGTTCGCGCTTCCTGCGCCTAGATCCCTTGCGGTCTTTGTTTACGATTTCTTCTAAACCGCTTTATTTGCGTGGTTTCTTTGTTCGCGCGGTCTCCCTTGCTTCTTTACTCTCCCTCCCGCGGGGATCCATCACGTCCTGGGCGGAATTGGCTGAGAAATTCCTTACGAAGTATTTTCCGCCCGCAAAAACTGCAAGACTGCGGGCGGACATATCTTCGTTCGTCCAAAACGACTCCGAGTCTCTTTACGAGACTTGGGAATGCTTTAAGGAGTTCCTCCGCCGGTGCCCGCACCACGCTCTGCCAACGTGGTTGCAGGTACAAATTTTTTATAATGGACTGAATAGTCAGACGCGTCAAATGATTGACACGGCTGCAGGGGGCACTCTGAACAATAAGACCCCCGAGGCCGCCCAGGCCCTTTTCGAGGAAATGGCGGTGAACGCCTACCAGTGGAATGTACCGCGGGCACGCCCTAAGCAGGCGGGCATTTTTGAAGTGGATGCCACTGCTCAGCTAGCCCTCCAAGTGGAAAGGCTAATTAAGCAGGTGGCGGAGATGTCTGTTGCCTCCTCCACTCCGCCTTGTTTTCTCCCCCCCTCTAACGTCTGCGTAGTCGACGAATTCGTGGACTACATGGGAAATCCGGTGCGTCCCTCCTTTCAAAACAACCCTTATAGTAGCCACTATAATCCGGGTTGGAGGAACCATCCGAATTTCTCCTGGAGCAACCCGAACAATGCGCAGCGTCCCCCTCCCCCTCCTTTTGCGCCAACGTTTCCTCCTCCACCTCCTATGAAGCCATCCCTGGTGGAGGAAAATTTTAATCATTATGTCACGTCCAACGAGTCCAATATCCGGAACATCACCAAATCGCTAAAAAATTTAGAACTCCAGGTTGGACAGCTGGCGCGACTTATGTCAGTACGCGCCCTGGGGGCACTGCCAGGGAACACGGAGCCCAATCCAAGGGAAACCGCCAACGCTATAACCCTCCGTAGCGGTAAGGAGGTGGTCGATCCAAAACGGATCGATCCTCAGGGTTTCTAATGGGCCTCCCCGAGCGCGGATCAGGGACGTCTTCTGCCCCCCTCTTTTTCCTTTTTTGTACATATACCTGCTGTCTTGTTCCTCATGCTTAGCATACAACATTGGGGACAATGTTGGATCTAAGTATGGGGGTGTTTTCGTATTTTCGTACTTTCTTTTTCAATTAAAAGAAAAAAAAATACATATAACACAAAAAATCAAAAAAAAAAAAAAAATTTTAAAATATTTTTGAAGTTTCATTTTTGAAACTTTGACTTATTTTTAACTCGGTCCGCCAGATCCGGCTCATCGAGCCACCCACATAACGAGTCATCTCGCGGCTACCTAGTTTATATTTTTGTAAATATTCTTGTAAATATTTTTGTAAATAATTTTTATAAATACTTTTTATAAATATTCTTTCTCTTTCCCCTCTCCCTTTTTCCCTCTCATCCTTGTAAATATTTTTTCTTTTTCCCAAATTTTTGTAAATAGAATGAAAATTTCATAAAAATACAAAAAAATTCACAAAACTTAAAAATCCAAAAAAATTTTATTTTCGCTTTTTTTTCTTTCTTTTTAGTATGTATATATTAATGATATAAATACAAAAATACAAAAAAAAGAGCATAACTTCAAAAAACAAAAAAAAAATTTTTTATGTAAGTTTTGAAACAAATAAATCAAACATTTCATTCTTAAGTTTCTTGTTATCCAAAACTTTCGTTTTGAGTTTATTTATATGTGAATTTGATCAATTCTTTGTTCACTATTCGTTTGTTAATTATAGATTGAAAAATTTAAATAGCTGGGGTTAAGTTTTAAAGAATTTATTATACTTTGTTAAAAATAGGGGACTCGTTTTAGGCACTACTTCTAATTTTTCATAGATAGGAGCATGTGTACCATGTTAGAAAATAACGACTATAGAATTCAATTATGCTTGCTTTTAGCTTTCTGAAAAATTGGAACGTACAATTTATAAAGGTTGCTCTCAATTATTTTTCAATTAAAAATCTAGTTCTCTTTTCTCCCCTTACCTATCATAACCTACTCGGTATGATAAAAATATTTTCTCAAAAAAGATCTTATGTCAATGGGAATAAGATTTCATTCCGTAAACATAGGCACCCAATAAATTAAAAGATTATACGTTACGGAGTAAGAGTATAAAATTCATTACTCCAACACATATACATTGGGTTATTTTTATTTATGAAGAAGAAAAAATTTTATGTTAAGGAAAATAAGATTTCATTTTCCTTTAACATCCAAATCAAAAAAATTGGAGGTTCGAGAAAAAATAACCTCGCCTCAAAATCCAAGCATCTTCATAAACCAACATCAACCCCCCTTAGCCAATTTCATGACTTAGAATTAATTCAAAAATCTTTTTGAGAGCATAATTCGTAAATTGCATTATTTCCGATAACACTCCTATAAGCTAAAGTTCGTATAACTCCAAACTATTTTCTGTTAATCTAACCAATACAATTATTGCTTTCTATTTGATTACATCAAGAAGTCTTTTGGCCAAAACTTTTGCCCTGTTTAAATCATCTAAATAATTTTAGGACTTAACTCTTATACCCCGTATATTTTTATTCGATCTCTCTTATAATTAATTTAGCGGTAGCAGAACTTAGGGTTTTTTATTATTCCTTATAAGTTCACCTCAAACTTTTGCTCTGGAATAGCAAAAGCTTAAGTATGGGGGTGTTTGATGAGTTGTAAATATACCTATATTTTCGTATTTTATTTAAGTCAATTTTGTTTGTTTTTTGTCTTTTTTTTATCTGTTTTATCCAATAAATTGCTTATTTTTGTAAATATTATTTCTAACTTAGCTTTATTTTTATTGCAGAAAATTTCCAGAAAAATTCCAAAAAAAGTCAAAAAGTTGACTGACACGCCCGTGTCACATGACCGACACGCCCGTGTCATGCCCTCAACGATCGCCGACCACAGGTGCCAGCTCGACGATCGGCGGTCATCAAACCCAGCTCGACACACCCTTCGACACGCCCGTGTCAAGGTGTGACACGGGCGTGACCTTGCCACCTGGCCCGACGTGACGCGCGCGACTTTGCGGCCGGACCGCGCCCAGATCGACCTCCCCGACACGCCCCAGTCACGCCCGTGACTAACACATGTCATGCCCGTGACCTAGGGCGTGACCGCAACGTTTTCAGCCGAAGTCAACTTTCCAGTCAAGTCACCCGATCAGCTCATGAATAGTGTCGACACGCCCCCCTGTCATGCCCTAGTCACGGGCGTGACCAACCTGAAAATTTGTCTATAAATAAGAGCTTCCAGGAAGCTTATTTTGTCCACTTTTTTGACCACTTTGCTTAGGGGAGGTGCTGCCCATTTGGATTCCATACTTATGTAAGGAGAATTTCTCCCCCCTCTCTCTCTCTTAGTTTGTATTAGGGTTTTTACTTTAATAAAATTTGAATTTTTCTCTCTTAATTAGTATGAATAATCCATTTGAATGCGCCTACTTAAGCAATTTTTCGTTCATCTTTTTGTGTTTCTCTTATGTTTTCTTTTTTTAGCTTTGATAACTTAGTTAGATTTAGGATTTATCGGCATTTCTAGCCGTTGTGCCGTCCGTCTAGTTTTCATTTTCCGCACTTTTTAGCTTTAGCTTTTTCTTCTTTATCATTTTTATTCATATACCCCCTAAAAGTGTTCGTTTTTATTTTCTTTAACTTAGGCTCTTAGGAATGTAAAACTTCTCGTTCCTTTTTAGTTTTATTCTCACTTTTTGGAGGTTTTATAAAAACTTATGAATAAAAATGTAGTCGTTATAATTTTTCGCTCACTTCATATTAGCTTTTTATTCGTAAAACTTTTAGTCCCTTTAATTTTTATTTCATCTTTTTATGCATTTCTACCGCATTCTAGCGGTAGAAATGCAGTGGTATTAATCTTTCGAGTACTTCCATTTTGCGTTTATTTGCAAAACGATTTCGCCCGGTTAATTTTTATTTTCACTTTTTATGCATTTCTATCGCATTCTAGCGGTAGAAATGCAGTCGTTTTAATTTTCTGAGCACTTTGTTTTTCTTATTTTTGCAAGTGTGTGTGTGTGTATGAGTTAAGTTTTACTGCTTTATTTCAACTGTTGTAGAGTGCGTATGCATTTATTTCCGCCTACTCGTTAAGAGTTAAATGGCGCTCTGCTTTCATTTCCCGCCCACTCGTTTGAGTGGGACTTGTCTTTTTACTGCTTTCATTTTCTTCCTACTCACTTGAGTAGGAAAACTTTGTGTGGGTGCGTGTGTTTTCATTTCTGTAGAGTGCGTGTGTGTGTTTTATTTTCAAGTAGATTGCATGCGTGTATGAGATAAATTTACTCCCGCCCACTCATTTGAGTCGGGACTTGCAATTTTATCGCTTTCTCAATTATGTAGAGTGCGTGCGTGTAGGAGATAATTTTACCGCTTTATTTATCGCTTTCTTCAATTAAGAAGAGTGTGTGCGTGCGTGCATTTATTTCCGCCTACTCACTTGAGTAGGGCTTGCTTTATTTAATTTTCTTTATGGTTTTGAAGTGTGCGTGAGTGCCTGCATCAATTTGCCTTCAATCTATCTAATTGTCCTATTTTTCGTGTTTTCTCTTATAATTGTTCAATGCTTAATTTAACACTCACGCTTCACCTAAAAACATAAAGCCGTCCCCATACCGATGAGTGGCTAATCTCTTTTAGCCTTCGACATCGAAGAGCATTGGGACATAAAAAATGATTTGAAATAATTAAAAAACTTTATTTTAATTTTAATTTAAGGACTTAAGGTTTACCCCGGGTTAACGACGCATAGGACCACATAATCGATGTGTGGGCTCTATTTCCATTATCCATACGCGACGCCGAGAGGCTGCACGTATGGACCGATCCCCCTTGAGTAAAGAGAACTGCGTACGCCCCCTCGAAAGAGGAGAAGCGTAGTTCTGCCGGATTGGGTTCCCCACCCAATAGCGGGGTTCTTAGCGTAAAGCGGGCATTAAGAGGAATCCTTCGTCGGTCTAACGATCGGTCGAATAGTCTTAATGTTTAGGTGAGCAATATTCCTAGAGATAAGTGCGCTCATATTTTTGGAAACCCCACGGCCAAGTGCCTTTTATTAAATTAAAAACAAAGTTCAATAATTGTTAAGAATTATTTTAGTCTTAATCCGATTCGATGCCGAGCGTTAACCCGTCATCGAACTAACTTAGCAAAATTCTGCTTTCTTTCTTTCCGTTTTAATTAAACAAAAAATCCCACCTTACTGTTAGTAAGATAATAGTATTCCTGGAAGAGTAGATATAATCAACGCGTCACCGAGAATAATACGACCTCGGTATTTTCCCGAATACCGAGTACTACTTGCGATAGGTGCACTTGCCTCCTCTCGTTAGAAAACTCGATCTTCTAACCGGCCCGCGGAATCTGGCCATTTCGAACCAACCACAGTAGGTCTCTGTTCTGCGGCCATCAGATCTCCTTGGCCTGAGTTCTAATAACTTTTCTACACCGCTCATAGACCTTGATCAGCTCTTTATACTGAGCCATGAGTTCTGATTCATCATCAGAGGAACAATCCTCACGAACATCGTCTGGAGTATCAGATTCTGAAATGATGGTATGAGAATTTACCTCCCATGAAATTGGGGGTCAGCTTCTTGTTCGTCGGAGTGAGCCATGATCCCGAAGTAGGTTTCTTCATCCTCACTTGACTCGGATGAGTCAGTGTCACTGAAGCTCTTCTGCTTCTTTACCATGAAGCTCTTCTCCTTTTTTTTCCATGGGAGGACTTATGTTCTTCTCTTCTTCCACCCTCCTTCTTCTTATAAGGGCAGTCGGTGATCACGTTACCTGGCTTATTACAACAATAACACACAATGTCAGTAGAATTATGTTTGTTCTATTTAGATTTATTCCTATCATTTGTGTAACATTTATTTTGATGATCACCATCGTGACGTGATCTTTTGTATGAGGAGTCTTTGCCTCTCATCTATTTCTTATTACTAAGAAACTTCTTGAACTGTCTGGAGAGAAGAGAGAACTCCCCATCAGATAACTCTGATCCTAAGGTGCTTGGCTTTGAGTCTTCTTCTTCACTTTCTTTCTGAGTGGGAGCAGGAGATGCTGCTTTAGCCTTTCTTGAGCTATCTACCTTCAGTGTAACAGACTTCTCCTTTGATGAAGATATGTTTCTCTCTTCTTCAACTTTTATGGAGTTGATTTGAAGCTCATAAGACATAAGCTTCCCGAAGAGGTTCTGGGGGTCAGTGTCAGCCAGTCTCCCAAACTCCCTGATAACACAAATCTTATTGTCGCATTCCTTAGTTAAGGATCTTAGGAACTTGTCATTTAGTTCTCCATTTATGAAAACCCGACAGTAGTTCTTCAGGACGTTGACGATCTTGAAGAAGTTCTCATATGTATCAGCTATTGTGTCCATGGGGCCTTGTTTGAAGGCCTCATACTTCTGGTCTAGAAGGGATCTTATGTCATCCCATACTTCTTATGTTCCTTCCATCAGGATGATCAGAGACTGCCACATTTCCTTGGCGGATTGGAAGCGTATCAGGTTCTGCAACATCGAATCATCGACTGCACTTGTGATGATATTAGTTGCATTCTTGTCTAGAGAGACAAGGGTAATCTCATCTTTCTCGAGATCCATTAGTTTCTTCGGTACCTTCTTGGATGGATCGATAGTGGAAGCTATCATAGGAACATGAGGGCCTTCTTCCACTATCATGAATATGTGGGGATCAACAACTTCCATGAAGAATCTGACTCTCTCTTTCCACATGGGAAAGTTAGCCTTGGTGCACACCGGAAGCTTTGCAATGTCCTTGGATCTGTCCATGCTTGATAATCTATATGACAACTAGAAGTAGATCTGTTCAAGGAGTGGACCTTTTTATGAACAACCACCCTCTGATACCAATTGAAGTATTTAATTGTCTACCTAAATCACCTAGAGGGGGTGAATAGGTGAGTTCTGCGTCTTTTACGGAATAAAAACTTGAGATTAATCGACATAGAAAATAACCAATCATAACCCAGACGACACAAGGAATTTATAGTGGTTCCCCAATCTTGGGTACGTTCACTTTCCACCTCACCGATCTAGCACCACGGCTAGCCTCGACTACTTTACTAAATCTCATATTGCAATAATCCTATATCACGCAGCATTGCTCCTACAACTCGGAGATAACACACTCCTATAAACTCGGAGAACAAAGCTCCTACAAACTCGGAGACAAAGTTCCTACAAACTTGGAGACAAATCTCCTACAAGAGTTAAATAATTATTACAACAACAATAAAAACTTTATACTTTCAGATCTAAAATTTTCAAGGTTCTTCCTTCTTGAAAAATGAAAATCTCTATGAAGAAGTTGAGGAAGAAATCCCGAGAAAACTTTGATCTGAAATGCTTAGGACCCGACACTATCAAGTAGATGTTTGAAGAACTTGAATCTATGATCTGTCGAATCTTTTCTTCTTGGAATCACTTGATCAAGAGAGGAGATACAATGAAGAACTACGATGACGGCGTGGCTTCTCCCGATCATAAAATGGCGATTGCGATTCTGAATAATGTTCTTAGGGTTAGTGATTCCTCTGAAAGGACTTCTTATAGGACCTCGTCCAATGGTCTGAAATCATTAAGGGAGGATCCATATGGACCAATCATGAGGAACTTAGGTTATATCGAAATCCCGTCAGACAGTTTTAAAAGAAGTTTTCTGCAACCCTATTTCTCGAGAAGACATATGATTTCTCGAGAAGGATTTGCTTTCTCGAGAAATGGTATAGCCTTCTCGAGAAAATACTTAATGCAAATTCTATGAACTGAAGAACTGATTTCTCGAGAAGGAACTGGACGTCTCGAGAAAAATACTTAGCTTCTCGAGAAATAATTTTGACTTCTCGAGAACTGCTTTGCTTTCTCGAGAACTTAACTTGGCTTCTCAAGAATTTTTAAGGGCTTTCTCGAGAAAGAGACTTAAAGATTGTTTCTTAGAATTTTCCAAGAAGTCTTAAGGTTTCTCGAGAACAACTTTGCTTTCTCGAGAACTATACTTAGACTTCTCGAGAAATACACTTCCTCTTCTCGAGAAAAGTACTTAGTAAATTTTTCTCTAAAAAACTAATTCTTCTTTGTTGAAAACCAGTAATCATTCCTTTCTTCCATTTCTTTAGTACTTGAAAATAAAGTGCATCACAATAGAGAGGTTACACATGATTCAACACCATGGGTCACACAATGAGAAATTACATTGCTTGATCATGTGTTTAGTGACTCATTGAGAACTGACATTAGTCTACACTTAGCAATAATGACCTGCAAGCACTCAAGTAAAGAATAACATCAAATACATAATTAATTCAACTTAGTTCAAGAGTGACTTCACACAATTCTAGGTTATTATGGATACAATACCCAACAGGCTTCAAGTAGCTTTCAACTAGCTTCCTTTCCACCAAGATCTTTTCTTCCAGCTCTTCTGAGTATTTCTCCTTCTGACTTATGAGTTCAGCGGAGTATTTCAATTCCTCTTGCAAGGAGTGAACTTCGCTTCTGAGAGGAGTTAATTTAGTAATTTCCTCCCTCAGGCTTGATTCCACTGACTTGAGAGAAGCGATCTCTTTTAGTTGCTTCTTGACTACCCTATGGCATTTGTCAAAATCTTTCAAGAGTTCTTGATACTGATTCATCAAGTCAAAGTCATCTTCCTTAGAGGAGTAGTCTTCATGATCATTAGTGAAAGTTTTTGACTCAGAGAGAATAGTGTGAGAGTTTACCTTCCCATGGTATTGGGAGTCGCCTACTTCTTCATCTGATTGAGCCATGAGACCGAAGTATGCTTTCTTATTTTCTGAACTTGACTTACTCGAATCATTGTCACTAAGAGTCTTTGACTTCTTGGCGACGAACCTTTTCTCTTCCTTTCTTTTACCCTTGAAGGATCTCTTCTCTTCCTTATTGGAACCTTTCTTATTCTTGTAAGAACACTCCACAATCATGTGTCTTGGCTTATTATAATAGTAGCAAACAATGTCAAAGGAAGAATGTTTATTCGATTTCAATTTGTACCTGTCCTCTCGGTTATAGTTCTTCTTGGAATGATCACCTTCACGATGTGATCTTCTGAAATCAGAGGAGGACTGATTTTTCATTTGCCTCCTCTTGTTGAGCAATCTTTTGAACAGCTTGGAGATGAGTGAGAACTCTCCATCAGATAACTCAGAGCCTGATGTGCTTGGCTCAGAGTCTCTTAGAGTATCTAGAGCTCGTGTCCTTAGTGGTGACATGACTTTAGACTTTCTCGAACCTTTAGATTTCAAGGCCACTGACTTCTCTCTGCTTGAGGTCATGCTTCTTTGCTCATCCATCTTTCTGGCATTCATCTAAAGTTTATAGGAGAGCAGCTTTCCGAAGAGGTTCTGGGGGTCAATCTCCGGCAACTTCCCAAACTCCCTATTGGCTACAAATTTTGTATCCCAGTACTTTGTAATGGATCTGAGGAATTTTTCATTTAGTTCACCATTAGTTAAGGTGCGGCCGTAGTTTTTGAGGTCGTTGCCAATCTTGAAGAATTTCTCGAAGCTATCTGTAATTGTATCATTGGCACCTTGCTTGAATGCTTCGTACTCTTGATTTAGCAACGATCTGCGATCGTCTCTAACTTCCTAGGTTCCTTCCATGAGAACAACTAGGCAGTCCCACATCTCCTTGGTAGATTTGTAGTGGAATAAGTTTTGAATCATTGAATCATCCACTGCACTTGCTATAATATTCTTTGCCTTTTTGTCAAAGGAGACTAGGGAAATTTCATCCTTAGTTAGATCCATCATCTTCTTAGAGATCATGACTGTAGGATTCAAAGCAGACGACTGTGTAGGAATATGAGGTCCTTTTTCAATAATCTGAAATATCCTGGGATCTATTGCTTCCATGAAGAACCTGACTCTTTCTTTCCACATAGGAAAGTTCTCTTTTGTGCACACAGGTAATTTCATAGAAGACATGTCCATGCTTTTGTCCATAGCAACCGAGCGGCATCTCTAGACAACTAGATGAGAGATCTTATTCAAGGTGTTAACTTTATGCCGAACAATAACCCTCTGATACCAATTGAAAGTATCTAGTGTCTACCTAAATCAGCTAGAGGAGGGTGAATAGGTGATGACTGTTTCTTTTATCGGAATAAAAACAACTTAAAAAATTAAAGCACACAGAACACATAGATCTATAGTAGTTCCTCGAGTTGGGTACGTGCACTGTCCCGCCTCGCCTATCTATCACAAAGGGCTAGATTCGACTACTTCACCTTTCTCAGATTTAAACAAATCTTACACCTTGGAGCCTTAACTCCTACAACTCGAAGGCAACACTCATACCATTCGGAGAACAACCTCTCCTACATCTCGATCCAAACACGGATCTATAACTCAATCTACACATATATCTACTACTCGGAGGGAAAACCAATGTAAAAGAAGATTTACAATAAAGATTACAAGTAATCCTATTTATATCTAAGTCTTCACTCCATCATTCTTCGAAAAGGTTGAACTTGAATATCTTGGAGAACACGAAAAATCTGAAAGCTTTGAAGACTTTGATCATGGATCAACTAGATCTAAGAGAATCAGAAACTTGTGAGAACAATTATCCAGTCGATTGCTTGTATGCGATCGAATTGTGCAACACTATTGTTAGTCGAGCGGAAGTTGCGAATCACGTATGGAGCTGACTGTAATTCTTCAATCGAGAACTTTCTTGATTTAACTTGAACACGATTAGCACGATTAGGGTTGAAGAATAATCCACCCTAAATATATATGGTAATCTTCATTGCAATGGCTAGAATAGTTATTACATGCCAGAAAAGTCGCGAGTTACTGTACAGGGTTGTCAGCAAGAACGAACCAGAATTTGAAATCAGGAAGAAAAATAACCCTAAGTAATATTCGTCGAGTATCGTCGAGTATAACAGAGTATACTCGCCGAACAACAATGAAACTCGACGAAAAGCACTTGGACAAATTTAGTCAAGTCGAAATTATAACTCACAGCTTTAGCAAAGACATACTCGCCGAATTCAACGAGTATCGGTTGACATACTCGACGAATTCGACGAGTATCGGCTGATACACACGACGCATTTAACGCTTGCGCAAATCTATTTTCGACGAATCTGACTTAGAAGATCCAGAGAAGTAAAGTCGAAATGACTCGACGAATTTGGCGTGTATCGACATGTATATTTGACGAATTTGATGGGTATCGGAAGATACACTCGATGAATTCGACAAGTATACTTGATGATACTCGACGATTATTACTTAACCGATTTTCCAACTGTCAGAGATTTTACCCTAAGTTAATACAACAAATTTGATGAGTTCTTGTAGGTATACACGATGAATTTGACGAGTATCAATGAATATACTCGATGAATTCGACAAATATCCCTTACGATACTCGACGAATTTTTCTTGGGTAAAATTCTCGTTCTTCTGATTTCCACTCCTTGTCCTTCCTTGGTTCTTCCAATGTACTTGAGATAGAAGTACACCCCAATAGAGAGATCACACATGAGTAAACACATTGGCCTACACAATGAGGGATTACATTGTAAAGTCCAGTGTTTCATGACCTACTGTAACCTGACATTGGGTTGTACTTAGCAATACAGTCCTGCAAGCACATAACTAACACACAACATCAAATACAATCTCAATTCATCTTAGCTTAAAGGGACCCTTCTTCAAATCAGGGTTATTGTTAATACAATACCCAATAGTTTATTTATATCTTAGTCTAAGTTTATTAAAGAGTAAATCAAGATATTTGGAATGGAGAGTGCCTCCACCTTGAAAACTCCTATGAGGTCAAGTATGTCGCTAGATAAGGATGTGAATGACAAGCTTATTGATGAAACCTTGTATAGAGGCATAATTGATCCCTCTTATATTTGACTCCTTGTACACCAGACACTATGTTTGCTATATGTGTCTGTGCTAAGTACCAGACTTGCCCTTAAGAACCTCACCACTCTGCTATAAAGAGGATTTTGTGATATCTTAAGGGCACACATGATCTTGGCCTTTGGTACCTTAGGAATGATGATTTTAAACTAACATGCTATTCAGATGTAGATTTTGTAGGTTGCAAAGAGGATAGGAAGAATACTTTTGGTACTTACCAATTTCTAGGGAGAAGGCGGGTATCCTGGAGTAGTAAAAAGCAAACAAGTGTAGCAATCTCCATTGCAGAATTTGAATACATCTAACCAGGGAGTTGCTATGCACAGCTCCTGTAAATCTAGCATCAAATTTAGGATTACAATATCCAACTAAGTAAAACCCCTATGTTTGGTGACTCTTCTAGTGTTTTTTCAATAGCTAAGTATCCTATATCACACAGTAGGACCAAGCATATTGAAATTAGATATCACTTCATAAGAGAGCTTGTTGAAAAAAAAAGATATAAGCCTTGAGTTTGTCCCCACAGACAGACAAGTGGCTGACATCTTCACTACGCCCCTTGATGAAGCCAAGTTTAATATTTTCAAGTTTGAATTGAGGATGTTAAATTTGAAGTATCTTTAAATTTTTAATGACTATAAGCTTTTATTTTCATTAAGTATAGATATTTCTATATGTGCTTTTGGAGGCTAATCATTTTGTAGGAAAATTTAAAGAAGAAAAAAGTCAACTGACTTGGCGTTGAATGAAGTGTCAAGCGTTGACTCAACACTTGGCATAGAGTGAGATGTTCAGGCATCGAGTGGACATCTAAGGCGTCGAGTGGACTTGATGAAAATACTCTGACAGGTCAGAATGCATCAAATTAATTAGGTTAAATCACAGCCATCCATCTAAATTGCAAATCACGATAAGGTACGTGCCTCTCCACTTTCTCGAATAGAGTAGGGTATAAATAGAAAATGTGCCTAGAATAAACTCCATCATTCTATTTCCCTTTCGAATTTTTGTGTCCTGTACCATAGATTTCTCGCACCATCTTCCCCTCCTCGCTCAATCTCTTGGATTTAATGCCTCCTAAGGGTGCTGACATCCTGTTTGAGGGCTGTGAACTCGTGCGAAGTGGATTTAGATATGCTCCAGAATAAATCCAATATGCCATTCATCTCCTATCAGTTGTTGAACTT
Organism: Platanthera zijinensis; assembly: GCA_039513925.1. NCBI lineage: Eukaryota > Viridiplantae > Streptophyta > Magnoliopsida > Asparagales > Orchidaceae > Platanthera > Platanthera zijinensis. Next base: position 15,169,726 of record CM077089.1, on the reverse strand, counting down.
GAATTTTTGCTATCAAAGCCGTGTGCTATTTGGAAAAGATAAGTCCTTGAACTATTTGCTAATACCAAGGCGGACTCTTCCTCCACTAAGATCAAGACACCCATCAATGGAGAAAAGCTTAAAATCAGAGCTAGGAAGATTTCCATGGCACTAGAGTTCCCCAAGCTCAAACCTAGTGGGGAAGAAGATGAGCTATTTTAATAAGATATAAAGTCTGCCTTCAAATGGTGTGGTTTGTCCAAACATACCAGTGGATCTGTACTCAGGAAAGACATGAATTTGAAGGGTAAATTCTTGGCAGACATCATTAGAAAAGCCTTAATATGCAAAACTGTATATCGTGACAATTTTAAGAAAGATATTTGATCTAATGGCTAGAGTGATTCTATCCAAGAAAACTAATTGGGGCAAGGTGTTGTTTTATAAGATAATTGAGTGCATCACTGAGCCCAATATAGGAAGAATTATGTCTCTATTCCTTCTCAACACTATTCTAGAAATTTTGAACATGAGGCTAGGTGCAACGATCCATTATATGAGAAAGATGGACATCAAGATGTTTGATATATGGGATAGGGTGTTGGTCAATCACCCTCAGCAGACTGAAAAAATAAATAAAAAGGAAGCAAACACAGTTGCTAAAGAAAGTACCAGCAGTAGACCTTTAGATAACAGGAGTACTGAACCCCACAACCCTCACTTGTCAAGTTCAAGTGAGTTTGAGAGAAGGGATATGAGTGCATAAGTCTCAATTTCATATGACTTGCTGCCAAGGATGTTCCTAGGAGAGTGTCACTTATTGATGTTGAAGGAGACATGGTTATGGAGAATGTTGAAGATCTAGTAACATCTGTTATGGAAACGATCTATGTTGATACTAAGGGGGAGATCCTAGAAAAGGATGATCATGTTGAGGGGGAGAACATCATACTAAGTGTTGCTGTTAAGGGGGAGATTAACACAATTAGTGTTGCAGTTGAGGGAGATACTCACCCTGAGCTCCCTGCTCAAGTTGATAAAGCCGAGGTAGAAGTTTCTATAAGATAAAACAAAGGAGATGAAGTCTTATCCCTTGTTGAGGAGCAAGGAGCATGAAAAAGAGGGGACTATCCCTACTACTAATATTCCAGACCACTCCTCTGAATATGAAATAGATGATTCTGATATGGGAAGAGATGTAAGGGAGTGACATGAAGAAGATAACTATCAAATAACTAATCAACTGAATGAGCAAAGAAGGAAGATTGAAATGTGTGTGGATGTTTCAGTCAAAGTACTGAAGAAGGATCTCTCTACTGAAATCTCTTGCATCAGATTTGAGGTCAACCAACTGAGAGAGAACACAATCAAATTCTTTATGAGAGCTGCTCCAACTATAAAATATACTGTACTTTAACTTCATTAGATTCATTAGAGCTAGAGTGATATCATCAAAAATCAGTGCGCTACATCTAAAAACATTCAAATGGTTCATACCGTGAAAAAATCCAATTTAGAAGAGCACAGAAAGATTGTTGAAAGAAGGATGGATGCATGTACCCAAATCCTTGATGATCATATATTGGAAGTCAAGAATCATATCACAGCTAGTGTAAATCACTTGGCTCACAGGATATCCTCCTCCAAGGACTCCCTGAAAAATCTAGTTACTGAAGAAGTCATAAAGGGAGAGAGGCCAATGATAAGAGCAAGTGGAGACCATGCAATATGGACCTCCAATGTTGTCAGGGAAGCACTGGGTCTAGATCCCATCCAGTATGATGAGCCTGCAGTTCCTGAAGATGGAGTTGGAGTTGATACTAAACCTAATGTTGTCACTACAGTTCCTGCTGATGAAGTTGCATTTAGCTGCACCTCTCAACAAATATTAAAGGGCAAGGGCAAAGAGATTGTTGATGAGGAATAGGATGTACGGTTAAGGAAAAAGAGACACAGAGAAGAACTTGAAACAAGACCTGTTTATGTACAGTGGAGCCCAACCTCCAGGACAATCATACTAGCTTCCTGGAATCAAATTAAAGAAAACAAGTCTTATAGAGCCAAGTTATACAACTCTATAGAATGGGCTAAGTATGAAAAGCAAGAAGAAGTAAGGAAAAGGTTCAAAAAGGACAAGATGGCTAGAACTATATCAGTGGATGCCCCAGGACCCTGCAGATACCATCCAAAGACCTACAACTACTTTGAAAGGAAAAGACATAAAAAGAAAGAGGCCGAGGAAAAGAATGCAAAGAAACCTGTGGGGGGCATTGTAATTAGGGAACCTGATTCTTAGCAATATTATAAATTTTAGGTTCTTAAGGGCTGTACAATGTGGAAATTTTATTGTAGTCTCACTCATCTTTTATTATTAATTCTATCTGAAATATTCGATATTACCTGTCTGAGAGTAATGAGGGTATCTTTATTATATGTTTTGAAATGGTGTATATCATTGACTAAGATTCTGACTTCTTCAAATAGGGGGAGATTGTTGGGAACATAGACCATAATGTCCTAGATTTGAAGAAGCCTCATAAGTCAATAATATACACAAATATGCATTTGACATTTCCTCTAAGTTATCATGTGCAAGAAATCAATATTTGATTGACTAACAACTTATGAGTAAGTCAGCACACTTTAGAAGTGAAGAAAATCTGCTATGTATAAATTTATCGAGTCATCTCACTTCACTCAATGCTTAAGGTATATAGGAGTTGACTCAGTACTATTCACTCAGCGTCTTAGAAGAGAAGCAGAGAATCTGCCTAAGTTTAAATACGTCGATTCATCTTACATCACTCGATGCTCAAGACTTATATGCGCTGACTGAATGACACTCTCTCAACGCTTCAGTAAAAGAGTAGAATTCAGACCAAGTACAAATTCGTCGAGTGAAGGTCTTTCACTCAACCCCTCAGTAAAAGAGCTGAGTTTCATTCTAAGTTCAAATGCGTCGAGTGAAGGTTATTCACTCAATGCCTCAGTAGTGAAGCGGTAAAATTGTCTAAGTATAAATGCGTCGAGACATAAGACTTGACTCAACGCTTAAGTAGAATATGCTGAGTTAACTGCATTCACTCGATGCCTTTTTAGGAAGACTTATCTCAAAACTTCAGCAGAAAGGGAAAAGTTTTCAAAGTATAAATGCGTTGAGTGAAGTGTTGTCTCTCAACGCTTCACCTCAGTTCAAGAATGAAAGATGGGGGTTAGATCTGATTTACTCTAGAGGGAGGGGGGTGAATAAAGTATTTAAAACATTGGTTGTTTTTAATTTTTATATCATAGTTGAAAATAGTGATACCAATAATAATATAGAAGGAAATAAGAGACTGGTAAAACTAATCCATCTATCATAGCACAACAAGAACAGAAAGAAAATAAACACACACAGACAACACAAGAATTTTATAGTGATTCCCCAACCTAGGTACATCCACTCTTCTACCACCCTGGTAGGAATCCACTAACAGGTTTTTGATCAGGTGACTTCCACCACAAGATCTATTTCCAGGGAGATCTCATAACCCTTTAGTCTTTTGATCAGGTGCAAAAAACCAAGAATAACCTTTTGAAGGGAGTTAATAAACCCTTTTTACAGGAGGTGAGAGGTTGGGTGATGGGGTCTTCTCTTTTCTCTAAACAGTAGAGAAGACATGTGGATTCTGTTGTTGTCAAGACTCCTTCTGAGATGTTAAGATGGTTCAGAAGATTGGAGCCTTGCTCAGTGTGTAGGTCTTCAACCTTGTCTGAATTACTCCTGGAACTTTCTGACAGATTCAAGATATTGTCCTTGAATGTTCCTGGAGAAGAAGTGTAACACCCCTATCTATCACATAGTATATAGCAGTAGGTCCGACCGGGGCCCGACGCCATATACCACAGACAGATCGGTGGGTTACTCATTGAAATAAATCAACCATTTACAATGTCCTACACAGAGCATCTAGCGAAAGTATTTTATTAAGTTGCAAAGAATAAAGAACCCAGCCAAGCATGAATGTCCATTACTCAAACGAACAGGAATGTACAATACACAAGCACTGGCCTTATAGCCTTATAATAGTTTCCTCAAATATAAGTGTCTTCAAAACTTCGGCATGCAGGCCAGTCATACATGAGAATACAAGAAAACACTCAAAATTAGGCCTTTGAGGGCCGGCTCAGCAACTTGGGCTTTAGCCCGCTATTTACCGCTTGGCTCCGCAGCACCTACAAGCAACAATTCACTGCATGGTGGCAAACAAAAGCAATGGTCAATCATGCTGACCAAATTATAATGACCCCGCCCCCAACTCGGGGGGCGATGCACTTTCCCTGCACTTTGTTAGCATAACCAAGCAGTATAGTGTAAACACACTTCATCACAGGCGTAGGAACGCACAACCACATACCGCGTGCACTCAGGGCACATTCACGGTGATTTGGCCAACATCATGTCAATTTAAGCCATAGACGTTTCCATCTCACCACCGCCCCTTGGACGGCCAACCTTATGAGCATTTTGCCTTCCTGGCATGGGTCACGTCAATTTAAGCCATAGACCGCCGAAGACCCTCATCTATACCAATGGTTCTGCCGAAAGACAAAGAGCAGGTACGGTTCTGCCTGACTTATGCTCATACCGCAACGTCAATTTAAGAAATATGCGCGGGTAAAGACTCCCCGAGTCCTGTTTCCATCACACAGTTCACATAACCCGGTTATGTTCAAGTAGGCTCCCCAGCCACCATGTTGGCAAAACCACACGTTTGCCCAGTTTTCCGGGTGCACCTTGGAGTTAGTCCCAAAGGCTCCCTGTTGCAATCTACCTTGTAGAAAACCCGAAAAACAAACATTTACACGGAGTCTTCTCCATCCATAAATCCTATGTAACATCACTGATCCAGCCAAACTTGTCCGGGTAGGCTTCATATATCATAACTATGTCCGTTCTCGTATGCGGACTCTACACAAGGGGAACTTTACATATCTACCCCAAGGAATGCCACAAACTCACCGCACACTCGCGAGAGAGGGCTTCCTATGCAAAGGAAAAAAGGACTTCACATGTCCTAGGATGAGAATCATTACCCTTGCATTTTTCCTTGGCGCCATGGAAATCTATGCGGATGAAAAGCACCACAATCTTCTTGCCTCCGTAAATCCGAAGTTGGCTCGCGATTTGGAGCTTCGAAACTCCGCCGGTGACCGGATCTAGCCTTCCTTCTTTCTCCTTGCTCTATCCTCTCTCTAGGATTTAGAAAGAGAGTGAATCCAAGATTATGAGTGCTTTACACCCCTGAACCGGCCTTAACCCTAAGGTGGGAAGAGCCTGAACCATCAGATCCTAAAATAAGGAAATGAATGGCTATGATTAAGCCTGAAATTCCAAAACCTAGGCCGGACACGGCTTGCGACATGCCCGTGTCCAAGGCCGTGTGACTCATTCGTCGTCAAAACCGTCGCGCCCAAAAAGAACACGGGAACTTGACACGCCCGTGTTAGGCTTAACACGCCTGTGTCATCCAGTACACGCCTGTGCCACTGGGCGTGTTCCTCCAATGACACAGGTCCAAAACAACCAGAGCACGACACGGTAATGTGACACGCCCGTGTCACATGCAGTGTGCTAGACACGCCCTGGGACATGCCCGTGTCCCAGACCGTGTAGCTGCCTTAGCACAACTTGCCAAATGACCCGATTAGGACACGGGTATTCGACACACCCGTATCAAATTCCATATGCAAGTGTCGGACCCGAACATGCCTGGGCTCAAGCCGTGTGCCCTCACTCAACGATCATTGAGTGAAAGGCTTTGCGTGACTGACATGCCCCTGGACACGCCCGTGTCCCAGGCCGTGTTCACCCCCCGACGACCGTTGACCCCAAAAATCGTCGACCACGCGACCAACGCCAAACCCGAGCATGACACGCCCTGCGACACACCTGTGTTCCAGACCGTGTCACCTCTACCAAATCCCAGATTTGGCTCAAAATGCCACCCATCACCCTTTTGAGTTTCGGGGCGTTACAACTCCCTCCCTCTTAAAAGAATTTCGTCCACGAAATTACCAAAGGAAAGAAAACAGATAACCAAAAGCGGTACCTGAGCGGAATAACTCTTGGTACTCCTCCAGCATGGTTTTCTCCCGTTCCCAAGAGAGCTCCTCCCGACCGCAATTGTCCCACCAGACCTTGACCATCCTGATCTCCTGGTAACAGAGTCGCTTAACTTCAAAGTCTTTAATACGAATGGGCTTGACCCTAGTCGTCAACCCTTCGTCCACCGGCACTTGATCAACTGCGATCACCTGCGAAGGCTCTTGCACTGCCTTCCGCAATACTGAAATGTGGAATACATCGTGTAGACAAATCAAATCTACTGATAGCCTCAGACGATAAGCCGCTTCGCCGATTCGCTCCAGAATCTCAAATAGTCCAAGGTACCTCGGGCTCAGCTTCTTCAAGCGTTGTACCCATGAAACACCCTTGAACGGCTTTATCTTCAAGTACACCCAATCGCCAACTCCACGTTCTGATGCTTGACATTGTAGAACTTAGCTTGTCTATCCTGAGCGATCAGCAAGCGCTCTCGAATGGTCCGCACCAAAGAAGTAGCATTCTCCACCTCCTGCTTTTTATACAACCTTGCCTCACCCGTTTCTAGCCACGATAACGGCGTGCGATACCTCCTACCATATAGGGCCTCGAAGGGAGCCATTTGAATACTCGCCTGGTAGTTATTATTGTACGCAAACTCCACCAAATACAGGTGGTCTTCCCAATGCTTTCTGAAGTCTAGAACACACATGCAAAGCATGTCCTTCATAGTTCTTTTGACCCTCTTGGTCTGCCCATCCGTCTGCGGATGGAAGGCTATGCTGAACTTCAACTTAGTTCCGAGCATCTGTTGCACCAACCTCCAATCATTTGATGTAAACTGCCCATCTCGGTCACTCACAATGCTGCGGGGCACACTATGAAGCCGCACAATATTATCAACATATAACTTCGCCAGTTTCTCCACAGAATCATCCTTCCTATGCGGAATGAAGTGCGACAATTTTGTTAACCTGTATACAATCACCCAGATGGCATCGTTTCCCTTCTGCGACCTTGGCAGGCCTTGCACAAAGTCCATCGAAATGTCGTCGAAATTCCACTCCGGAATAGGCAAGGATTTCAAGAATCCCCTGGCTTTTGGCACTCTGCCTTTACTAAGGCGCAAGTTTGACATTTAGCCACAAAAAGTGCCACATCCTTCTTTAGCCCTGGCAACCAAAACAACTTCTTTAGGTCCCGGTACAGCTTTGTGCTCCCTGGGTGGATTGAGTACTTGGTATGATTAGCCTCGTACATCAACTCCGCCCGTAGATTTCCCCTATTTGGGATGCACAAATGATTGCCCTTCCTTAGGAGCCCATCCTCAACTGAAAACTGGGAATTTGACCCATCAAATGCTGCATCCATGAGCTCCTTCATGGTGCCATCCAACTCCAAAGCCTGCCAAATGCGATCAACCAGGTCATACTGAACTTCCGTCCAGTTCAACATTGCTTTGGCGCTAGTCTGCTTGTCCACATAACAGATCTCTAACGCTTCCAACTCCCGAATTAACCTCTCATCATGAACTGACAACCAGTTGGCTTGGGCGGAAGCCCTGCGACTCATCGCATCCGCAATTGCATTGCCTTTTTCGGGTACATTTGCCTTTTCCGGGTACATAATGAATCTTGTACGTATAGTCCACCAGGAACTCCATCCATCTCCGCTGCCTCATGTTTAGATCCTTCTGATCCAACAGGTACTTAAGGCTCTTATGGTCGGTATAAATATCAACCTTTACGCCATACAAATAATGTATCCATAGCTTAAGTGCGGAAATCATGGCCGCCAACTCCAAGTTGTGGACCAGATAATTCCTTTCGTGCACTTTCAGCTGACGCGATCCATACGCTATCACCCTTCCATGCCACAGCAGCATGCAGCCCAAACCACTACCTGAGGCATCACTATAAATTTTGAAGCCCTCGATCCCACTTGGCGAACTTAGCACTGATGCTGTGGTCAACCGACTCTTCAACACCTCGAACGCTTGCAAGCACTCCTACATCCAAAAGGACTTCTGATCTTTCCTTGTCAACTTTGTGTGAGGTAGCGCTATCCGCGAGAATTTCTCTACGAAGCACTTGTAATATCCGGCAAGCCCAAGAAAACTCCGGACTTCCGCTACCGAAGACAACACAGGACACTCTTGTATCGCAACAATCTTCGCTGGATCTACCGCTATCCCTTCTCCACTGATTATATGCCCAAGGAACGCCACTGAGGATAACCAAAACTCGCACTTGGAGAACTTTGTGTATAGTTCATTCCTCCTCAGCGTCTCCAACACCAGATGCAGATGCTTGAAGTGATCTTCCTCGCACTGCGAGTACACCAATATGTCGTCAATGAAGACGATCACAAAATGGTCTAGGTAATCTTTGAACGTCCTGTTCATCAGATCCATGAACACCGATGGCACATTAGTCAGCCCAAACGGCATTACCGTGAACTCGAAATGCCCATACCTTGTGCTGAACGCTGTCTTCGGGATATCACTCTCCCTTATACTTAGCTGATAATAACTGGACTTTAGATCCAACTTTGAATATACTGACGACCCGACTAACTGATCAAAAAGATCATGAATCCTTGGGATTGGGTATTTGTTCTTTTCCGTTAGCTTGTTCAACTCTCTGTAGTCGATACACAGTCGCAAGCTTTCATCCTTCTTCTTAACAAAGAGGACCGGTGCACTCCAAGTGGACGAGCTTGGACACACATACCCTTTCTCCATCAACTCTTCTAGTTGAACCTTTAGCTACGCCATCTCCTTAGGCGCCAACCTATAAGGAGAAGGTGACATAGGTTTGGCACCTGACACTAGCTCGATCGTGAAATCGATCTCTCGCTGCGGTGGGGATCCGAGAAGATCGTCCGGGAACACGTCGGGGTACTCACATACCACTGGGATACTATCCAAAGTGGTCTTAGGCTTTACAGCCTCCACTAACGTGAAGAATAGCTCTGATCCAGCACGAACCGCCTTCACCACCTGAAGAGCAGACATCAGCGTCTTGCTCGACCCCTTTAATCCCGCAAATGTTTTCTCCTGCCCAACACCCAGCTTGACAACTTTACGGTTGCAATCAATAAAAGCCTTCTGCTCCGAAAGCCAATCCATGCCGAAGATGATGTCGAACTCTACTAGCGGCAGCAACGACGCTAGCAAGTCGAAATCTTGGCTTCCAATATGAACCTTTACGACACATACTCTGTCCGCACGCATCGAACACCCATTCGGCAGCAGCACATCCAATTTTTCCTTCGCCATCGAAGGAGGGACTCCGATGCGCGTTATGAAACTTTCGGACAAAAAGGAGTGTGAAGCTCCCATATCGAATAGTGCTCGTGCCGGACTATCGCTAATCAGAACAAAGCCTATACAAATAGTATTAAGCTAACAAGCACTAGGTAACAGTATTTAAAGCTATCTTGCTATAAATTAAACCGTACCTGTCAACACGTCTGCCTATTTAATGGCCTCCTGCTTACCCAAATTATAGACTCTCGGTTGAGTCGGAGCATAGTGGGATGCGGTTGACTCCACCGCCTTGCCCTTCTCTTTATATGTGGCTCCTTGCTTCCTCTCAGACTTCGGGCATCCGCTCCAACAATCACGGGCAAAATTCCCCTCTTTCCACAAGTAAAACAAGCGCTCGGGGTTTGGTTGGTAGTTTCCGCCGAGGCACTTGAAGAAGGGGCTGGACCCGACGTCCTAGCCTTCTTGTAGAACCTGTGATATCCAGACTTCGAAGTAGTTGGAACTTTGAACTCCGATTTCCTGCCACTTGAGTCCTTCTTCGCCTGAACATTCTCCATGTCCTTTTCCAAGGACCGGGCCGAGTTGACCAAGGTCATGAAACCCTGCTCCATATGCCCCGAAAGTAACAATCTCAAGTCATCTCTCAAGCCTTCATAGAATCGGTTCATCTTGCGCTCCTCATCAGCAAAGGTAGCGCTTGCGTATCGTCCTAAACGAGTAAACTTGTGGAGATACTTGTCCACGGTACTGTCTCCTTGAACCAACTTCTTGAATTCATTCTCCAAAGCAATCCACTGAGCTTAGGGGAGGTATCGAGCCAAAAACAGCCTTGAAATCTCCTCCATTGAGACATCAGCAAACTGCCTACCCCTCAGATGGTGTAGCTCCAAGCCTTCCCACCATAGCCTTGCGTCCCCATCCAGCAAGAACGTCGCAATCGTGGTCTTCTGCCACTCTTCAGTCTCAGTAGCTGTAAGCACTCTATTAACTCTAGAGAGACAATCCTCTGCTTGAGTTTGGGTTCCCATCCCCGAGAACACAGGAGGATTGAAGTCCATCACGTGCTTCAGCTGCTTCTCCATTGCTCTCCTCGGCAACACCGGCTCCAGGACCACCTGTTCCACCCTCCTTAGCTCTGCCGCTTGGAGCGGTACTTGATCCACAGCAAGAGAAGGCTGCTGCACCTGCCTCACAGGCTGCGCATTGATCATCGAAAACACAACCTCCGCTACCAATTGAATGGTCTTGGCTGAAGGAGGTATTGGAGGCACATCATTTGGTGCGCTGCTCGCCTAAGAAACTGGCCGTTCTGACGGCCCAGCACCACTCCTAGTCACCTATAATCGTGCACAACACCGATAAGCGACCAAAAAACATTGTAAAAAGCAATTATAGGAACACGCAGGTTCCTCAAATATGTGTATTTTCATTCCTAAGTGTACATTCATGGGTTCATTTCATGTTATAACGATGACGCACACACATGTGCTCACCACCCCTTAAAGTGAATTCGTCCATGAATTCATTTAAGCTTGACTGAAACCGGAAGTCTGATACCAAATTATAACACCCCTATCCGTCACATAGCATATAGCAGTAGGTCCGGCCGGGACACGACGCCATATACCACGGACAGACTGGTGGGTTACTCATTGAAACCAATTAACCATTTACAACGTCCTACACAGAGCATCTAGCAGAAGCATTTTATTAAGTTGCAAAGAATAAAGAACCAAGACAAGCATGAATGTCCACTACTCAAACCAACAAGAATGTACAAAACACAAGCACTGGCCTTATGGCCTTACAATAGTTTGCTCAAATATAAGTGTCTTCCAAACTTCAGCACGCAGAATGGTCATACATGAGAATACAAGAAAACACTCAAAATTAGGCCTTTATGGGCCAGCTCAGCAACTTTGGCTTTAGCCCGCTATTTACCGCTCGGCTCCGCAGCACCTGCAAGCAACAATCCACCGTATGGTCGCAAACAAAAGCAATGGTCAGCCATGATGACCAAATTATAACGACCCCGCCCACAACTCAGGGCGGCGATGCACTTTCCCTGCACTTTTTTAGCATAACCAAGCAGTATAGTGTAAACACACTTCATCACAGGCGTAGGCATGCACAACCACACACCCCGTGCACTCAGGGGACATTCACGGTGATCCGGCCAATGTAACGTCAATTTAAGCCATAGATGTTTCCATCTCACCACCTCCCCTTGGACGGCCAACCATTTGAGCATTTTGTCTTCCTGGCATGGGTCACGTCAATTTAAGCCATAGACCGCTGAAGAACCTCATCTATGTCAACGGTTCCGCCGAATGACATAGAGCATGTATGGTTCCGCCTGACCCATGCTCATACCGCAACGTCTATTTAAGACATATGCGCGGGTCAAGACTCCCCGAGTTCTATTTCCATCACACAGTTCACATAACCCGGTTATGTTCAAGTTGGCTCCCGGGCCACCATGTTTGAAAAACCACGCATTTGCCAAGTTTTCCGGGTGCACCTTGGAGTTAGTCCCCAAGGCTCCATGTTTAAATCTACCTTGTAGAAAACCCGAAAAACAAACATTCGCACGGAATCTTCTCCGGACATAAATGCAATGCAACATCACCGATCCAGACAAACTTGTCAGGGTAGGCTTCACACATCATGCCTATGTCCGTTCTCGTATGCGGACTCTACATAAGGGGGACTTTACATATCTAACCCAAGGAACGCCACAAACTCACCGCACACTCGCGAGAGAGTGCTTCCTATGCAAAGGAAAAGAGGACTTCACATGTCCTAGGATGAGAATCGTTACCCTTGCGCTTTTTCTTGGCGCTATGAAAATCTATGCGGATGAAAACCACCAAAATCTCCTTGCCTCCATAGATCCTAAGTCGGCTCGCGATTTGGAGCTCCGAAACTTCGCCGGTGACCGGATCTAGCCTTCCTTCTTCCTCCTTACTCTCTCCTCTCTCTAGGATTTAGAAATAGAGTGAATCCAAGATTATGAGGGCTTTACACCCCTGAACCGGCCTTAACCCTAAGGTGGGAAGAGCCTAAACCATCAAATCCCAAAACAAGGAAACGAACGGCTGTGATTCAGCCCGAAATTCCAAAACATGGGCCGGACACGGCTTGCGACACGCCCGTGTCCAAGGCCGTATCACTCATTTGCCGTCAAAACTGTCACGCCCAAAAAGAACACGAGCACTTGACACACTCGTGTCAGGCTTGACTCGCCCGTGTCATCCAGTATAACTCGCCAAACGATTTGAGCAGGACACGGGTATTCGACACGCCCGTGTCAAATTCCACACGCCCGTGCCCGACTTGAACACGCCTGGGCTCAGGCCGTGCACCCTCACTCAACGATCATTGAGTGAAAGGCTTTGAGTGACTGAAATTCCCTGGGACTCGCCCGTGTCCCAGGCCGTGTTCACCCCCCGGTGACCGTTGACCCCAAAAATTGTCGACCACACGACCAATGCCGAACCCGAGCACGACACGCCCTGGGACACGCTCGTGTCCCAGGCCGTGTCACCTCTACCAAATCCCAGATTTTGCTCAAAATGCCACCCTTCACCCTTTTGAGTTTCGGGGCGTTACAAGAAGGTTGAAGAAGACTCTTGATAGTGATGAATGTTCTTCTTAAGTCTTCAGAATGGACAAGGGAGAAAACAGAATGTTTTCTACACTGGGAGAGAGTTCTGAATGTTAAGTCTGTGTTTATTTGTCTTCTTGTGTGTTGTATATTCTTTTCTAATCTATGGCTCAGTTTCTTTTTGACTGAAAGAGAAAATCTCTTTTATATTCTACAGTCAATTATTTCTCCTTTGAAATTTGAATTGCTGGCATTAATTACTTATTGCCCTAGAGAAAGAAACGGATGGAAATTTGACTTAAATGAGTTTCCCCAACTGTCCCTAATAAAATAAGCAAGTAATTAAACTGATGAAGACCATAATTAATGCTTCTAATAACGGCTAAATTCAGGGGAATATGAGCATTAATTACTCAGGAATATTACTGCTAAGTAATATAGAAAGTAAGGGACAGAAGTATGGAAAACTTCTCATTCTGGCTCGGGACAAAAATCGTCAACCTCAGAACGGAATTTGTCGACCGGAGTTCCAAGTTCGTCGACCTGAAATTTTCTGTTCATCAACCTGAGCTCTGCGAACTACATTCAGAGAATAACTTGCCAATTCTGTGCTCTGAGTTTGTCGAGCTGAGAATTGATGACTAGTTTTAGTCATCCTTTTTGGGGGTAATTTAGTAGCCTATTTCCAAAGTATTATTATAATTCTATGTTTTTGTATGCTTGAATATTGTTGTTTTATATTTTTTTTATAAATCTATAATTTTATTTTTGGTTGTATTTTATGTTATGTTTTTGTTATTGTTGTTTTTATAAACTTATGTTTTGTTTTATTTTATGTTATGTTTATGTTATGTTTTATTATTATTATCTTTGTATTAGTTTAGGTTTACTTAACTAATATGATATAATGATTAATGTTATGCTTAGTTTATTTAATTTTATATCATGAATTAACTAATGTTTTGTTTTATTTTTTTTGTAGGTGGCCGGCCTTCACATTTTGGAGCAGCCCGGCCTTTTTGGAGCTGCCCACCTAGCCTATACCCGAGCCTTGTTCAACCACCATGCAACCCCTTTAATTCAAGAGCAGCCGACCACCTTTTGGAGCAGCCCACAAGCCTCAATCCATGCAACCCGAGCCTCTACATGGTGCAGCCCTCATGCTCGGCCAGCCCACATCAAGTGCAACTCGAGCCCCCTCTTCATGGAGCAGCCCATGATGCAATCCTAGCCTCTACCCGAGCCCATTGAAGCCCAACAAAGCCTCCTTCATGCATGTGGCCGACCACCTCATATATTCCCTCTCCCTCCTCATTAATTTAACACATGCATGCATGCACCTTCCCCTCCACATTTCCATTCATTCCCCCTCTCTTTATTTTATATTTTCCATTTCATTTTCATTTATTTCATACAATGCATCCATACATTCTCTCTCCCCTCCATTTAATACCATGCATGAATCATCCCCATGAGGTGGCCGGCCACCCCTTGGTCTCCCCCTAATCTAGAAGCTTCCCTCCTCTCCTATAAAAGGAACCCATGTCCCATGCTTTTGAGAGGTTAGTTTTTGGAGTTGGATTGAGAGGTTGGATTGAAAGTTTGGCTTTTGGAGAGAGCTTTGGAGAGTACAAATCAAGAGAGTTTCATTGTAATTTTCATTTTCTAGTTTCCTTGTTTTTTTGTAATCTCATTTTGTTCTAAGTAATATCATTTTGTTTTTTTCATTATTGTGTACTTCCTTCCCTTTTAGTAAAAGAAATATGAAATCTTCTTCTCTTATTATTGTCGTTTTCTTTTCCATCATGCGTAGCTAATTTTCTTTTAGCATTTGATCATGAGGATCCATGATTTGAGATGAGAATTATTTTTATTTCATAGTTTTATTTTTGCTTAATTCTACTCGGTCCTTCTTTGAATATTATTTCATCGACTCCGTATTTCCGGTATACGGTAGTAGGCCTTGTTCTCATTTCATAGTAGTCGAGAGACTCATGATTTGAAAGATCACTCAAAGAAGGAAGGAGTTGAACGCAATCCTAGAGATAGAATGACGTAAATCTTCCAGATTGGAGTCAAATCCAATAGTGCGGATCACTTCGATAATGCAACTTTAGGTTTCTTTGGTTTGTAAAGAGATTTCGATCAAAGAGTCTATAAGTTAGGAGACCTAATGCTCTAGCGAGATTTTGTCTCATTTTCGGATCCGTCACGGCCGAGTTTGATTTGCAAATTTAAAACTATGCCTTTTATCTCTCTCGTTTCATTTCATGGTGAATCAATGATCGAATGCTAGCTTTTTAATATAAGGTTTTCGTCTCGCAATTTATCATTTATTTTACTTAAAAAAAATTCTCAAAATCCAACTATTTTCTGGTAGGATAATAGTTCAAGCGTGAGAAGCAGTAATTGGCAACCCCGTGTTTAAATACGACCTTGGTACTACAATTCGACAGGTACGCTTGCCTGTTCGGGTTTTAGCCCATCAAGTTTTTGGCGCCGTTGCCGGGGAATTTTCTCATCAATATTTTGAAAACGCTTGCGCTATTACTTCTACAAAAATAATAAAAAAAATATTTCTATATATTTAAATATTTATAATCAACCCACCTCATTTTATTTTCTACCCCACCTAAAATCTCTCAAAAAGGGTAAGGGGCTTTAAGCGCCACCATTTTACCTAGTACCGGGCGAACCCTTCACCGGGTAGTCCTCGGGAAGTTCGAGAGCCAAGCCGTAAAAATCTATTTTCAAAAAAAATCTATTCAAAAAAAAATCCTTTCTTCTCTTTTTCTTTCTTTTTCAAGCTTTCATTTTCATTTTCCCTCGTTTTCTGCACTAGTGCATGACCCGAGCGAATCCGTTGCTACTTGCTGATTTGGACCCGGAAATCGAATGCTCCTTTCGGAGACAACTACGATTCGGGGCTTCCACTTCTCAAACAGCGATTGAGGATTCCTACGGGGATTGCAATTTTAATTCTGCGATGGGAGACCCTAACCCAGGAATGGCTCAGCAAAGGACCATGTCCGATTATGCTCGACCCAACTTGGAAGGGACTGAGACAAGTATTGTTCGACCTGCGATTGCGAACAATAACTTCGAGCTTAAGCCTAGCATCATACAAATGGTGCAGCAATATGTATAGTTCGACAGATTACAAGATGAAGATCCGAACTTGCATATTGCCAATTTTTTTGAAATCTGTGACACCTTTAAAATCAATGGTGTCTCAGACGATGCGATAAGGCTAAGACTCTTCCCCTTCTCCCTAAGAACCAAAGCCAAACAGTTGTTGAGTTCTCTTCCAAGAGGATCAATCACTACTTAGAACATTTTAACTGAAAAGTTTCTTTCTCGCTACTTCCCCCCCGCCAAAACTGCTAAGCTACGAAATGATATTACTTCGTACTCTCAAATTGCTTCCGAGACCCTCTATGACACTTGGGAGAGGTTCAAGGAACTTTTGAGAAGATGCCCACACCATGCTCTGCCTGTATGGTTGCAGGTCCAGACATTCTATAATGGGCTAAACCAAGAAACTAAGCAGATGATAGATGCCGCTTCCGCTGGTTCTTTAGACCGCAAAACTCCGGAAGCCGCTCTTGAGCTTATCGAGGACATGGCGATGAACACATATCAGTGGAATTTGTCTAGGACTCGCCCATCTAAACCTGCAGGTATATATGAAGTGGATACGGTGTCGCAACTGGCTCTGCAAGTGGAAATGCTCAACAAGAAGATATCGGAGATGACTGCTCCCTCCGCCGCTAAGGTATATGAAAATGCTGCTGCTGCCGAGCAGGTGGATTATCTGGGGAACATACCAAGGCCTGCTCAAAATATTTCTGCGAATAATTTTTCTGCTTTTTCGAATTTTTCTTCTCCTCCTGGTTTTAATTCTTCTTCTAATTCTTATCACCCCGGATGGCGCAACCGTCCTAATTTCTCGTGGAGTAATAATGCTAATGTTGTATGCCCACCACACGATTTTACACCACCACCACCACCACCACAACAAAATTTTCAAAAACCTTCCCCTTTGGAAGAGATCCTCGCTAAGTATATAAGCTCGAACGATGCTACTATTAGAAACTTAACGGGATCAATGAAAAATTTAGAAAATCAGGTCGGCCAACTCGCCAAGGCCTTTTCCGAGAGACCACCTGGAACTCTTCCCTCGAACACTGAGCCTAACCCAAGGGAGCACGCAAATGCGATTTCCCTTCGGAGAGGTAAGGTTGTTAACGAGCCCACCACAAGGGAAGAGCCAAGGGTGATTGTCCCTCCTATTTTTACCCCCACGGAAAGTGATAATTTAAATCTTGAAAAAGAAAAATCTATGTTTGAAAAAGAAAAAGATAGCTCTATTATTTCTGATTCTCAAAAAGAAAAAGATGGTTTTCAAAATGATGCTCCAGTTGTTCTAAAGTAATTTCCGCCACCTCCTTATCCGGCTCGACTTAGGAAGGAAAAACTAGATGATCAGTACCAACGCTTCCTTGAAATGTTCAAATAAATTCACATTAATTTGCCATTTCATGAAGCGATTAGTCAAATGCCGAAGTACACAAAATATCTTAAGGACTTATTAACGAACAAGACGAAATTGGAAAATTTATCACACGTAACATTGAATGAAGAATGCTCGACGGTCGTTAAAAATTCTAATCTTCCTAAAAAGATAAACGACCCGGGTAGTTTTTCCATTCCTTGCGTCTTTGGTGATCTGTTTGATAAACATGCGTTAGCGGATCTAGGAGCGAGCATCAATTTGATGTCGTTTTCATTATTTAAGAAGTTAGGATTAGGCACTCTTAGCCCTACAAGAATGAGTATCCAATTAGCTGATAGGTCCATTAAGTATCCATTAGGTATCGTTGAGGACGTGCTAGTAAAGGTCGACAAATTCATCTTCCTGGTGGATTTTGTCATTCTCGATATTGAAGAGGACGTAGAGGTCCCTCTTATCCTTGGCCGACCATTCCTAGCCACCTTTCGAGCAGTTAAGATGTTAGTAACGGAAAGTTGTTTTTGCGTGTGGGAGATGATGAGGTCACATTTTCCATTAATCAATCCATGAAAAACTCTTTAAAAAATGATGACTCATGTTTTTTTGTTGATGTTCTAAATGAAGACTCTTCCCTTTCCCTTCCAACATTTCTTCAAATGAATTTTCCTCTTCTTTTTCCGAAATTTCTTCAAATAATTTTGAAAACACGGTGATGTCGATCCAAGAAAATTTTGAAAATGATTTTGTATGTAGTAGAAAAAAGTATGAAAATCTTGTTTTTGAAAAAGAAAAGAATCTAAAAAACTCTTATGATGAACCACCCCACCTTGATTTAAAACCACTACCTGACCACCTCAAATATGCCTTTCTTGCAAAAGATTCTAAATTGCCCGTTATAATCTCGGCTTTTCTTTCTCAATCCGAAAACGATCAATTGATCGAACTACTATAAAAGCATCGTCGAGCTATACGTGGCAAATTTCTGATATTCCTGGCATAAGCCCCTCCTTCTGCACCCATAAGATATTTTTTGAAAATAATTCTAAGGGTGTAGTCCAACCTCAACGTCGTCTTAATCCCAACATGAAAGAGGTTGTGAAGGGTGAGGTTCTTAAGTTATTAGATGCAGGGATAATTTATCCTATTTCTGATAGTCAGTGGGTAAGTCCGGTCCAGGTTGTTCCTAAAAGGGTAGAGTCACGGTAGTAACAAATGAGAACGATCTAATTCCAACTAGGACGGTAACGGGATGGAGGATGTGCATCGATTACTGTAAACTCAATAATGCCACTCGTAAAGATCACTTCCCCCTCCCCTTTATCGATCAAATCTTAGAATGCTTATCCGGGCATAGTTTTTATTGCTTTCTCGACGGTCTTTCGGGATACTTCCAAATCCCTATTGCACCCAAAGACCAAGAGAAGACAACATTCACTTGCCCCTTTGGAACTTTTGCCTACCGTAGGATGCCTTTTAGGCAATGCAATGCACCAGCTACCTTTCAGCGGTGTATGCTAGCCATCTTCGATAAATATGTAGAAAATATTATGGATGTTTTTATGGACGACTTTTCCGTTTTTGGCTACTCATTTGAACTATGTTTAAATAATCTAGGAAAAGTTTTAAAACTCTGCGAGGAGACAAATTTAGTCTTAAATTGGTAGAAGTGCCACTTTATGGTACGTGAAGGTTTAGTCCTTGGCCACAAAATTTCTGCTAAGGGAATTGAAGTGGACAAGACAAAAATTGAAATAATTGAAAAGTTACCGCCACCTACAACCGTTAAAGCAATTAGAAGTTTTTTAGGTCACGCGGGTTTTTATCGTAGATTTATTAAAGACTTTTCAAAAATAACGAAGCCTCTCACCCACCTGCTCGAAAAAGACACTCCTTTTGTTTTTGATGAATCTTGTATCGAGGCCTTTGAATTAATAAAATCAAAACTTATAAATGCTCCTGTTATGATCGCCCCAGTTTGGGATTTACCTTTCGAAATAATGTGTGATGCGAGTAAATCATGCGGTAGGTGCGGTTCTAGGTCAACGAATTGCTAAGAACTTTCATCAGATTTTCTACGCTAGTAAAACTCTAACTTCTGCTCAAGAAAATTACACCACAACGGAGAAAGAACTTTTAGCGATTATTTTTGCGTTTGATAAATTCCGACCGTATATTACTCTTTCTAAAGTTATTGTTTTCACGGATCATTCTGCTTTGAAGTACCTCCTTTCTAAACCGGATGCCAAGCCGCGTCTTATTCGCTGGATCCTCTTACTTCATGAATTCGACTTGGAGATTCAGGATAAGAAAGGAGCGGAAAACTTAGCAGCTGATCATCTCTCTCATCTTGAAAATCCCAATCTTGATATTTTAAATGAAACCTTTATTAATGACTCTTTTCCGGATGAGCGTCTTTTAAATATTTCTTCTTCTTCTACCCCCTGGTTTGCCGATTTGGCAAATTATCTTGTGGCCCGGGTCCTTCCAAAAGAATACTCAACTCACCAAAGGAAGAAATTCTTTTCTGAGTTGAAGTATTATTTTTGGGAAGACCCATTTCTATTTCGCATTTGTGCGGATCAGGTGGTAAGGAGATGTGTTTCCCGGGAAGAGGGTCATCAAATCTTAAAACATGTTCATGAAGGTCCGACTGGCGGGAACTTTCAAGCAAACCGCACCGCACACAAAGTACTTAGTGCTGGCTTTTATTGGCCAAGCATATTTAAAGATGCACAAATCTTTGTGGGCGGATGCGATCGATGCCAGCGAACTGGAAATCTCTCTAATAAAAATGAAATGGAACAAAACTATTTTCTCGAATGTGAAGTTTTTGATCTATGGGGCATAGACTTCGTCGGCCCATTCCCCTCGAGCTTAGGTAATAAATATATTTTAGTCGCAGTTGATTACGTTTCCAGGTGGGCGGAGGCCCAAGCTTTACCAAATAATGATGCTCGCGTTGTTGTTAATTTTCTTAAAAAATTATTTTCTCGTTTTGGTTTTCCTCGCGCGATCGTTAGTGATAGGGGAAGCCATTTTTGCAACGCTCAACTCGCCAAGGCTTTAGCTAAATATGGCGTTACACATAAATTATCAACCGCTTATCACCCCTAAACTAACGGTCAGGTCGAGGTAGTCAATCGAGAACTTAAAAGAATTTTGGAAAAAACCGTTTCTACTTCTCGTAAGGATTGGTCATTAAAATTATACGATGCTCTTTGGGCCTATAGGACAGCGTACAAGACCGCCATCGGTTGTACTCCTTTCCGATTAGTCTATGGAAAATCGTGTCATCTTCCGGTAGAAGTAGAACACCGTGCGTATTGGGCGTTAAAATTTTTTAATTTCGATCCGCACTCGATCGGCGAGCATAGAAAAAACCAACTAAATGAGCTTGACGAGTGGCGAGCGTACGCATATGAAAATAATAAAATTTATACAGAACGCACGAAATTGTATCACGATAAGAACCTACGCCATCCTAAAACGTTTAAACCAGGCAATCAGGTTCTTCTTTTTAATTCGCATTTACGTCTCTTCCCTGGAAAACTTAAATATAGATGGTCTGGACCGTTTACGGTCAAGGATGTTTTTCCTTATGGCACTGTGTTACTTTCGCACCCCGATAAGGGGGACTTTAAAGTTAATGTCCATAGACTTAAACTCTATTTTTCTAATGATTCTGTGACTCCTGCAAAGGAGAATCTTCTTTTGGACTCTTAGATGATTATTTTATTATGGAAATTTTTATTATTCTTATTATGAAACTCTTTTATTCGGACTTTGGGCTATTGTAATAAAGAACATTATCGGGCATCTGCCTATGGACTCTCTATTTTTTTTTCTTTTATTTTGCTCTTCCTACCGGAGGCCAATCAAGTCCATGATCGTGGTCGCCGCTCCGCCGCTGCTGATATCAAGATGGATCAAGTCAAACTTGCTGACGATCAAGCGTACTAAAGAGAAAGCATGGGGGAGCGACATCCGCCTTCATCTCACGAACCCGGGGAAGTCCTGTTTTTATTTATTTATTTTCCTGCATTTTTCTTTTTCTCTTTTTCTCAGTCCCCTTCTCTTTTTCTTTCTATTTTCTTCATTGAGGGCATTGAAGAATTTAAGCATGGGGGGGGGGGGTCTAGTTTCTTTTGGTCTTTCTTTCTGTCTTTCTTCTTCCAAAAAGAAAAAAAAAGCGTTTTCAAATTAGTATTTTATGTTAGCTTCATCAAAATCAAAAAAAATTATAAAAATATAAAACACAAAAAAAAATCAAAAATAAAAAAAAGGAGCTAAAATCTATTTGAAAAACAAAACCTAAAATTATTTCTATCTTTATCTTTTATGTTTCTTCTAGTGATGTGTAGGCCCGTGCGGTTTTTATAGTTCTATATAGATTACTTTGAAAATGTTTTTCTAAACTTATCATTTTAACATAGTTTAGTTCTACTACTTTCTTTTTCTTAAATATAGGCATCCGATTTTTACGTTATAAGCTAGCAATGTGTAGTTATGTCTTTTTATTCGGTTAGTTGCTTACGAATGGTTGCTAGGTATCATTAGTTCTTTTTCATTTGCGGGGTAGTCTTTCTTGGTGTCTAGAACTTGTACCAAGCTACTCTCGAAGCATTTGCGTCGTTTTTACGTTCTTTAGAAATGATTTAGGCCACCATTTGATTAGTTTGAGCTTTTCTTGCCCACCAAAAACAAAACCCTTACAAAACAATTTTGGGCCTTTTCCTTATTTTCTTTGTTTTTAGCTCCACCTTTCATTTCATTATGTTCACCAAAGCCAAATGCCTTTCCTATTTTTACACTATAACCTTGAGCTTAAAAAAAATTATTTTGTGAGAGGGGTATTATTTTTGAAATGAATAGGAAATTCTCAAGCTTATTTTTGGAGATTTCTTATCAAAATGTTATTAAAAATTGAGAAAAAAAATGAAAAATTAAAATAATAAAAAAAGAATGCAAAAAAGTTTATGTTTGGCCAAGTTTATAAAAGAAAATTTTCATGGCCTTGTTTTGTAGTTTAATATTGGAGAAATGACATACTTGTTATTTCTCATTTTGATTATGCTTTGTTTATTTTTGAGCTCACCTTGGTTTAGTGCTAAAAACCTTATGTTTATCTTTGATTCCACTTCCTAATCATTTACCTAAGCCAAGTCTTAACGCATATTAGAAGTCCTAATGATCTTAGAACGTAAATTCGCGTAGTGGAGAAAGTGTGAACGTACAAGCCTATGGCCACCATCATTGATGGATTTCTTTGGAGGTTATCTTGGAGTATTTTAGGGTTAATGTTTATCTAGCAACCTAGTAGTTTGTTAATGCGCCGTCTACTTAGAACCTCTACTTTTGTTTTCCTTATTTTCATTTATTTTGGATGCCTTGTTTTTAAGATTTAGAAATGAGTAGACTTTTCTTATGTTTTAATGAGATTTTTAGGGCTCCACTTTCAAATTTTCTATTGTGCACTTCTCACCCCACTTGTTGATAACATGAATATTAGGATAGTTTACTTTTTCATGTTTTGTTTTTCTTAACTATGGAACTTAAAAATATATATCTCTTGCTTTCTTTTTGTTTTCCCTAGTTTTTATTTCTATTTACTTGAGGGCAAGCAAATGTCTAAGCATGGGGGAGTTTGATGACTAGTTTTAGTCATCCTTTTTGGGGGTAATTTAGTAGCCTATTTCCAAAGTATTATTATAATTCTATGTTTTTGTATGCTTGAATGTTGTTGTTTTATATTTTTTTATAAATCTATAATTTTATTTTTGGTTGTATTTTATGTTATGTTTTTGTTATTGTTGTTTTTATAAACTTATGTTTTGTTTTATTTTATGTTATGTTTTATTATTATTATCTTTGTATTAGTTTAGGTTTACTTAACTAATATGATATAATGATTAATGTTATGCTTGGTTTATTTAATTTTATATCATGAATTAACTAATGTTTTGTTTTATTTTTTTTTGTAGGTGGCCCCTTTAATTCACATTTTGGAGCAGCCCGACCTTTTTGGAGCAGCCCACCTGGCCTATACCCGAGCCTTGTTCAACCACCATGCAGCCCCTTTAATTCAAGAGCAGCCGGCCACCTTTTGGAGCAGCCCACAAGCCTCAATCCATGCAACCCGAGCCTCCACATAGTGCAACCCTCATGCTCGGCCAGCCCACATCAAGTACAACTCGAGCCCCCTCTTTATGGAGCAGCCCATGATGCAATCCTAGCCTCTACCCAAGGCTATTGAATCCCAACAAAGCCTCCTTCATGCATGTGGCCGGCCACCTCATATATTCCCTCTCCCTCCTCATTAATTTAACACATGCATGCATGCACCTTCCCCTCCACATTTCCATTCATTCCCCCTCTCTTTATTTTATATTTTCCATTTCATTTTCATTTATTTCATACAATGCATCCATACATTCTCTCTCCCCTCCATTTAATACCATGCATGAATCATCCCCATGAGGTGGCCGGCCACCCCTTGGTCTCCCCCTAATCTAGAAGCTTCCCTCCTCTCCTATAAAAGGATCCCATGTCCCATGCTTTTGAGAGGTTAGTTTTTGGAGTTGGATTGAGAGGTTGGATTGAAAGTTTGGCTTTTGGAGAGAGCTTTGGAGAGTACAAATCAAGAGAGTTTCATTGTAATTTTCATTTTCTAGTTTCCTTGTTTTTTTGTAATCTCATTATGTTCTAAGTAATATCATTTTGTTTTTTTTTCATTATTGTGTACTTCCTTCCCTTTTAGTAAAAGAAATATGAAATCTTCTTCTCTTATTATTGTCGTTTTCTTTTCCATCATGCGTAGCTAATTTTCTTTTAGCATTTGATCATGAGGATCGTTGATTTGAGATGAGAATTATTTTTATTTCATAATTTTATTTTTGCTTAATTCTACTCGGTCCTTCTTTGAATATTATTTCGCCGACTCCGTATTTCCGGTATACGGTAGTAGGCCTTGTTCTCATTTCATAGTAGTCGAGAGACTCATGATTTGAAAGATCACTCAAAGAAGGAAGGAGTTGAACGCAACCCTAGAGATAGGATGACGTAAATCTTCTGGATTGGAGTCAAATCCAATAGTGCGGATCACTTCAATAATGCAACTTTAGGTTTCTTTGGTTTGTAAAGAGATTTCAATCAAAGAGTCTATAAGTTAGGAGACCTAATGCTCTAGCGAGATTTTGTCTCATTTTCGGATCTGTCACGGCCGAGTTTGATTTGCAAATTTAAAACTATGCCTTTTATCTCTCTCATTTCATTTCATGGTGAATCAATGATCGAATGCTAGCTTTTTAATATAAGGTTTTCGTCTCGCAATTTATCGTTTATTTTACTTAAAAAAATTCTCAAAATCCAACTATTTTCCGATAGGATTTGGCTTAGGAGCAGCCTTTGGAATAACTTTCCTCTTCTTAGCAACCTTATTTCTAGCCTTGGAATCATCAAATTCATCAGAATCTTCTTCATCAATATCATCAGAAGATCCTCGAGGTTTGTTATACAAAGCATCTATCTCTTTTAAAGTTTCCTTTGAGATTTGTTTTTTAGCTTGAGGAGGTGCTTGAGGTTCAACAACTTTAGGTGGAGCAAAATTCTCAGTGACCATCTGATAGTCTTCTACATCATTGTCAGTCAACAAAAATTCATTCATAGCAGGATCATTTTGAATATGTGTAAGTTCTTGTGCCACATCTTGAGCAATCAAATCATCTAAATTTGGGATTGGGCTATCATCCATAATGTAAGTTGGGCCGGATGGTTCCTTAATTATTTTAATAGAAAAACTTGCCTTCAGTTGATTAACAACTTCAGGACTTATTGGAGGAGTGTAACACACTATAGCCAAAGATGGCTTTACTGCTGGAAGTGAAGAATTCAAATAAACTATATTGTAAGAATCTAATAACCCAAAGATGTCTACTGTGGGATTGATGCAACAATCACCAATAGTCAAAATATCTACATTCAATATATCTAAATAGATTATTTTAGCCTCTATAACCATCTGTACATCTGGTGACTCAACTATCTGCAAAATTATTATTGCTTCTTCTTCTTCTACTGCTGCTGCTAGAGGAGACACTAGAGCTTCTTCATATAATATCTCCCCCTGCCTGGGTTCAGAGGGTCCAGAAGCCAGACCCCTAGAAGAAGGGATAGAAAGGGTAGTAGGCAGAATAGTAGAGAGGGTGGAAATGGATTCAGCAAGAGGTTTAATATCCTCTGCTATGAGTTGTTTGAGTAGTGGAGTGATGATTTGCAGAAGAGAGGAAATGAAAGGGGTATCCATTTGCATGAACTCAGAGGGTGTCTGAGTTGATACAGAAGGATTGATGGATGAGGTTGAAGGGAAGGGAGTGGAATCTGGCATGTGCTCATCTTGAGGTGATGGAGTATGGATGGGGGATATCAAAAAGATGTTGAGGAAGAGGGGAGTGAGGAGGAGTGACATGCACTCGGGTATGAGGTGGAGTTGCATGCACTGGAGATTGGGGTGGAGATGGTTGATGTTCAGGAGTATGAACTGGTGAAGGATGTTGGAGTGGGGAAGCAGGAGGTGTTGGTCTATGGGCTTGAGATGTGGATGTTTATTAGAGGGTTATTGAAGGGGTTTGAACTTGAAGAGGTGTTGATTGTTGAGATGAAGGTGGAGGGGATGGAATCCTGATGGAGGGGGCATCTTCTGGGGGTGGAGGAGCAGCTGTTACAGCTCTGGTATCCTCAGAATTACTGGAAGAGGAAGAAGCCTTGGAATGCTTGGGGATATTCCTCTCCCACCTACAAAAATAAGTTACAAGTGAGCCTTTTGGAGGCATTAATGAATATGGTCTGGGAGACCAGGGATTCAACAGCCTTTTCTTGAAGGAAGATTCCAAGAATCCTTCCAAAGCACACCTCTTTCTTTGTATTCTTTTTCTTAATCATCTCAAACATTATTCTAGCCCAGTTCACTAGCTTTTTGTTGACCACTGCACACATCACTAGGAACTGCTTCCTGGTGATATAGTCATGGGCGGTATGCTTGCCCATGAGTACCTTACCCACCACATCCACTAGAAATTTATAATCAGTAGACAAATGTTTCTTCAATAGTTTATTAGGGGTTTCTCCAGTATAACCCATCTTAATCAAAATTTCATCATAATATGGCGGGGGTGAGAGAGAATATGTTACCCGATATTGTTCCTATCATAGTATCAACATCTGGTGTGGAGGAAGTAAAAACACACTCTCGAATTTCTATTGCAGCAATCTTTATTCTTGTTATCATAAGGTTCTTCAAGTGTTGTTCTTCAAACAATTTCATAATATCCAAGAAGATTTGATCTGAGTGCTGGAATAACTCGAAGTCTATATCAAATCCCATATCGAATTTCATCGCCGCAAGAGTGCTTGCTGGAATCGCCATGATCACCTACAAAAGAAAAATAGAGAGACCAAGTACAAGGGAAATAGAAAGCGCGAGATGGAGCTCGAAGAAAACCTAGATATATGGTTTTCAGAATATGAAGATATAAACTCCATCTTGCGAAATAAAGACAATGCTTTGATTTTAGGTTGACGAAATATTTTATTCACAAAAGTGTTCGTCGATCTCAGTTTGAAGAAGGGAAAACTTTTCGTCGTTCTCAGGTCGACGAAAATTTTATGAAGCCAGATCGTCGATCTCAAGTCGACGAAAATTGCTCAAACAGAGAGTTCGTCGATCTCAGGTCGATGAATTTTCTCAAGAACTTTTCTCAGTTCATCGATCTCCGGTCGACGAACTGTGTCAAATTCTTCGACCACAGACAAAATGTTAAATTAAAGCTTCTCCATTGATCATACCAAGCTGATTCAAAAAGAACAGATGGTTTCTTTCATCCAAGGGTTTGGTGAAGATATCTGCTCTTTGCAAATCAGTGTAGATGTAGATAAGATTAATTTTCTTTTTGTCCATACACTCTCTAATGAAATGATGCCTTATCTCTATATGATTAGTTCTACTATGATGCACTGGATTCTGGGTAATAGAAATTGCACTAGTATTGTCATAAAGTAGAGTTGAATTATTTAAGTTGAAACCATAATCTAGGAGTTAGTTTTGAATCCGCATCATCTATGAACAGCAACTGCCATCTGCTATGTACTCAGCTTCTGCTGTTGATGTAGACACAGATGTTTGCTTTTTGCAAAACCAGGAGACAAGTCTAGCACCAAGGAACTGGCATGTTCCTGATGTGCTCTTCCTCCACTCTATATTCAGCAAAGTCAGCATCTGAGTATCCAGTTAACTCAAATTCTGACTCTGTTGGATACCAGAGTCCTAAATTAGGGCAACTCTTTATATATCTTAAAATCCTTTTTAGCAAAATAAGGTGAGATTATTTAGGGTTCACCTGGAACCTAGCACAAAGATAAGTAGCAAACATAATATCTGTTCTACTAGCTGTAAGATATAATAGGGACCCAACAATGGCCCTACACAATTTCTGATCAACAGGTTTCCCATGTTCATCAGAATCAACCACAACATTTGTAGCCATGGGTGTTTTCTTAGATGAGGCACCAGCCATCCCAAACCTTTTTATAAACTCTTTAGCATACTTGGATTGGGATATGAAGATGCCATTAGGGGTCTGCTTCACTTGGAGACCAAGGAAGTAAGAGAGCTCACCCAAACTACTCATCTCAAACTTGGAATGCATAAGGTTGGAGAACCTTTTGCATAGTTTGGGATCTGTAGAGCCAAATATAATGTCATCTACATATATTTGTACTAACAAGATTTTATCATGATGATGCTTGAAAAATAAAGTCCTATCTACTATGCCTTTAGAAAAATTATGCTCTAAAAGAAAGCTAGGTAAGGTTTCATACCAAGCTCTTGGAGCTTGCTTTAGACTATAGAGAGCTTTATGCAATTTGAAAATATAGGAGGGATGAGTTAAAGAGATAAAACCTGGTGGTTGTTCCACATAGACCTCTTCTTTAAGTTCACCATTTAGGAATGCACTCTTTACATCCATTTGATAAACTGTGAACCTTTTGTAGGCAGCATAGGCTAAGAATATCCTGATTGCTTTAAGCCTTGCAACAGGTGCAAATGTTTGGTCATAGTCTATGCCTTCCTCTTGTCGTATCATTGAGCAACTAGTCTGGCTTTGTTCCTAATGATAGTACCTTGAGTATCTAGTTTATTTCTAAATACCAATTTAGTTCCAATGACTGGGTAGTCTTTGGGTCTTGGAACTAAATCCCAAACTCTACATCTCTCAAACTGGTTGAGCTCCTCTTGCATTGCAATGATCAAGTGTGGATCTTGCTCAACATCTTTAATGGATTGGGGCTCAATCTGAGATATGAAGCCAGCATACATAATGTCCTGGTGGAGTTGATGCCTTGTCTGCACACCCACTGATAAGTCTCCAATCACTTGAGATATAGGGTGATCTCTAAGTGTGACTATCTCAGTAGGAGGAGCTGGTTGATTAACAGCTTGGGGAGCTAATTCCTCTTGTGGAATTGAGTTAGCTGTTGTTGGCTCTTCATTGAACTCACTGTCTTCATCTTCACTTTCTTCAACAACATATGGAGAAAGATATGTAATAGCCTCATTGGTGAAGGTCAACTTATCCAACTTCTCGCACAAGTTAGGTACCTGCAAAGTTTCACTGGTAGAAGCTATCTTCTCCTTGTAAAACATATTAGTCTCTCCAAATGAAATATGAATAGACTCTTCCATTTTCATTATTGATTTATTATATACCCTATAAGCCTTGCTTACTTGGGAATATCCAAGAAAAATTCCAACTTCAGACTTGGCTTCAAACTTTCTAATATATTTCTTGTTGTTGTTATGAATGTAATAGACACAACCAAAAACTCTAAAATAATCTACTTTTGGTTTATTCCCTTTGATTAGTTCATAGGGGGTCTTGCCCATAAGCTTGTGTATCAAACTTCTGTTCAAAACATAGTTTGATGTGCTCACAGCCTCTGCCCAAAAGGATAGGGGCAAGTGAGCACCTGCAATTAATGTGCCTGTAACTTTAATGAGTGTTCTGTTTTTTCCTTTCAGCTATCCCATTTTGTTGAGGAGTTCTAGGAGCAGATAAATAGTGACTGATACCTTCTTTCTCACAGAACTCTTGCATAAGAAGAGACTCAAACTCAGTACCATGATCACTTCTGATCAATGAAACTGGAATAGAGTACTCAATCTGTATGCTCTTGAGAAAATCTGTAAGAATCTTGAAGTTATCTAACTTGTTTCTCAAGAGGAACACCCAAGTAAACCTTGAGAAGTCATCAACAATTACTAAGGTATAAGACTTCCCTCCTAGGCTCTGTACAACAATGGGTCCAAAAAGATCCATATGGAGAAAGTACAGTATCCTAGGTGAATCACTTTTATTAAGTGACTTAAAACTATTTTTAGTTTGCTTGCCTAACTGACAAGCCCTACAAAGGATTTTCTTCTTGTAGGGGTAAGAAGACAATCCTCTAACAAGGTTGTCCCTAGGTAGTTTAGTAATATTTTTCAGGTTTACATGTCCTAATATCTTATGTCAAAGATCATTATTATTAATGGTTTGGTTAAACAAGCATATTTCAGTTTTAGCTGACTTAAAATTAACAATATAGATATTTACTATTCTAGTGCTTGTTAAAACTACTTGGTTATCAACTAAAGAAATAATACATGAAGTTTTGTTAAATGATACCTGAAACCTTTCATCACATAACTGACTTATGGATATAAGGTTGTGCTTCAGTCCATTTACATATGTAACCTTCCTGAAGGTGACTGCTCCAATCTTGACCTTTCCATATCCTTCAGTCTGGCCACAATTGGAATCACCAAATATTACTTTAGGTCCTAGCTTTGACTTATAGTTTATTAGGTTATCCTTGTTTCCAGTCATATGCTTTGAAAATCCACTATCAATATACCACTGTTGCTCTGTCGTCGGATTGTCTTTCACCTGCAATAAAACAGATTAGCTATTCTTGACCCAGGTTACCTTGGGTCCTTGTTGATTTACATAAATAAGGCTAGAAATATATGAGTATTCAGGTTGATTCTTGTAACCTAAGGGATGATATCTTCTGGGTGGAATTATCCATTGGTTAAAGGGATTAATGTTTTGTCTTGGTTGATTAAATGGTATGTTGAAATTAAAGTTTCTGTAATTACAGACTGGGTCGATGAATTTTGGTACGCTCATCAATCTGAGGTCGATGAATGGGGATGAGTTCGTCGAACTCCACTCAAAGAATGAAAGTATTCATTTTCTAGGCCCCAATTTCATCGATTTCTGGTCGATGAACCATACTGGTTTCATCGATCGCAGTTCAGAGAATAGTTATAATAGAAGTTTGCGCTTGGATTTTGTCGACTTGAGTTCGACGAACTGTACACATTTCGTCAATCTGAGTTCGACAAAATCCGCTGAACATAGTTCTGGTTAAGATTTTTCTTACTCTTTCTCCTTTTCTTATTCTTGTGTTTAAGGTCTGTTTGATTAAGATTGTTATTTCTTATTTTCTCTTTACCTTTTTCTGAAATAAATTTTATAGGAGTTGTTAAGATATTCTTCTGAATTAGTGGGGGTTGGCTTGATGAAGCACCTAAGCACAGCTTGTCATTGAGCCTGGAATTCACTGTGCTTGTGATGTTCATCAGCTTGATACTTCTCCCATTTAGGGATTCTTCAAGTTGCCTAGCCTCAGCTAATTCAGATTTTAATGATATAATCTGTTCATTAGCTAAAGTTATTTCATCTTTTAATTGTTATTTTCAGAAAGCAGGTTTTCTTGTTCATTTAGTCTTTCTCTAAGTTGCTTAATCGCTTTTTCAGACTTAATTAAACCAAAACATAAAGACTTGAATTCAGTTCTAAATTCTTTTGAATCAAAATCAAAAGAAGATAGTACCTGATCTTCTTCAGATTCAGAGTCTTCATTATCTGATTGTTCAGCTTCTGCTTCTGAACAACTGCCTGATGCATTGATGGACATCAGACAAATCTCATTTGCCTTGGCTTCCTCTTCATCTTCACTGGAGCTAAAAGATGAAGATTCATCTTCAGTTTCACTCCAGGTCTCAGCCACAAAGTCTTTCTCCTTACTTTTGTGCTTGCTGGAGGAGGGCTTGTTACAGTGCCATTTCCTTGTTTCTTTTTCTCTTCTTCTCTCCTTCTTTTGGTTCTCTAGACACTCTGAGATGAAGTGTCCAGGCTTTCTACAGCCAAAACAAACAACTTCTTTAGTAGGAGTCTTATCATACCTGGGCTTATCATCTTTCCTTGATGACTTTCTCCTGAAGTCTTTCTTGCCCATCTTGTAGAATCTCTTGGCTAAGAGACTCAGAAATTCTTCATTGACTCTTGGGGCTTCTAATTCTTCATTTGCTTTTAATGCAATACTTTGCTCCTTTCTGCCTGATAAAGGAGTCTTCTGCTCTGCAGCCTCTTTAGACTTTATCAATTGCTCATAAGACTTGAGCTTTCCAAGTAGAGATTCTTTGGAGATCTCGTTTAAACTTCTGGCTTCCTTGATAGGCCAGATTCTTGAATCCCATGAGCTGGGAAAGCACACAAGGATTTTGTCATTAACTTCTGTCAGGGTGATGACTTTGTCTCGAGTTTTTAGCTCATTGATTATTGAGCTCATTCTGTTGTACATGTCACCAACAGACTCTAATTCATCCTTCTTAAAGTTCTCATATTGTGAGATGAGGTTTGATCTCCTATCCTTTCTCTCGTCAGCTGAGCCAGCAACCATCTGGTTAAGAGAATCCCAGATAGCCTTGGCTGATGTGCATTCAGCCACCTTCTGGAAAATGTCATCAGACATTGTTTGAGCCAGAATATTCATGGCCTTTGCATCAGCTATTTTGGCCTTTTTCTGAACATCTGTCCACTCAGGTGGTGGAACAACATGTGTACTGGAACTAACAGTAGTTGTTGCCACTAGAACTGGTGGTCCTTTCAAAATAGAGTTAAAGATATCCTCATCAATAGAATTCATATACAACTTGATTCTTGCCTTCCAGATAGTAAACTTATTTAAGTTGCAAACTAGAGGTATGATGCTTGCATAGTCTTTATTCTATGTCATTATGTGATAACAGAAAAGGTAGGAAAGGAAAGTCATATCTAGCAAGGATCTTTTGGTTCAAGTGTTAGCTTGTACAACCAAAGGAACACCCCTCTGATACCAATTGAAAAATGGGGGTTAGATCTGATTTACTCTAGAGGGGGGAGGGTAAATAGAGTATTTAAAACTTTGGCTGTTTTTAAGTTTTATATCAGAGTTGAAAATAGGTGATACCAATAATAATATAGAAGGAAATAAGAGACTGGTTAAACTAATCTATCTATCACAACACAACAAGAACAGAAAGAAAATGAACACACACAGACAACACACGAATTTTATAGTGATTCCCCAACCTGGGTACATCCACTCTTCTACCACCCTTGTAGGAATCCACAAACAGGCTTTTGATCAGGTGACTGCCACCACAAGATCTATTTCTAGGGATATCTCACAACCCTTTAGGCTATTGATCAGGTGCCTAAAACCAAGAATAAACTTTTGAAGGGAGTTAATAAACCCTTTTTACAGGAGGTGAGAGGAGGGGTGATAGGGTCTTCTCTTTTCTCTAAACAGCAGAGAAGACTTGTGGATTCTGTTATTGTTAAGACTCCTTTTGAGATGTTAAGATGGTTCAAAAGATTGGAGCCTTGCTCAGGGTGTAGGTCTTCATCCTTATCTGAATTACTCCTGTAACTTTCTCACTGATTCAAGATGTTGTCCTTGAATATTACTTGAGAAGAAGGTTGAAGAAGACTCTTGATAGTGATGAATGATCTTCTTAAGTCTTCAGATTGGACAAGGGAGAAAACAGAATGTTTTCTGCACTGGGAGAGAGTTCTGAATGTTCAGTCTGTGTCTCTCTGTCTTCTTGTGTGCTGTATATTCTCTTCTAATCTCTAGTTCAGTGTCTTTTCGACTGAAAGAGAAAATCTCTTTTATATTCTACAGTCAATGATTTCACCTTTGAAATTTGAATTGCTGGCATTAATTTCTGATTGCCCTGGAGAAAGAACGGCTGGAAATTTTACTTAAATGAGTTTCCCCAACTGTCCCTAATAAAATAAGCAAGTAATAAACTTGATGAAGACCATAATTAATGCTGCCAATAACGACTAAATTTAGTGGAATATGAGCATTAATTACTCAGGAATATTACTGTTAAGTAATATAGAAAGTAAGGGACAGAAGTATGGAAAACTTCTCATTCTAGCTCAGGACAGAAATCGTCGACCTCTGAACGGAATTTGTCGACCGGAGTTCCAAGTTCGTCGAACTGAAATTTCATATCCGTCGACCTGAGCTCTGCGAACTGCATTCAGAGAAAAACTTGCCAATTCTGTGCTCTGAGTTCGTCGAGCTGAGAATCTGTCTGAAAGAGTCGATCATCTAGCTTAGCTCAGAGAAATAACTCTGAGTTCGTCGATCATTGATCTGATATCGACGATCGTCGAGCTGAGTTCGAAGAACTTCGAACTGATCATTCTATTCTCTGAATCTTCTAAGTCTTGAGACTACTGATGTCCTCTACTGACTGGTCCATGAAGGTTTAACCTAATGACTAGCCTAACTCTAGGACTACTAGACTTGACCCTGGCTATACAATGTGGGTCCAACTAAACCTAATTTAATGAACCTAGCCCAAATCCAACTAGGGATCCAACCAAGAATTTGACTAAGTATTATAGTTTCCATCACTCAATGCCTATACAGTAGATCAGAAATTATTCTAAGTCAAATGATGTCTTGTCTATTTAGCTGACATCATGTAAAATTCAAATCGACAAAGATTGTGTGCTAAAAGACAGAAACTGCCATATTTCTCTAACACTCAATCCTGGGATGATTCAAAAATGAAAGTCAACCATTCTACTTACCTAAACAGGATATATCCATTATAGATGCTGGAATACAAAAGCAAAGTGCGTGGGACTTTTACAAGAACTTTTTGAATAACTTTGTGAAAAACTTTCTAAAACCCTAAGTCGCAAAAAGTCACCGACAACAAAGAGAGAAATAATTTTCATTATACTTAAGCTTAATAATCTACAGAACAATCTTTCAAAAATCTTGAGGAAGAAGAAGATCTCTGCAAGTGTTCAACACTGCACAACCTGTCTCTAATACTGAAGATCATTTCCTGTTGTTGTGGCGAAGAGAAGTTGTTTGGTGATATAACAAAAGAAGAACACTTTAGAGCTTTTGTTCAAAAGTTATTGTAAAACTCATTAAATCTCTATTGTAAGATCTCACTAAGAACTAAGTGTATACCTGAGTTATAAAGGCCGAGTGTAGGACTTTTTCTAAATTCTGAGGTAGGATTCTTGTAGATAATATGAGGTAGGCTTGTGTTATAAAGGCTGAGGTAGAGCTTGCTTGTGAGCCTGAGGTAGTAGACTTGTTGTTGTCTTTGAGGTAGGACTGTGAGCAGACTGAGTTGTAGGAGTGGAAGCACTTTGAGGTGTAGGATTCTGGGAAGGATTTGAGGTGTAAGTTCTTTTGATCTGAGTTTTGGAGGAGTTGGCTGAATCTAGCTCACTACCAGATAGGTGAAGGGGGAAGTAGATGTACCCTAGATAGGGGAACCACTATAAACTGCTTGTGTGTTCTTGAAAGCTACTAACCCAATAACAACACATCAAGTATATCTTTAAAAAGGTTCAAAGTAGTTAAAATAAACCTATTCACCCCCTTTTAGGTGTTTAACTACCCATAAAAGACTTTCATTGTCCCCTATGAATGGATATGGAACCGAATTTTCCTCCTAAGAACAGAAATAGAACTGAAATTACATCCTATGAATGGAGATGGAACTGAACTTATCTCATAATAATGGAGATGGAACTGAACATGTCACCTATGAACAGAGATGGAATTGAATTTTTCTTCTGAAATGAAAATAAAACTAAAGAACTAAACTTTTAATACTTTGCTCTTTTATTTAGTAATTTAGTTAGTGCACTTCTTTTTGTACTGCTCTTATTTCAGTTCAGTATTTTATTTATATCAGTTCAATCCAATTCAACATTTTTATTACTACATTTTATTTCAGTTAAACATTTTATTTATTGTAGTTCATTCTAGTATATTCACACTACAACAAAACGGCTCTAACATGTCATTTTTTAGACATTTCGCGGTGCTCTTTTTCAAGCATCGTGAAAGATTTCATGGCACTTTTGTAGCACCGTAAAAGATTTCACGACGCTTTAAAAAACACTGTGAAATCGCTGCAATTGCGATCTCCGCGGTATAAAATACAATCCGTGGTGTTTTTTAAAAAAGCGCCGCCAAAAGTGGCGGCATTTTTTAAAGAAACACTGTGAATGCCGCGACATTTTTTTTATAAAAATTCCAACTTGTTTTATTTCATATTAGCAATAACTAATCTACATATTTCAAATTAACAAAACTGCAATCGATGAGAGTAGGAAATTATGAATCAGATCTATAATCTTCTCAATAGGAATGTTTTTTTACAATCATTTAAGCAATGTAGTTCACTATTCACTAACATCCCAAATCCAATTAAAGAAGGAAACAATTTTTTAACTTACATGTCCCAACATAAATCATATAATAAAATGTAAGAAATTAAATATTTAAATGAACAGAGCAATACTCGAGACAACATAGACATGTTCCATGAAAATAAACCTGTGTACCCTTATGTCTTGATTGATCTCTCTCTTCAACTATTTCTTCTCTTTCCATGCTTTTCTTCTCCATGAACTCTGATACTTATTTTGGACAAGCAATACAAAGAATTGGAAGAAAACAGAGTTATACACACCTAAAATCTTGATGGCTAGAAATTTGAAAGAGAAAACCTATTTTTTAGCAACGACAATTCCGACCTGTGGCGATACTAGGTGCTAGGAAATCTTAAGGAAGAAAGAGTAAGGGAACTGGCAATACCAGCAACTGCAGTGACATCTGCAAAAAGTTAAGCAGAGCCACAAAAGTATTTAGAGAAGATAAGAGTACAATCAAAGCAGCCAAGTGATATACTCAAAAGTTATGTAAATAGTAAATCCCAAGTCAAAGCTATTTAATAGTAAACCATGCATTATATAACTATAATTGTAGCTTTGTATCAATAATATGAAATAAAAAGCAGCACTTTGTTTTGCCATTTGCGAGTTCTTGCATTAGAATCAAAAATAGTTGATTGATTCTAAATTGGTATCAGAGCACAATTTATGTTTCAAGTATTCTGTTCTTTTGTAACATACGACTAGCAATATCAAACTCTATAGGAAATAGAGAAGTAAACTATGGCCTCATCATCTACCGGTTATATCCCACTATATAGCCAAATAAGTGTTCCAATTTTCAATGGAGAGATGTATGAATTTTGGAGTATCTGCAAGCTCACCCTCTTTGATTCACAAGATCTATTGGATATTATAGAGCAGGGCAACATGAAAGGTGAATAAGCAGAAGTGTCAACACCATTGAAAATTATCAAAATCTCCACCGGGAAAGCTGCTACAAATGAGGAATGAATGAAAATTTCAAGAGCCATACTTCTCATATAACAAGGTGTCTCCAACATAATATTTCCACGGATTATGAGTTCCACTACTACTAAGGAGGTATGAGACACTCTTAAAGGAGAGTTTAAAGGAACTCATAAGGTAATTTCAATTAAAGTATACACGTTATGGAGGCATTTGGATGCCATAAAGATGAGAGAATATGAATCTATTTTAGATTTCTATGCTCTAGTATCCAATATTACAAATCAAATTTGTAATCTTGGAAAGGTTGTTGAAGATCAACAACTTGTTCACAAAATTATGAGAATTTTACTAACAAAATATGAGCACGTAGTAGCTAACAGACAAGAAGCTCATGACATGGATTTGCTAACCACCAAAAAACTAATGAGTTCTTTGTAATCACATGAGGATCGATTAAAGAAACATGGCCTTATTTTGGAACAAACCCCATAAACAAATATATCATCTGGTCAATCAAATAATAATAACTTGTCCAAAAAGTATTTTCAAAAAAATAAGAAAAACAATCAGAGAGGCAAAGAGAAGGGTAGAAGTTTCCAACCACACACTCCTATGTATTATGAGTTATGTAAAAAACCAACTCATAATACACAAAATTGTTTTAATCGCTACAAGAGGTGCAAAAACCCAACCCACATTGATAAAGATTGTTGATATACAAATAGTGAGGCTGTAAAGTTCACAGAAGGACAAGATGCCCTATTTTTCACAAGTGATAACACTGAACCAATAAAACTAATACAAGTAAGGTAGTACATAAATAGTGGGACCTCCAGTCACATGAGTGGTGAAAAAACTCACCTTCTGCACTTAGATGAAACCACAAAATAATCTGTGTATTTAGGTGATGGTCAAACACATACAATTGATGGAAAAGGAACTATTATAGTTCAAACAAGATAAGGAGATCTCAAACTTATCCATGATGTGTTGTGGGTACCAAATCTAACACAAAACCTACTGAGTGTTGGATAGATGCAGAAAAAAGATTATTTTGTAAGCTTTATAGGAAGGAAATGTCACATAGTATTCGAAAAAACAAATTAACTCAATAATATTGTTGAAATGACACAAAATAAAGTCTTTTATCTTGATACTATGCATGTATATTATTCTGCTACCTCTATACAGTTTATAACACCCTCTAAAATAGAATCAGCTCTTTGGCATCAAAGATTAGGGTACATCTACTGGAAAGCCCTCAAGCAACTACAAACTTTGGTGACAAGAATGCCACTAAAATAAGTTCAAGAAGAATTTTGTGATAGTTGTGCAAAAGCGAACAAATGCAGAGTCAAATTTCCCAAATAATCAACATGGAGGACCAGTCACTCACTAGATTTGATTCATGTAGAGTTATGGGGCCTGACACAATCAACATCCTTAAAATGGTAAAAGGTACTATTTTCTTCTAGTTGATGACTATTCAAGGTTTATGTGGATTTATTGCCTTGATAACAAATTAGAAGCTTTTGAAACATCTAAATTGTTCAAAATAAAAGTGGAAAACAATTTAATACACCTATCAAAGATTGAAGAACAAATAGGGGAGGAGAATTTTTCTCAAAACAATTTAATCGACTCTATGAGCAAGAAGGTATAAGAAGAGAATTAACAACGCCAAAAAGTCCACAACAAAATGGTGTTGTAGAAAGGAGAAATCAAACCATCGTCGAAATGGCAAGAGTCATGATGCTACCAATGCAAATACCAATATCATATTGGGTTGAAGCTACCAATAAAACCATGTATTTGCTTAATAGGACACTAACAAAAGCTTTACAGCTAAACACTCCTTATGAAGCACTGTTTGCTAGAAAACCCACACTTGCCCATTGTAAGGTTTTTTGATGTATAGCTTATGCACTAAAACCTGGAAAAGGCAAGTTAGATTAAAGGAGTGACACACTCTTTGAAAGATTATTGATGTTGGTAGTTAACTCACCTAGAGGTGGTGGTGGTGGTGGTGGGGGGGGGGTGAATAGGTGGTCTAACAACTTATTGGTTTCTTTTCAATTTTTAGTTGTTATAAGAAATATAAAGCATAACCAATCAAGCACAACACACACACCAATTTATAGTGGTTCCCCAGGGTATGGGTACATCCACTATCCCTTTGCACCAATCTTGATGTGTGCTATGCTCTGCAAACTTCTCTAATACTCGGCTCCAAGAGCTTACAACACAGATTTCTCAAAATCTTTCAGGTCTACTCTAAGACCCTACATCAAGCAAAAACCCTACCTCAAGCTCAACAACCCTATAACTTAGAGTATTCAAACACCTATAGCTCAGAGACCTAGCTGATCTCCAACCTCAGATCTACATAGAGATCCTACCTTAGGCATAACAATCCTACCTCAGGCAACAACCCTACAACTCAGGAAATTTCCCTATAACTCAGATCTTTCACTCGATCCTACAGATGGATTTTTGTAAATGAATATAACTAAAGACTCTATAAAATAAACCTAGATATTTCTGAGTATTCAGTTGTCTTTGTTGTGAAAGAAATCAACTTGAAGTAGTCCCTGATTTGAGAAATTCTTCAGATATAGTAGATCTAGGGCTCTTCTCCTTGATATTCTTCTCTAGGAGGAGGAACTAACTAGAGTTAAGAAGCTTTACTTCTCCTTACTCTTTCAAAACTTCTTTAGAGAGAGCTTGCTCAGTAAAGACAGATTGTGCCGTATATGGTTTTTCACGATTCAACAGGATTGAGCAAAGGTACTGTTTGATTGTCCAAACTTTTTCTTATATACCTTTGACTTTTCTAACAGTCATTTGATTAGAATAAGTCCTATCAAATTATGTAAATGAATAGAAAGAACTGACAGGTCTTTATGCACCATTGCCAAATTTGAAATCCCACAACTACGCGTGCTCAACGGTAGTAAAAACCCTATCAACATGATATCATTGAGAAAATTCTTCTTTCTCAACAATATCACTCTTAGCGTTGAAATCTGCCTCTTCTGCAACTTCTCAGAGATAACAACTTGAAGCAGTCCACGATCAAGTCGATATAGAGGAGAACAATCTACCAATCTCAACGGTATTTTCCTTTAGTGTTGGAGATTGCTTCTTCATATGCTTTGGGACAATATCATATTGAAGCACTCCTTGTTCAAGAAGATACCGTTGAGTACACTTCAACATTTGGAATGATACTGCTCTATCTGCACTAACTCTTCTCTAAACTTGTTTTAAAGATAACAAATAAATACTGCATAGATATAAATAGATATACCATCAAATATAATATGCACTTATCATTGCAAGAGATGCTTATTCAAATCCTGGAATATAGTGGTAATATTCCCAACAATCTCCCTCTATTTCAAGAAGTCAGAACTCCTTACCAATGGTAAGGTGCATTAATTATAAAATATATTAACATATACATATGCAGTTGAACACAGTATAAAGAATATAACTGCTAGAAATAAGAGAACACAAATATATCATAAAATATATTTCCAATCTCATCACAGTTCTCAACTATTCAAGAAACATGAAATTTATAAACTAATTTGTCGATGTCCTAATATGAATCTGAGCTTGACTCTATTTGGATAGGAGTTGTAGATACATCTCCTAAGTATACTGGCCTCTTTCCAGATCTTTTCTTCTTGTCCTCCTTCCATCTAAAGTACTTGAAAGGTTTGGGTATATATCTAGAAGGTACCCTTATAGGATTCTGCCTATGCATATTTTCTTTGATGGTGTTTTCTCTAAGGGTCTTCCTCTCCAGGTGCTTGACCAATTCCTCAAAAGGATAGACTCTATCAATATCAAATCATAACTGTCCATTGCTTCTCCAAGAAAACATGATAATGTTCTTGGAGTCATCACTCCAGTATTCAAAATTTGGATCCATTTTGTTCTTATTTCTCTATATGGCCATGAATTCTTCAGGATACATTGTGGTATCTCTTTCTCTCTTCTCAACTCTCTACATATCTTCAAGATCATTTTTACCTTTCTCCTTAATGAACTCTTCATTAGGTTCAGTGAAGTCCATTAATGGAAGGTTGAGTGCTAGCCTAGTTCCTTGGAGATTCTAGAGGGATTGGTTAGGTGAAACACTCTCCCCTTTCTGGCTTCGTCAAAAATTTATTTTCTTGATGAAGAGTATTAGCCTCAAATATGCGAGAGAGAGTTTGAAAACATTTTCAGTGTCCTCCAGAATAGCATCTCTAGACAGCTTAACCAGCTGCATTGCCTGAAGCTAGGTGGAGTATACATATCCTTCAATGTGATCCACGACTAGTTTGATAGTCTCATCAGTTTGGCTCACATATTGTTTTACACTTGTTATATGTTGAATAGTAAGTCTTAGAA
Organism: Platanthera zijinensis; assembly: GCA_039513925.1. NCBI lineage: Eukaryota > Viridiplantae > Streptophyta > Magnoliopsida > Asparagales > Orchidaceae > Platanthera > Platanthera zijinensis. The sequence goes on along the minus strand of CM077089.1, from coordinate 15,128,305 downwards.
TTTCATCCATAAATCTTAAGATTTTCCCATTCTGATGGACTGTACTTGCTGCTTTATCAAACTATTTTGAGATTTCAACATTTATGCTAGCAGTGTCACCCTTCAAAAAATCCAGATCATCCATGATTTTTTACTTTGACTTTTTGAATTTCAGTCATTATCTCATCTTTCATTCCTTCCATAGATTCATCTATATAAGTTTTCAAAGATATTGCTTGCTCATCTAGTAGTGCTTTCAGAGATGTGAGAATTGATCTATCAACAGTTCTTGAGGATGGTTGATTATGTGACACTTGGGGTAGTAAATCAGCAGTAACTTGGTTCAAGCATGTCCCTAGGTCCTCTTGACCAGCCAAATCAATATGAGTTGCTGTCTTAGCCTTCGAGGACATTGGAAAGCTTTCTCCCAGAGCAGGACCTCAGATTGAGGCTTCACCTCACTATGATCATCCTTACTTAAGAAGTGTTCTGAAGAATCAATCTTCTCCTCTCCAGCAAATTTCCCCTCAGCTTGGGTACCAAACTTTTCTTGTTTGCTGCCTCCCCCTCAGTAGATCCAACCACTTTCAGAGGAGTACTTGTATTAGCTAAATCAAGATTCACTTGAATGCTTATATCTTGAAGATTTTCTTCATCCCCAATAAAAGGTGACAAGTAAGGATTGCGGATGGGTTCACTATCCACTTGGTCATCAACACCCTTGCTCCTTGATTCATATTTAGAGTTTTCTTCCACAACCACCTTCTTTTCTTTATCTTTGATCTGCCTCTTCTTCTCAGTTTGTATCTCTCCAATGTCTTGATATCCATTTGTTTCATATAATGGATCTTCATTCCTTGTTTCTTATTGAAATTCTTAGGATAGGCATTGATCAGATATAGGGAAAGAATCATACCAATATTTGGTACTTGAAGACTGTTTAGGAGTTTCTGGAATACCACTAAGGCCCAGTTGGTTTTCTTCTGAAGAATAACTCTTATAACCAACTCAAACATGGACTTTGAAATCCTATCATGTGAACCAACTTTATATAGGATGGCCTTTCCTATGATATTAGCCAGCAGTTTGCCTCTTTGGTTGAAATGCTTTATTTCTAGAGAGTCATATCTCTCTCCACAAAATTCACATAAGTCTAAGGCATCAACAGTTTCTTGAAGTGAAATTTCCCGGACCACTTTTATTTCAATAGATGGAAGATGCAATGTCTTGGCAAATCTATTAGGGCTAATTTTAATCTTTACATTGCCTATCTTACTCTTAATTGAATTCTCAAATGAAGATACCTTTACATGTGAATAGAATTCCAAAACTTCATCCTTCAGAATCAGGTTGGGCTCAGATAGAATGAATTTTATTCTAGCGGAATCCAACATATTTATAACTTCCTTGATGTCATATGAAGCATTCTTGAATCCAAATCTCACAACTTCATATCAGTCATGCAAGATTCTCACAGGTTTTGGTGCCATTTGACTGAAGACCTAATCATTGAGAACGTAGAGAGAGACAGAGCAAAGTCGATAGTCTTTTAGGGTTAGAGGTTTTATGACCTTAACTAATCCCTTGGCATATGTATATATATTTTAATATATTTATTAGGTTCAAATGAAAATGAAGCGCCACGCACCTTGGGTGATCATGAAATTGATCTGATGACTGAAAATGATTTGAGAATAAATATAGTAGCCGTCAAGATGATATCATTTTGATGGAGAGGTATCGTTAAGCATCCTCTCAGCGATCTCAACGATATCGCTGAGATTGACTCAAATCAACTCCTCTGCCCTTTTAGGCCTATCTGTCGATCAAGACGACAGAATAACTCTTTAAAGTGAATCAATTGACTTATACTTATATGTACATACATCCATGGTTAGCAACCTAACATACTACCAGATTATATTTTCTAGCAGCAACTATAACAATAAAGATGGAATGAATATTTATGAAAACACAATGGAAGATAAAACTTGAAAGATAAAACTATTCCGAGTTAAGCATTCCTAATTCAATCTTAAAGGAATTAAATTTTGCCTCATCCAATAGCTTGGTGAAGATATCTGCCACTTGTTTGTCTATGGGAACAAACTCAAGGCATATATCCTCCTTCTCAACATGCTCTTTAATAAATGATACATAATCTCTATATGTTTAGTCTTGCTATCTGATATAGGATTTTTAGCAATATAGATTGCACTAGATGAGTCACAATACATGAGAGTTTTACTTATCTATAGGTTGTAGTCTTGTAATTGATGCTGAATCCATATAAGCTATGCACAACAACTCCCTACTAAAATGTACTCAGATTCAACTATGGAAATATCCACACTGGTCTGTTTCTTACTGCTCCATGAGATCAACCTCTTTCCTAGGAACTGGCATGTTCCCGAGGTGCTCTTTCTATCTTCTTTGCATCTAGTAAAATCTTCATCTGAAAAACCAATCAGCACAAAATCATTGTTCCTATGGTACCCAAGGCCAAGCTATTGGGAGCCCTTAAGGTATCTCAAAATCCTCTTTACAACCGAGTAATGAGATTATTTAGGGCATGCCTGGTACCTAGTGTCACGACAAGTCTAAAAACAAAGATCAGAGTGCTCTTCTAGCGGGTCGTGATGCCACAGGCATGGGCAAAAGAAGTTCCATGTCTGTTAGGCGGAAGCAGATTTAATTTTATTAGTTTTTAAAATGGATAATTAAGACAAAGAATACTATTTTATAGTTATGCGGAAGTTTTAATAATGAGTGGTGAAAAGTAAAGAGTTGATGCACATATTCTTTAATAAAATCTCCTACCACCCATTTGTTGATACAAAATATTAATGCAATAAACCACATAGGTGCACATGTCATTACTATTAAATACTAGCATAAGAAAATAACCTAGCAGTTATCCAAGACACAAAGGAAAATGTCTGACATAACTGGTACATAATGATGAAATCTGGCGGTACAAGAATAAAATACATAAAACCTGACTATGCAATAACCAAAATTGACCTCCAGGAACACAGGAACTCGGCACTGAACAGCTCAAGAAGCAGGCGGCTCAATCACAGGACCTAAGGCAAAAATCCAAAAAAAAGGAAAATGCATCATAACACAAGTTAAAATAACAACAAGTTATAGAATTGATGTACAAATAGTGTAAACAGACAATATTAAAGTACAACTTTATCTTGTGACAAGTCAGTAAACATGCAAGTAACTGGGTCAACCAAAATCTCTAAAATTTATTAGCCTACTCTAGAGTTTTAGCATAATTGTTCTGGCAACGTCATAAGCTGTAATCAATGTAATGCATAGGGGTTTATAGTGGGTGCACATGGTTCACACTCAAGTTCAAGTGTAAGTCTTATTAGAAAGGAACAGTATTTCCTGCTTATCTTGACCATGCAAACAAGTAGATACACCAACTAAACCCTACCTTCTACGATTGCTTATGACACTCAGGACCTAAGTATTTCTTATTTTTTCTTTAGACAATTCTAACATAACATGAAATGCTAATAAGAAGTGATTTTTGCATTGTCAGATACCGACAATAAATTTAGATATATAAATAAGGAATTTAAACCCGTAGTTTGCAAGTGAGAGGGAACTATCCACTTACCTTAAGGTGAAACCGAACAACCGACGATAGTTAAGAGCCGCAAGCAATGACAAAAGTCATACTAAACCTGTTCAGGAATAATCACAGACAATATTTGATAATCGACAAGGCAGAAGACCACACGCTAGCACAGACATTTTATTTTGCAAAACTAAATTAAGAGCGAATTAGCAATTTACCTCCCTCAAAAGAGAGGGGAGAGGAGTTACCATGAGGGATCCGGGAGTTGGCGGCATTTGGGTGACAGAAACCCTAAATTAGAGTGGGTTTTGGAGAGATCCCACCAACGGTTCAATGAGCGACGCCGGAAATCAAAACTACAGCGGAGTTATATGATTACAAGAGGGCAAAATGCTTGGATCAACATAAATACGTTGATTGGAGCGCGAAAATATCACATTAATTTGATAAAATATCTGAATAAAGTGGAGGAAGGAAATTTCTTACCGAAGAAACACAAATCCGGGCTCAAAAAATCAAAGGAGGGAATAATAAAACAAACCCTAGGAGACCCTCTTGCAATACACTAGCCAAAATGATGAGGAAGAGGAGGTGGAGGGCCCGCCAACACTTGGTGGAGGAGGAAGAAGAGGGCTCTGTTGCTGTCCAGGAGTAGGAGGGACTACCGGCCTCAAGGGAGAGGCAGTTGTCGCTGCTGTCAGCTTTGGGAGAAGAAGGAAGATGCACATAAGGCACTAGTTCTTGGAGGGATAGGAGTCGTCAGCCCTAGGGGAGGGAGGATAAGCAGGAGGTGGCACCGAAAAAGCGTGCGGGTTGCGGGAATAGTAGGTGAGAGGCAGAATCGATATGACAAGGGCAACGACGCTATAGCTTGTGGGATTCCTTGGACCAAGGGATGGCTCAGCTACAGTTATAAGGGGAAATAAAACCCTATTTCTATTATTATTATTAACCTATGAATCGTTGCATTCTCCCCCCACTTAAGAGGTTTCGTCCCGAAACTTTCAAGATTTCTCTGAAAGGAGCTTCTAAGGTTAGGATTCTGATACCCTTCTTCCAACCAAGATTGAAATTCAAGACATGAAGGATATATGTGAATGTACTGAAGTAGAGAGAAGAATGAGAGCAAAAACATACCAAGATTAAGAGAAGAGTTGCGGATACTTGCTATGCATGACAGATTTAAGATCCCAAGTGTACTACTCGAACTTTCCATGCATCCAAAGCACTCTAACCATAGGAATGGTTCTCTTGCGAATCTTGCGTTATTGATATTCGACGATCTTAGTGGGCTCGACTGGATATGACAAATTGGCTTCAGGAATCACTGGAATTTCTTCAATGATGCGGGTAGGGTCACGAATGTACTTTCGAAGCTGATTAACGTGGAAGACATTGTGAACACCGGCCAAAGATGCAGGTAGCTCAAGACGATATGCAGATCCTCCAATATGGTTCTAAATGTAAAACGGTCCTATGAACCTCAGGCTGAGCTTATGATGGCAACCAAACCATTTCACCCCAAGAGTAGGGAAAACCTTCAGGAATACTTGATCACCCATAGCAAACTCTAACGGATGGTGGCATAAATTTGCATATCTGCTCTGCCTCTCGATGGCCCGACTGAGCTAGAGTCGAGTCTTATTTGAGGCTTCTTCCATTTCCTGAAGTAACTTAGACCCCAAAAAAACCTTCTCACCAAATTTTGACCAATAGAGCGGGGTCCTACAATTATGACCGTACAATGCTTCGAAGGGGGCCATCTTGAGACTCTCTCGATAACTGTTGTTATAGGCGAATTCAACCAAGGGAGGTGCTCATCCCAAGCTCCCTTGTAATCCAAAATATAACATCGCAGCATCTCTTCAAGAATCTAATTAACTCTTTCAGTCTGACCATCGATCGTCAGATGGTAAGAAGTTCTCAGATTGATATCGATGCCCAAAGCTTGTTGAAAGCCCTTCTAGAAGTGCAAAACAAACCTCAAGTCATGATCCAATACAATCCACAGAGGAATCCCATGGATTCTAACAATCTTTAAAACATAAATTCGAGTCATATTCTCAGTGGAATGACCTTCCTTGTATGGGAAGAAGTGAGCCACCTTAGTCATGCGATCTACTATGAACAAAATCGTATTGTTCCCCCTCGAGGTGCGGGGTAATCCCGTGATGAAGTACATAGATATATCTTCCCACTTCCAATCAAAGATAGGAAGAGGATGCAAAAGACCACCAAGATGCTGACGCTTAGCTTTCACCTTCTGGCACGTCAGACATCGAGAGATGAAATGAGCGATATAATTCTTCATACCAGGCCACCACATGATCTGCTTCAAGTCATGATACATCTTATTGTTGCCCGGATGACCAGATGTGCGGGATTCATGAGCTTCTCGGCAAATACTATCAAGCAGTTCGGGAACTTTAGGAATGCAGAGGCGGCCTATGAAATGTAGAACATCATCATAGACAGAAATCTTCAAGTGTCCCAAGTTCAACCCTTCTGCGGATGCGCTAGAGTGCGGGATCAGATTGCTGCAAATCCTTCACCTGCTCCACCCATAACAGACCAGAAACTTCCTCATGACCCTTAGGTGAGATAGATATGCCCATCCATTCTAGGTCTTCAATCAAAGTTGCAAGGGTAGCTGACATGGGTGCACAGGAGGCAATAGAAGCCTGAAGACTCAATACAACTGCCACTAAATTGGCTTTATCGAGCACGTATGTGAGCTGCAAGTCATAATCAACTATGATTTTGAGCCAATGACTTTGACAAAGATTGAGATCCTTCTGAATGAAAATATACTTCAGACTCCGATGGTCGGTGAAGAAGTGACACTTCACACCATAGAGATAATGTCGCCAAAGCTTTAAAGCAAAAATCACCGCAACAAACTTCAGATCATGAGTGGGGTAGTTGCGCTTGAGAATCTTCAATTGCCTCGACCCATAAGCTATAATACGGTCTTCCCACATCAATACACAACCCAAGCCATCCCCAGAAGCATTAATGTAAATTAAAAAGTCTAACCCCTCTGATGGAAGAGCTAAAACTGGCGATGAGCATAGGTGTTGCTTCAATTCAAAAAAATCTTGCTCACACTGATCTGACCACTCAAACCTTGCATGCTTTTCAGTTAGCTTTGTCAGAAGAGCAGTGAGAGAGGAGAAACCCTTGAAAAAACACTGGTAATAGCCAGCCAATCCAAGGAAACTATGAATTTTAGTAGGGGTAGAAGGTCTCTTCCAGTCCATTACAGTAGAAATATTAGCAAGATCAATAGGAAGTCCATCTCCTGAATTGACATGCCCAAAGAAAGTGACACGATCAAGCCAATTCATATTTCGCCAGCTTGGCATAGAGCTGATATTGTCTAAGGGTGGAGAGAGTGAGTCTAAGATGGATTGCATGCTGCTCATGAGTCTTGAAAAAGACCAGAATATTATCAATGAAAACGATGATGAACTTATTCAGATACTCATAGAAAATGTGGTTCATCATATCCGTGAAAGCAGAAGGAGTGTTAGTCAACCCAAAGTACAAAACCAAGAATTCAAAATGTCCATACTGAGTTTTGAAAGCAGTTTGGGGAATGTCGGATTCCTTAATCTTCAGTTGATGGTAACCCGATCTGAGTTCTATCTTGGAAAAGATAGTACTACCCTTAAGTTGATCAAATAGATCATCCATGCGCGGAAGGGGATACTTATTCTTTATGGTCACCATGTTCAGGTGCCGATAATCAATAGACAATCTCATAGAACCATTTTTTTCACGAAGAGGACGGGTGCTCCCAAAGATGAAGAGCTAGTTTGAATGTACCCACACTCAAGCAAATCATCCAATTGTGATCTATGCTCCTCCAGTTTGCGTAGTGTCATACGAAATGGAGCTTTAAATATGGGGCACATTCCAGGTTCTACATCAATAGAGAACTCTACACCTCGATCGGGAGGTATTTTAGGCAATTCGGTGGGGAACATGTCAGGAAACTCAGAAGCAATCGGGATAGTCTTAAGTTGGGGAGTGGTAGAATCTGAAAGCAAAGCAAAAACTAAACAAGATGAACATGACTGAGAAAACGAGTGGTGCGTACAATAATAATTACATTCAGGTGGCTGCAGGTCTTGACGTGGACACTGTAGTTTTTTCCATCGATATTGAGATTAACCCTCTTCACCACACAATCCATCTTTGCTCTATACGCTACCAACCAATTCATGCCCAAGATTATGTTGAACTCCGTCATATCCAGAACTATAAGATCGGCTGAGACTCTTAGTTAGCCAAGCAAGATCGGACAATTGAGAATGCCTCTAGTTGAAAGATGCAGATGGTTGAGCACATAAATCTCAAAAGGGACCTCAAGTGGAGAAGTAGGACAAATATGAAGGTCAAAAAAATGACGCACAATAAAGGAGTGAGTTGCACCGAAATCAAAGAGAATCTGCATCCACTTATTCTTGACCCTAAATCTCCCTAGATATAGAAATCATAGATACAAATCAAGATCACCTGATACTAAGGCAGATAAAATAAGATGCAGAAGATAAAAAAAAACAACACATACATACCAGAGATGACGTCAGTAGATACGAGTGCCTCTCCCCGAGAGATGATATTCAACACAACATTGCCCCTCTCCTGAGCTCCAGAAATGGCTTGTAGAGGCTTAGCGGGAATCGGGCCTTCCTTCACAAGACAATCTTGGACATGGTGCCAAATTTTCCAACATCTGAAGCAGGCATTCTTCTTACAGCGGTAGTCCTTCACCAGGTTACCCACCCTCTTATAGAAAGCACATATAAAGGAGGCAAAGGCAAGCATCATCTGAGGTTATTGTGCAGGAACGACTATCTTCTGCTTCTTCAGGAGGGAGCGACAGAATTGGGTGACATGTCCCACCTTATGGCAAAAGGCACCACCTCCTTAGACTTGAGGCCTTGCTTCTGAGATGGATCACCTTTGTGATTGTTGTCAGATACAGTGGTATTGCTTATACCATGCTGTATCTTCTTAGCAGAATGGTCCATCTCAATAGCTTACACCTATAAGGTGGCTCCCATAGTCTCAGCATAGGTGGTGGCACCATGAGCTACCATATGCTGGTCGAAATCATGTCGAAGTCCCTTTATGAAACGTCTGATATTTGTAGACTTGTCTGACATGAACTCTGCGGTAAGAAGAGATAAGCGGGAGAACTCTTTCTCATACTCGAAAACTGTCCTGTCAGGCTGCTGAAGGGATAAGAACCTCTCAGCCAACTTATCTTGCTTTATAGAAGAGAGAAACTTCTCCATGAAAGCATCCTTGACCTATCCCCAGGTAAAGATGGCAGAATTGGGGAGACTGCGGTGTTGAATCCACCAGGTGTACGCATCCTTGGTTAATTGGTAGGCCACAAGAAGAACCTTCTAAGCTTCTAGAACTCTTGCATATTCGAAATGCTTCTCCATTTGATAAAGCCACTCAGAAATGACGAAATAGTTTCGATCACAATTGAAGGATAGCAAATTCATCCTCTTGAATGCCAGAGTATCTTCCATCGCTACAGGAGGAGCAACCGGACTTTACACAAATGGGGCCACCAGGGTGATAGCAGGCAAGCCGGTTCTAGGACCAGTTACAGGAAGGGTGGCTCTAAGAGCGGTGGTGATAGGAACTCCAGCTATCCTTGCGCTGCCGGCACTAAGGGTTGGAGCATGAGTCTGGAGATCCTCTTCTAGGAGAGTGAGACGATCCAAAATCTACCTCAACAGTTGGGCAGTGGCGTCTCTAGAAGCACCTCCCGCAGAAAAGGAAGCATGCTAATAGAAAGTGTTAAGTTTGGAGCCATCTAGAAAGAGACACAAAAGAATTGAGTAAGGGAAACGTTCTAGCTAAATAGAAAGTGTTGAATTATAGGTTCTAGCATTTTAATACTGTTGGATACTTAAATCATGTAATAGTTACAGTATTTTCATTGGACAACTCTAAGTAATGACCATGCAATTACAAATGTGACAATAAAATCACGTGCGATAGTAAATTATTTGAAAAATTCATGTGTGTACAATTGTCATCTGTCGTTCTTAGCTTAACACTTGCGCAATGATTTATGTTATGCATGCATTGCATTTGTGCCTATAATGCTTTCCTAAGAATGCTCATGAATGGGTACATATAACACGTTAAGTGCTCATATCGCTTAACATGTCATGAATATTATGATACTAAAGTCATCGCACTTGAAAAATATTAAACTACCTATATCCATTTAATATTTGCAAGCGGTGTATATCCTAGTGGAAATTCGTATGCACCTAAATGTTAAGTTTTTCCATACTCCCTTAAAATTTGTGTGCATACTACTCATGCTTATGAGTGTAGTGTGAGTGCTTCAGCCTCGAATAATAGACAATGACAAGTGAGTGAGGAAATGATGCAGCACATATATTTATATATTAGGTTTCAAAATATGTGGAAAATATAAAGTACTTTATCTTTAGATGCTAAATCTCGCTCTGATACCAACTATCACGACCCGTCTAAAGGCAAAGATCAGAGTGCGTTTCTGGCGGGTTGTGATGCCACAGGCATAGGCGGAAGAAGTTCCATGTCTGTTAGGCAGAAGCAGATTTAATTTTATTAATTTTTAAAATAGATAAATTGAGAAAAAGAATACTAATTTATAGTTATGTGGAAGTTTTAATAATGAGTGGTGAAAAGTAAAGAGTTGATGCACATGTTCTTTAATAAAATCTCCTGCCACACATTTGTTGATATAAAATATTAGTGCAATACATCATAGAGGTGCACATGCCATTACTATTGAATACTAGCATAAGAATACAGCCTAGCAGTTGTCCAAGACACAAAGGAAATTGACTGACATAACTGGTACCTAATGATGAAATTCGACAGTACAAGAACAAAATACATAGAACCTGACTACGAAATAGCCAAAATAGACCTCCAGGAACACAGTAACTTGGCGCTGAACAGCTTAAGAAGCAGGCGACACACTCACGGAACCTAAGGCAAAAATCCAAACAAGAAGGAAAATGCCTCAGAACACAAGTTAAAACAACAGTAAGTTATAGAATTAATGTACAAATAGTGTAAACAGACAATATTAAAGTACCACTTTATCTTATAGCAAGTCAGTAAACATGCAACTAATTGGGTCAAACGAAATCTCTGAAATTTATTAGCCTACTTCAGAGTTTTAGCATAATTGTTCTAACAATATCATAAGCTATGATCGATGAAATGCATAGGGGTTTATAGTGGGTGCACATGGTTCACACTCAAGTTCAAGTGAGTCTTATTAGAAAGGAACATTATTTCATTCTTATCGTGACCATGCAAATAAGGCAATACACCAACTATTTCCTACATTCCACAATTGCTTATGACATTCAGGACCTAAGTATTTCTTAATTTTCTTTAGATAATTCTTACATAACATGATATGCTAATAAGCAGTGTTTTTTGCATTGTCAGATACCATCAATAAATTTAGATACATAAATAAGGAATTTAAACCCGTGGTTTGCAAATGAGAGGGAATTCTCCACTTGCCTTAAGGTGAAACCGAGCTATCGGCGATATCTAAGAGCTGCAAGTAAGGACAGATGTCCTATTAAACCCGTTCAGGAATAATCACAGACAATATTTGATAATTGATAAGACAGAAGACCACACGCTAGCACAGACAATTTATTTTGCAAAACTAAATTAAGAACGGATTAGCAATTTACCTCCCTCAAAAGAGAGGGGAGAGGAGTTACCACAAGGGATCGGGGATTTTGCGGCATTTGAGTTACAGAAACCCAAAATCAGAGAGGGTTTTGGAGAGACCCACTAATGGTCCGATGAGCGATGCCGAAAATCAAAACCACAACTGAGTTAGACGATTATAAGAGGGAAAAATGCTTGGATCAACATAAATACGTTGATTGGAGCGCTAAAATATCACATTATTGCAATAAAAATTATGAATAGAGGGGAGGAGAGAAATTTCTTACCGAAGAAACCCAAATCCGGGCTCAAAAATCCGAGGGAAGAATTGAGCAAACCATAGGCGACCCTCTTCCGATCCACTGGCCAAAATGATGAGGAAGAGGAGGTGGAGGGCCTACCAACACTTGCTGGAGGAGGAAGAAGAGAGCTCTGTTGCTGGCAAAGTGGAGGAGGGACTGTCGGCCTAAAGAGAGGGGCAGTTGTCGATGTTATCGGCTCTAGGATAAGAAGGAATAAGCACAGAAGGCACTGACTCTTGGAGGGATAGGAGTAATCTCTAAGGGAGAAAGGAGAAGTAGGAGGCAGCACCGACAAAGCGTGTGGGTTGTGGGAATAGTGGGTGGGGGTGGGGGTGGGGGAAGCGGAATCGTCCTGGTAAGGGAGACGGGGCTGCGGATTGTGGGAATCCCTGGAACGGGGGATGGCTCATCTACGGTTATAAGGGGGAAATAAAACCCTATTTCTATTATTATTATGATTGTTAACCTATTAATCATTACACCTAGCACAACAACATGTAGCATACATGATATCAGGTCTACTAGCAGTCAAATAAAGTAGGGACCCAATGATATATATATACATGGATTCATCAAAAGGTTTCCCTTTCTCATCCTTATTCCGGGATACATTTGATCCCATGGGAGTTCTCATAGTAGAGGCTGACTCCATCCCAAATTTTTTTCTAGCCCTCTAGTATACTTAGCCTGAGAGATGAAGATTCCCTCATCAATCTATTTCAATTGGAGACCTAGAAAGCACTTGAGCTCTCTCATACTGCTCATCTCAAACTCCCCCTATAATAGATTGGTAAATCTCTTGCAGAGGATTACATTAGTAGACCCAAATATAATGTCATCAATATATATATATTTGGACTAAGAGACACATGCCCTTTGTTTCCCTTAGGAACAACGCGCTATCTATCTTTCCCCTTAAGAATTTGTTCTTAATGAGAAAGGTAGACAGAGTTTTATTCTAAGCCCTTTGGACTTGCTTTAACCCATATAAAGCTTTCTTAAGAAAATATATTAGATAGAGTGGATGCACAAAACCTAAGGGTTGCTCCACATATACCTCTTCTTTGAGATTACCATTCAGGAAGGCTGACTTGGCATCCATTTAGTATACTTTGAATCATTTGAATTTAGCATAGGCTAGGAACATTCGTATAGCCTCTAGTCTTGCAACTAGGGAAAATTTTTGGTCAAAGTCTATGTACTCCTCTTGCATGTATCCTTTGGATACCAAACTGGCTTTGTTCTTTACAACTACAAAATTTTCATTTAATTTGTTACTGAAGATACACTTTGTATCAATTATGTTATGTCCAGGTGGATTTGGCACCAAATTCCATTCCTTGCACCTTTTGAATTGGTGTAGCTCCTCTTGCATAAAATTAATACAGAAGGGGTCTTTGTTTGCTTCTTCAAACTTCTTAGGCTCCACCTGAGACAGGAAGATCAAAAATAGAGCTTCATTATAGATTATACTCCCTGATTGGCATCCCTAATAATCAGATTGCTGGGGTGATCTCTCAGGGGCCTAGTTGCAGCAAGAAATCTATCTACTGGTGGCAATGTTCTAACAATAGCTTCAGTGGCTACTTGATCTTCATCAACTAGCTGAATTTCTTCACAGAAAACTTCATCAGGTGGTGACACCTTACTTGAGCTGGGCTTGTCTTGGATAGATAACTCTTAATAATTGTGTTATGTACCTATAGTGTTAGCACTAGACCAATCCTTCTATATAAGGCTAGTCTCATCAAAAATAACATTCATAGATTCTTCAACAATATGGATCTTCTTGTTGAATACTCTATAAGCTCTACTTTGTAAGCTGTATCCAACATGAATACCCTCACTACACTTCTCAACACACTTAGTCAGATGAGATCTTCCATTATTTAAAATGAAACACTTGCAACCAAAGATTATAAAATATAAAATAATTAGTTTTCTGCAATTTAGAAGTTCATAGGGAGTTTTCCCACAGGACTTGTTGGTAGAGGCCCTATTCAAGAAATAATATGTTGTATTGATTGCCTCAGCCCAAAAATACTCTAGCAATGAGAAATCACTATGCAATGTCCTGTCAGCCTCCATCAAGGTCCTATTCTTTATCCCAGACACTCCATTTTTTTGTGGAGTTCTGGGAGAAGAGAACCCCGGGGGATAACTTGCTCTTGATAGAATTTTATCATTGCACCAGATTTAAATTATGTACCATGGTCACTTCTAACTTTGACCACAGTACAATCTTGTTCATTCTGAATGGACTTGATAAAAGTCATGAAGACATCCAGGGTATCTAACTTCTTCTTAAGGAAGAATACCCATGTAAACCTTGAGTGATCATCTATAATCACAAAGGTGTATAAATTTCCTCCTAACCTCTAAATTCTTGGAGGTTACATGAAATATATCAGCAGCTGGCTGTGTTCCAACAATATCTACAGCATCTTCAGCTACATAATCTTCTTCAGTTGGTTATATATCTCCATAGAATCTTCATCAGGAGGAGATATCTTGCTTGAGCTGGGCTTATCTTGGATGGACAAATTTTGCAAACTTTGTTCTGTACCTATAGTATTAGGAGCACTAGAGCAGCCCTTGTATATAAGGCTAGTCTCATCAAAAACAACATTCATAGATTATTCAACAACATGGATCTTCTTATTAAATACTCTATAATATCTACTATATGAGATGTATCCAATTAGAATACCCTCACTACACTTCTCAGTAAACTTAGTCAGCTGAGATCTTCCATTATTTAAAATGAAACACTTGCAAACAAAGATTCTAAAATATGAAATTATTGATTTTCTGCCCTTCATAAGTTCATAGAGAGTTTTCCCATGGGTCTTGTTGATAGAGGCCATGTTCAGAACATAACAGGCTGTATTGATTGCCTCAGCCCAGAAATACTCTAGTAGCGAGGAATCACTAAGTAATGTTCTATCAGCCTCTATTAAGGTCCTATTCTTTATCTCAGCCAATCCATTTGGTTGTGGAGTTTTGGGAGAAGAGAACTCTTGGGAGATACCTTGCTCATGATAGAATTTTGTCATTGCTCCAGATTAAAATTTTGTACTATAGTCACTTCTAACTTTGACCACAGTACGATCCAGTTCATTATGAATGGACTGGACAAAAGTCATGAAAACATCCAGGGTATCTGATTTCTTCCTAAGGAAGAAGACCCATATAAAACTTGAGTGATCATCTACAATCACAAAGGTGTATAACTTCCCTCCTAAACTCTAAATGAGCATAAAACCAAATAGATCCATATGCAACAAATAAAGACATCTAATACAGTCTTTGGAGCCAATGCTCTTAAAGGTGGCCCTAGTTTTCTAGCCCAATGGCATGCATGATAGGGACCCTCTTTAACACATTTTAGATTAGGACAATCCCTAACTATATTTTCAAAATATTGCTTGTTTAATACCTTGTAGTTAATGTGAGCAAGTCTCTTATGCCACTGAACACAAAGAGACTCTTTCTCATTAAATACCAGACATACTGGAGTGGAAGAATTATGACAAAGAAAATCTAAACAATAGAAATTACCACTCTAAGTACCTAAGAGAATAGTCTTTAAGTCAACTAACTTTTCATCAAACACTTATCCTTATGGAACTAAATCACATAGCCTAGGTCATATAGTTGGCTTATGCTTATGAGGTTGTGTTGCAACCCCTCTAAAACTATCTAGTTGTCTACCTAAATCACCTAGAGGGGGGTGACTAGGTGAGTTCTGCATCTTTTAGCGGATTAAAAAAATAATAACAACAAGCACAGAGAACCATAACATGGACAGAAGGATTTATAGTGGTTCCCAAAAATGTGTATGTCCATTATCCCGCCTCGCCTATCTAGCACTTCGGGCTAGATTCGGCTACTTCACCAAAACTCAGATTATAACAATCTGACACCTCAGAGCCTCAAATCCTATAACTCAGAGACAACGCTCTTACAACTTGGAGAACAACCTCTCCTACACTTGATCCAATAAACACGGATCTACACACTCAGAAGTAGAAACGTCTGAGTGTGTAGATTATATGAAGGACATCCGTCTCCTGGGGGTGTAATGCAAAAAGCTCAAGAAGATCTATTGGAAGCTGTACAAGGTGGACATTGATAGCAATACTTTGCGCCTTGCCTCACTGGTTTCGTATGAAAGACTACAATGCTTCTTTCTAATTGGCCAATCCACATCCCAAACAAGACATCTTTCTAAGGCTTGGTCATGCTGATACATATAAGCCATATGGCGGGGACCTTGAACTCCTTTGGAATGAAGGGAAATCAAGGACTAGGGCCCTCTGAATTCCTTGGGATTGAGGTGGCAAGATCCAACAGTGTTTGATCTCCCAGAGGAAGTACGTCCTTGATCTTCTCAACGAAATTGGCATGCTTGGTTGCAAACCTGCAGACTCTCCCATTGAGGTCAACCACCAAATCTGTAGTCAAGGTGGTGATCTAATAGACAGGGAGAGATATCAGAGACTTGTAAGAAGGTTGATATACCTTTCCCATACCCGACCAGATATTGCCTATGCAGTGGGGGTTGACAGGACCATACCTGCTTCCAACTCTTCTTATTCCCCCATTCAGTGGATTGGTTCCAACATAAAGACCGGTGGAGGAGAACTCAAGTAAATGCGCTTACCAACCCCTGATCGACCTTCCAATATCTTATCTGGACAGGATAAGATCAAATGAACCCCTCTCCCTCTTTCTAGTCTATTCCTCCTCCTTCCTTGTATGTCAGAGATACAAAGAGAGTACACCAGAAAAGAATGGGAATTGGGTCAATCTATTCCATGGAGAAGCATCTGAAGCATAACTGCACACTCACACAATCTTTGCCGAGAGATAGGAGCATTCGGTGGAATAGGTGAACTACATTTGCTTCTTTCTAGATGTGTGGGACAGAGGGCTCGTGGTACCTGCTGCCTCCTCTACTTTGATAACTGTGTGAACGGAGAGTGGGCAGAGCAAAAGGGAAGGAGGTCCTCATACGGAGTCGTGCACTTGAGCAGTGCGGAAGACTAGAGAATGGGTTGAGTAAACTACCTTGGGGAGACGAATTTTTGAACATTCTTTTTTTGACTTTTCATACATTTGACCAACTAGAAAATATAAAAAGAGGAATGGGATAGAAAAAATCGAATTTTCGATTGCCATTCGCCTATCGGCGTCTACCCTTACCGGAAAAATGGCAAAATTTCCTGCTTCTTTTTCCATAGGTTTGATAAAAAAAAGAAAATTTGCTTTTTCTCCCCGGGAAGGTTCTCTTCTTCTTCTGGTCCCCCGGAAATCGAACCCACTTCAGATCCATTCATTTCTGCAAGCGCAAGCAGGTGGGATACAGAGCTAAGCCCACTCCTATTCGAGGCCGGACCCCACAAGCACCCAACCTTTATCTACCCTAACTCCACGAATAAAGCCTTCCATCGCGTTTTCACGTTTCAACAAAGGCCTTTGAGCCATGTTCCCATGTGTCTTTTATTGGTAAGTAAAAAAGGGCTTTGGCTGTTTTCAGTCATTATACAAAGTGCTAAACCCTTAGGATACATTAGTGTTATGCACTTCACTTCACACTCAACCTATCTAATGAATTCATGTTGTAAATCAATGAACCCCTTCCCGGAAGGGGAAAAGGCTCTCTTGCTTGTTTTCTTTATTGCTTATAGCATCTCCCCTCTCAGGTTCTGTCTTTGTTATAAGCAGATCTTTCCTTCCTTGGCGAATGGTTACATTCCAATAATGAAGTCTCCAGTCAACTGGTGGAATACATCGCATCAACCTGGGAGCATTAGCCGATCTGGTACATCCATACATGTTCCTATGCCCATTCCAATCTTGTCCAACTTTGTTAACTTCCCCTTCTCAAACCCTATCTTGTTTGTTCTGGAAACACGTCTTCCTATTCCATCTTTTCCCGAATATCCCTTAACTGAAGAAAGAGAAGCTCGAGAAGTCATAAAAAACAAACCTAGCTCACTCATTGTCACCTTCCATGGAGGAAGATGAATGAAGAACCATTGGACGACATTCATCAAAGGATCCTGTCAGTGCCAAATAGATATATGATTTCAATGAAAAGCTAAACATAAACAGGGGAGTGAATCAAGATCCAAGCACCAATCCTGGACCCTGCCGAAAAACATGTCGTCGGCTAATGTAGTCCTACCTAAAAACAATAGTTTGCCTACTTTGGTGAAAATGAGTAACAGAGGTTCGAGTCAAAGCTTTTGGGAAAGATAGGTGGAGATGGAAGATCAATTAACCCACTTGGGTCGGGATAAAGCCCATTCAGATTACCAATTTCTAGGGACGACTGGTTGGATTCGGTGCTATTGAAACCTCACAAAGCGGGAAAGTTATCTTTCCAAACACAGATTCTTAGACTAGATCTTGAAGAAAGAGGAATTTCATACATAGATATATCCATGCTCCTGAAAGTCACACCTTTTCTTCTGCTGTGCCTGGGCATGAGTCGACTGCTTTCCAACTCTGTCTTCGGTACATCTTCTTTGTAGCATGATTTTTCGAAGCATTGTTGTTGAGCACAGCAACATGAAAATAAATACCTAGCGCTTAATGTTTCTCTGACGCTTGATGCTTTTCTTGAGCAACAATAACGGAACGACACGCGAAGGTCTTTCGAATCCTCAGGGACACTTCTTCTTTTGTGATGCTTCTGGTTTTAGCGTGACTCAAGGTAATCAAGATGAACCTCCTGAGCATTGAGTTTTGATTATTTTTCATAATCATGTCGTTCTTTCTCACCCATTTCTCTTCCCTCCGATTTCCCCAACTGCCCTAATTCTTGTCAATCATATTTAGTTATGATTTCATATGTGATATTAGGTTTTTAGTAGCACTCAAGGGTTTGAATTCTGCAAGGGGATTTCAAAATAAAATGATCCCGGAAGGGATCTCAAGAATTTGAAATCCAAGTTCCCCCATCGGGGGGAAAGGGGGGAAAGTCACCCCTGGGGGGGGGGGGGGGGCTAGGGGGAAATGTATGAACAAATATATTTCGCCGAGAAATTTGAAAGGACTAGTAGAGGAAGGCCAGAACTCTCAAAAGCAGAATAAAAGAAGCCACTCTTGGTGGGTCTGGTGAAAGTGAATTCCGAATTCAGGTAGCAAAAAGTAATAGATTGTCATAACTAAAAGTCCTCTTCCCAAGATGAAGTACCTAGGTTGTTGGGTATATTGGAAAATGTGTACCTGATTTGAAGAAGCCCAACCTAGCTCAATGATATACATCATGTTGTATTTGATGTTGTTTTGAGTTGATATGTGCAGGTAAAGAATTGTTAAAGTTTACAGGAAAAAATTCTAAGTCCAAGTGTCGACACAAAGGAACATGTGTCGTCACATAGAAGAAAGTTGTCGACACAACACTGGGAAAGTGTGTCGACACAGAAGGTGTAAGTCGACACTACTCTGGGAAATTATGTCGACACAGAAGAAGTAAGTCGACACAACACTGGGAAATTGTGTCGACACAGAAGAAGTAAGTCGACACAACACTGGGAAATTGTGTCGACACAGAAGAAAAACGTCGACCTCAACATTGGGAGAATGTGTCGACACTGAAGAGTATAGTCGATCTCAAGTTTGTCGACATCATCTGAATATGTCGACACAGAAGAAAATAGTCGACACCTGAAGGCTAAGTCAACACTTACTAAAGTTATGATTCTACAACAACTGTGTCGACACACAGGACTTGTGTCGACACACTGCAGAGTCAAAGACCAAGTTAGTTTCAGAAGAAGATGTGTCGACACAAAGGCAATTTAGTCGACATCACTGAAGGCAGTGTCGACACCAAAGTCAATTGTGTCGACACAAATAGACAGATGGTCTCGACACTTTCTGACAGACTGTTTCAACACTAAGGCACAGGACTTGTTTGAAGACTTGACAGCTGTGGGTTATCACCAGTTAACTGAAGTTGTCAGACTTGTCAGAAAACGGTTAGAAACCGGATCAGCCGGTTACCATGAAGAATGTCTATAAATAGACAGATTCAGAAGGAGAAGAAGATAATGAACAACATATAGAACTGACCCTTTGAAATACATTGGATCAGAAAGTGGAGAAGGATTACATTCTACTCATTTCAAGAAAGTGCTAGGCACTTAAGAAGATCTTCTCCGGGAGATCTAAGAAGACTATCTAAGGATAGATCTAAGAAGAGTTCTAATCAGAATTCAGAAGAATCATTCAAAGTTCTGGATAGAGAGAGATCAAGTCAGAATTTGAAGAAGAAGAAGGAATCCACCAGTGGATTCTCAAGAAGCTGTTTGGAATCAACTCAGCTAAGTACATTTTCAAGAAGCTTTGAAGAAGGCTAAGAAACAGTTGATTGCATCAGCTGATTAAGAATTGTCATTGCCTTTTCTCTCTCAACTTGGCAAGACAATTTAAACAATCTTTTCTATATTTCTGTAGGATCTGTTTATACAGATCTGAGTTGTAAGCCTATATTATAAAGGCTGAGTGTAGGAGTGTTGAACTCTGAGTGGTAGGGCTGATTGCCTGAGTGTAGGAGAAGGATATTCTCTGAGTTGTAGGCCTTGGGGCAAGGCTGAGGTAGGGCAGTTGTGCCTGAGTTGTAGGAACCTGTTGGGTTCTGAGTTGTAAGATCTATTGATCTGAGATAAGTGGAAGTTTGGCCGAATCTAGCATACAGCTAGATAGGTGAAGGGGGAAAGTGGATGTACCCAGACCTTGGGGAACCACTATAAAACATAGTGCAATCTGTGATGTTTTGTTTTCTGTGATTGCTGTGTTTTTCATATTAGTTAATAAATTGAATTCTGTCTAGAAGTTTTAGAAAGAGAAGTAGAACCTATTCACCCCCCCTCTAGGTGTTTAGGCTGCCTTGAAAGTTAAACTATCAAGTGGTATCAGAGGGAGGTTCCTCAAAAAGGACTTAACAGTCTGAGGTAGATCTGATAGGCAGATTCAAGAATCAAGAAGATGGGTTCTGGAGAGAATCATAAGGAGCTAGGGTCAATGAAATTACCCATATGCAAGAAGGAAATCTTTGGGATCTGGAAAGAAAGAGTCAGATTGTTTATGGAAGCATCTGACCCAAGGATTTACATCACAGTACAGGAAGGCCCCTTCATACCAATGAAGATATCTGTTCTTGATGCAAATATCCAAACACCAAAGACTTATTCTGAAATGACCAAGGATGAAATCATCTTGGCAACCATGGACAAAAGGGCACAGAACATCATTGTCAGTGCCATAGATGATTCAACATTTCAGAATCTGATTCACTGCAAGACCTCCAAGGAGATGTGGGACACATTGATTGTCTACATGGAGGGATCAGAAGAAGTAAGGCTGGACAGAAAATCTATGCTAAATCAGGAGTATGAAAGTTTTAGACAAGGAAAATCTGATAGCATAACTGAGTGCTATAAGAAATTCTATAGAATTGTGAATGAGCTAATTTCCTATGGAAGAGTCTTCAGTACCTATGAACTGAATGACAAATTCTTAAGATCCTTATCAAAGGATTGGGATACAAAGATCTGTGCCATAAGAGAAGTGGCAAAATTGGCAGAGATATCTCCTCCAACTCTGTTTGGAAAGTTGCTATCCTATGAAATGCAACTTATGGTAAGGAAGGAGGAAAGAAACTCAAGAGGAGAGCATAGAGAAAAGACTGTGGCATTTAATGCTGAAGCCACCAGAAAGAATAGGAGGAAATCACCATCTCCTCCTAAGGAAGTTGAAGAAGGTAGTTCTGAAAATTCAGATAAGGGTTCAGTCAGCAGTGATTCAGATGCAGACTTTGCTGCATTCACTAGGCAATTTCAAAGGTTCTTGAAAAAGAAGCAATGGAAGTCTAGGCCTTCATCATCACAGCAAGTAGATGACTATTATCAGAAAAGAAGGTCATCTAGGAAAGAGAAAAGCAGGTCAAAGCCCAGCAAAGCCACTACTTCAAAGATTGTCTGCTATTGTTGCAATAGGCCTGGACATGTAGTGGCTGAGTGTCCTGACAAAAGGAAGGAATCTTCAGAAAAGAAGAAGACTTATCAGAAAGGCAAGAAGGAGAAATCCTTTGTAGCAAAGAAAGATAAAAGTCTGTCAGACCAGTCAACTTCAGAATCAGGATCTGAAGCTGAAGCATATATTGGATTATATGCTGCATCTGAGGAAGAGGAGTTTATGCAGTTGCTAGACTCCATCAATGAACATCAATGCATGGGGTTTGATGACTAGATCAGAAGAGGACCTATGCCAGAATCAGTCTGGTCCTAATGAGGTAAACTGTCCTTCCAGTACATATGTTTGTAGTACAAGTGAAGAATCAGCTACATCTGCATCAAGTGATGAAGATGCATCTGAATCTGAAGGAGATGTCTATCAATTGATAGACAAGTATGGGGACTTGTTGCAGGCCCTTAAGAAAAGCAAGAACCTGGTTAAATCACAGGCTCAGGAAATTGCTGATCTAAGGGTTGCAACAACTGAGTTAGAAAAAGTCCTTGATCAAAAGTTAGCTGAAATTGCCAAGCTGAAGAATATAACTATTATTCAGATGGGCACAATTAATTATACTAATGATCAAGTAAAGAGTCTGGAGGACAGACTTAGAATTGAAAGGGATTTAGTGGCTAGTTACTCTAAGCCAAAATCTGTCTTACCCTTGATAGATGAATTTGTCACTCAGAAGGGTAAGGCTGGATTAGGATTTAAGGGTAACTCCAGGGCTGGCAGATTCAAGAGGAAAGGCAAAGCCCCTATTCAGCCACTAAACCTTTCAGTCCCCATAAGGTTTGGTAAGGAGAAAGTGCCTTCTAACATATATGATCATGAAGACATTCAGGATCATATCAAGACAAATGTTCTGAAGAACAAGGGTGTTAAGGCAAGCAGGCCTACCTATGGTCATAAGCCCTATGGTTTTAAGAAACCAGTAGGAGAAGTTGCAACAGCACCAGCAATGAACAGAAATGCTTCTGACAAGGATGTATCTAGATCTAGATACAATAAGTTTGAATGTTGGTGCTGTGGCAAGAGGGGTCATTTTGCATTGGACTGCTGGTATAACACAAGTGTTATAAAGAATAAGAGTCTACCTGTTAGAAGAGGTTATGATAACTTTATTAAGGCTAACCTGAACCAAGGACCCAAGACTTACTTGGGTTCTAAGGGTAAGTAATTCTGTATTGCAGGTGAATCCAAGTTACCATGCCCCTATATGGTACTTGGATAGTGGTTGTTCCAGGCACATGACTGGAACAAAGGGGCTGCTGAAGGAGTATTCATCTGTCAAAGATGGACATAAAGTGATCTTTGGTGGATCTGAAAAAGGAGTCATCAAAGGATTTGGTAACATCTCTTCAAACCTAATTACTATCACCCAAGTGGCCTATGTAAAAGGTTTGAAACATAATCTAATAAGCATAAGCCAGCTGAGTGATCTAGGATATGACATTTCATTTGGTAAGGATGGATGTCATATCAAAAGGTCAAGTGATCAAGAGATCATATTGACTGGGTATAGGAAGAGAAATGTGTATTGCCTTAATTTTGAATGTGAGAATAAGGCATCCCCCATTTGTCTTGTAGCTGATGACAATGCTTCTCATTGTGTTAAGTGGCACAAGAGATTGGCTCATCTAAACTACAAGACAATTGGCCAACTCTTTAGTAAAGAACTAGTGAGGAATGGGCCTCAAGTTAAGTGTATAAAGGAAGGGGTATGCTCAGCTTGTCAAAAGGGCAAGCAGACAAAAACCTCATTTCAAAGCCTTGAAAACAAGGATTCTGTGAGGTGCTTATACCTCTTGCATATGGATCTTTTTGGTCCTATGCCAGTTCACAGTCTAGGTAGGAAGGTCTACACACTAGTGGTTGTAGATGACTATTCTAGATTTACATGGGTGTTCTTTCTGAGACAAAAATCTGAAACCCCAAGTGTATTATTTAAGTTTGTAAAGCAAATTCAGAATGAACTGAACAGTACAGTGGTCAAAATCAGAAGTGACCATGGTACTGAGTTTCAATCTGAAAGCATGACAAACTTGTGTATAGACTTTGGGATTTTCCAAGAGTTCTCCTCACCTAGAACACCTCAGCAAAATGGAATTGCTGAAAGAAAGAATAGATCATTAATTGAAGCTGGTAGAACTCTATTGAGTGACACCTCTCTCCCAGAATATTTTTGGGCTGAGGCAGTTAACACTGCTTGTCATGTCATCAATAGGGCTTCTATCACCAAAAGCCACAGGAAGACTCCCTATGAGATTGTGAAAGGCAGAAAACCAAATCTATCCTATTTTAGGATCTTTGGCTGCAAGTGCTATATACTTAACAATGGTAAGTCTTATTTGACTAAGTTTGCTGCCAAATCCCAGGATGGGATATTTGTTGGGTACAGCACAAATAGTAAGGCCTATAGAGTCTTCAACTTAACTACTCAAGTTGTTGAAGAATCTGTGCATATTGTATTTGATGAAACAAGATTAATCAATTGTGAATTGTCTTGTAGATCAAATGACTCAACAGGTATAAGCAAGAAGATGGACAAGCTCTCCATTGCTGAAGCTTCAAAGGAAGAGGGAGCATTGGAAAATGAAGGCTGCTGTCCAGGGGGAGTACAAGAGATAATGGAAGCTGATGAAAACCAAGAGGAACAGCAGAATGAAGAAGCTGGAGATGCTCAACCTGAAGGGAATCTACCTCCAGCTATAAGATATCTAAGAGATCATCCTACTGATCAGATAATTGGTGATCCAAGACAAGGAGTGCAAACTAGAAGCAGAAATCAAAGCACAGTTTTGCATTCTAGTTTCTTGTCTCAAATGGAACCTAAGAAGTTTGAAGAAGCTATCCAAGACCAGCACTGGATTGATGCTATGCAAGAGGAGCTGAATCAGTTCAGAAGGTGCAAGGTCTGGGAGCTTGTTCCTAAACCAAGAGGCCACAACATAATTGGGACTAAGTGGATCTATAGGAACAAGCTAGATGAAAGTGGAATAATAATAAAGAATAAAGCAAGATTGGTTGCAAAAGGATACAGGCAGGAAGAAGGGATTGACTTTGATCAAACCTTTGCTCCAGTAGCAAGGCTGGAGGCAATCAGAATGTTCCTTGCCTATGCAGCCTACCAAGACTTCAAAGTATACCAGATGGATGTAAAGTCAGCATTTCTGAATGGTGATCTTAAAGAAGAAGTATATGTAGAGCAGCCATCAGGTTTTGTAGATCCTCTTAAACCTGATTCTGTGTACAAGCTTAGGAAAGCTTTGTATGGGTTAAAACAAGCTCCAAGGGCTTGGTATGAAACCCTGTCTACCTTCCTCATTGAGAATAAATTCTCAAGAGGAAAGATAGACAAAACTCTATTC
Source organism: Platanthera zijinensis (assembly GCA_039513925.1). Taxonomy (NCBI): domain Eukaryota; kingdom Viridiplantae; phylum Streptophyta; class Magnoliopsida; order Asparagales; family Orchidaceae; genus Platanthera; species Platanthera zijinensis. The sequence continues at coordinate 15,103,298 of CM077089.1, read as the reverse complement.
CTTAGGGAATCCAAAGGAAAGATCATCTTAGTCCAGATCTATGTTGATGACATAATCTTTGGATCTACTGAAAACAACCTTTGTAAAAAGTTTGCCAAACTTATGCAAGGGAAGTTTGAGATGAGCAGTATGGGGGAACTTAAGTTCTTCTTGGGACTCCAAGTAAGACAGACTGATGATGGATTGTCCATATCCCAGTCTAAGTTCACCAAGGAATTAATTAAAAAATATGGTATGGAGTCATCCTCCTCCATGAGAACTCCTATGGGCACAAGTATGCCAATATGCAAAGATGAGGCAGGTAAACCTGTTGATGAATCATTGTATAGAGGAATAGTTGGGTCACTACTATATCTCACTGCTAGTAGACCTGACATTATGTATGCAACATGTGTCTGTGCTAGGTACCAAGCCTGCCCTAAAGAATCTCATTATACTGCAGTAAAAAGGATTCTGAGATATCTAAAGGGCACTCCTACTCTAGGTCTTTGGTACCCTAGGAATAGAGATTTTCAACTAACAGGCTATTCAGATGCAGATTTTGCAGGATGTAGAGAGGATAGAAAGAGTACTACAGGTACTTGTCAATTCCTGGGAGGAAGACTAATATCTTGGAGTAGTAAAAAACAGACTAGTGTGGCAATTTCCACAGCTGAGTCAGAGTATATTGCTGCAGGAAGCTGCTGTGCACAGCTATTATGGATGCAGCATCAGCTTAAAGATTATGGTATTCAGGTAAGTAGAACACCCCTTTTATGTGATTCTAAGAGTGCTATTTCTATTGCTAATAATCCAGTTTCTCATAGTAGAACTAAGCATATAGAAATCAAATATCATTTTCTTAGAGAACATGTAGAAAAAGGTGACATCTCATTGGAATTTGTAAAAACAGATTATCAAATAGCAGATGTATTTACTAAGCCTTTAGATGAAACCAAATTCAATAAATTCAAAATTGAATTAGGTATGTTAACCATTGATTAATGTATTAAACAAAATCATTAACAATGCTATTGAAATGGTTTATAAGTAAGTAAAAGTAGTAACAACAATAATCAAGTGTTAAAAAGGACACATTGAAGTTACAGAAATTGGCTAAGTAAGAATGTGTCGACACATTCAGTAATAATGTGTCGACTCAGAGAAATTATGTCGACAAGTCAGAAATAGTGTGTCGACACAGAGAATATGTGTCGACACTTAAGAGTTTTATTGTCGACTTAACCAGAAATGTAATGTCGACTCAACCAGAATTATGGTGTCGACACTTACAAAATATGTGTCGACACTTGTCCTTAGTGTCGACACAGAATTTCTGTCTTTCTACTATGTATCCAAGGTGTCGACATAACCACATATTGGTGTCGACACATAGTAGGCTGAAGAAATGTCGAGTTAATAGAAGCTTGTGTCGACACATTCCGTCTGTGTCGACACATTTAGACTGTTTTTGGCGCCTTTTGAACTTCTTTCAACAGAAGCTATAAATAGGTCAAAAGCTCTTATTGTCGACACGCTTTCAAGGTTTTCGAGACTCAAACCCTGTGTCGACAATCTTTCTTTCTCTCCTCTCTCAAGCCTTCTCGACGACTCGATGGCGCCAAGGATTGAAGACAATGTTAATGAAGGGTATGAATTGGTGCGCCAGGCGTTTGCAGAGGCGCCGCCTGATGTTCAAGGAGTTATCACCCTTCTCTCTGCATCAGGGTTAGAATTTCTTGTCTCAGAACCATCCAAGATCTGGAAGAAGGAGGTGCACGAGTTCTTTATCTCAGCATCAGTCCATTCTACTGAACTCAAGATCAAGTCCATTGTTCACGGGACTAAGATTAAGATTACCCAAAGAGGTTTGAGAAAGTTTTTGCAATTACAAGTAGTTGAAAATGAAGAAGAGGTTCCTAGTTCTAAGACAAGGGAAGCCCTTCAATGGTGTGGTTTGGATTCAAACATGAAGATTGGAGCTGCATTCAATAGGAAAGGTATGAATCAGCAAGGAAAGTTCTTGTCTGAAATAGTTGGGAAAGTAATTCTCTGCAAGACAGGTGGACATGATAGGATTTCTGCCTATATGTTCAACCTTATGACCAGGATTGCCTTTACAATTCCTACTGATTGGTCAGTAATCCTATTTGACAAGATTAAAGAAGGGATCAAGAAGCCTAACATGGCTAGGATCATAAGTCTATATCTCAATGGAGCAATTCCTGAAGTGATGCAGCAACTGCCAGGATCTAAAATCAATCATATGAGAAGGATGGACATGAGACTATTCTCCAGGTGGGAAAGGGTGCTGTCTAAGGATGTGCCTGAAGAGAGCAGGCCAGACACCCCTGTGAAATCCCCTTCTCCAGCTCACGAGACTGAGCAACAACAAGAGGACCCACTTAGGATACAGAGTGAAGAACAACCTGCCTCCACTATAGTTCATCAAGTAGATACATCTGCACAGATGCAGGGGGAGCCAGTTCAATCTCCTGCTCAAAATGTATCTACCCCTGCTCAGGTACAAGTGGTACAGGTGTAGGGGGAGCAAATGTATTTTACTATAAAAGACTTTCTAAAATTTTTTTTTCTCTGCACAGGTTCAGGGGGAGCATGTGTCTTCTCCTACTCCAGATATGCAGCTGCCTGAGAATGTGCACAAGGATGCACCTAATGACTTATCTTCAGGTGCTCCAGTTCAAAAAGAATACACTCTGGATGAGTTATTTCCTAATGATGACATAGCTACTGATAGAATAGAAGAGGACCAAGATGTTGAGCAGCCTCTTGACATAGAGCTAGAACAAGGAGTGGAGAAAGTTCAAGAGATTGAAAAAGTACAAGAAATAGAGGAGGAGCAAAGAATTGAGGGGGAGCCAGTACATGTTGAAACTGAGCAACATGGCACTGAAGCAGATAGAGTTCACATTGAGAGTACTTCTGAATCTGAAACTGAAGAAGCCAGGTTGGCTAAGAAAAGAAAACTGGTTGTATTTAAAAGAAGAAGCAAGACTTATAAGCAGGCTTTACAGACAACACCTCCACCACCACCTCCTGAAGTTGATTATAACAAGTTCTTGGTGGATTTACAGGTGAAATTGGATGACCACAGGGTGGCCATTGAGAAATATGTTGATGAAAGCAACAAATCTCTGCAGTTTGACTTAGCCCAAGATATCAAATCTATCCAATTTCAAGTCAACTTGAATAAAACTGAAATGACAGATTGCTTCCACAAGGGTGGCAATGCTGTAGTTTATCTGGCTAAACAACAGCAGGCTATCTCTACAAAGGTGGATGATATTGCTTTGAAGCAAGGTTATGTTCTGGAAAATCAAATAAGAATGAATGACAATTTAACTGAATCTCATAATGAGATCATTCAAGAGGTGAAGAAGATTGTGCCAGGGATGCCTGCAAATAGAGCCAAAGAAATGGAAGAATTTGATAAGAATTTTCAGGCTGCTATTGCATCTGTTAAGACTGCCATCACAACCTCTCAACAGGAAATATCTGAAAAGCTTCAAAATTTAAGACCATTTTTCAAGGAGGGAGTGAATTATTTGGATGGCCAAATTCGATTCCAGAAAGAAGATCTTAGAGATCATGTCTCAAGAGAAGCCATAAAGGGGGAGAGGATGCTAATTCATGCAGGCTCTGAGCATGCCAAATGGGTGACCAATAGTATAAGAGCCACATTGGGATATCCACCATTGTGTGATGATAACATGGTGGCTGAGTCAGGTCTACAAACAGGACTACTTGAAGGTGACCAACCTGAGGTTGCCCAAGTCATATACCCCCCTCCAGATTTTGATATATTGGATCAGCAAGTGCAATATATGTATAGTCCTTCAAAGGAGGTTGTAAATGTTATCTTTGGAAAGGTTGATAAGCCTGAGGTAAATTTGCAAGAACAGCAAGATGCTCTACTGTCAAAGAAAAGATTTAGAGAGCAGGCTGAGCTGAAGCCAGATTTTGAGCAGTGGAGTCCTACTTCCAGAAATATAATACTCACTGCATGGAAAGCTGTCAAAGATCAAGTTCATGAAAGGGGCAAGTGGTACAATGAGCAGGAATGGCAGAAGTATGAGGCAAGACAAGAAGCCATTGTACAATTCAGAAGGAAAGCTAAGCTGGGAAGACTTCCACCTGATGCTATGGAGCCAAGCAAATACTTCCCAAAGCCTTTTCACTATTTTGAAAGGCAAAGGCTCAAGGAAGAAGCTAAGAAGAAAGCTGATCTTAAAGGAAAAAAGATGGCTGAAGAATCAGAAGCTCCTGTGACAGCTAAAATTAAATCTGGCCAAGGGATTGTTATTAGAGAGCCTAATCAATCCTGATAATGTTTAGTTCTTTCATAATGTTTTGTAATGATGTAATGTGATCAGTCAAAGAAAAACCATGTAATCAAACATTACCCAGTAATAAACAAAATATTGTTAAATCTGTGATAGATTGTTTTATCCATGATGTTCTTATTATTTTGTTTATAATTAAGTATCCCTGTGTATTGTCATATATCATCATTTTATACTATTTATAAATGGTGTATATCATTGGCTATAAGGGTTATGACTTCTCCAAATAGGGGGAGATTGTTGGGTACATTGGAAAATGTGTACCTGATTTGAAGAAGCCCAACCTAGCTCAATGATATACATCATGTTGTATTTGATGTTGTTTTGAGTTGACATGTGCAGGTAAAGAATTGTTAAAGTTTACAGGAAAAAATTCTAAGTCCAAGTGTCGACACAAAGGAACATGTGTCGTCACATAGAAGAAAGTTGTCGACACAACACTGGGAAAGTGTGTCGACACAGAAGGTGTAAGTCGACACTACTCTGGGAAATTGTGTCGACACAGAAGAAGTAAGTCGACACAACACTGGGAAATTGTGTCGACACAGAAGAAGTAAGTCGACACAACACTGGGAAATTGTGTCGACACAGAAGAAAAACGTCGACCTCAACATTGGGAGAATGCGTCGACACTGAAGAGTATAGTCGATCTCAAGTTTGTCGACATCATCTGAATATGTCGACACAGAAGAAAATAGTCGACACCTGAAGGCTAAGTCAACACTTACTAAAGTTATGATTCTACAACAACTGTGTCGACACACAGGACTTGTGTCGACACACTGCAGAGTCAAAGACCAAGTTAGTTTCAGAAGAAGATGTGTCGACACAAAGGCAATTTAGTCGACATCACTGAAGGCAGTGTCGACACCAAAGTCAATTGTGTCGACACAAATAGACAGATGGTCTCGACACTTTCTGACAGACTGTTTCAACACTAAGGCACAGGACTTGTTTGAAGACTTGACAGCTGTGGGTTATCACCAGTTAACTGAAGTTGTCAGACTTGTCAGAAAACGGTTAGAAACCGGATCAGCCGGTTACCATGAAGAATGTCTATAAATAGACAGATTCAGAAGGAGAAGAAGATAATGAACAACATATAGAACTGACCCTTTGAAATACATTGGATCAGAAAGTGGAGAAGGATTACATTCTACTCATTTCAAGAAAGTGCTAGGCACTTAAGAAGATCTTCTCCGGGAGATCTAAGAAGACTATCTAAGGATAGATCTAAGAAGAGTTCTAATCAGAATTCAGAAGAATCATTCAAAGTTCTGGATAGAGAGAGATCAAGTCAGAATTTGAAGAAGAAGAAGGAATCCACCAGTGGATTCTCAAGAAGCTGTTTGGAATCAACTCAGCTAAGTACATTTTCAAGAAGCTTTGAAGAAGGCTAAGAAACAGTTGATTGCATCAGCTGATTAAGAATTGTCATTGCCTTTTCTCTCTCAACTTGGCAAGACAATTTAAACAATCTTTTCTATATTTCTGTAGGATCTGTTTATACAGATCTGAGTTGTAAGCCTATGTTATAAAGGCTGAGTGTAGGAGTGTTGAACTCTGAGTGGTAGGGCTGATTGCTTGAGTGTAGGAGAAGGATATTCTCTGAGTTGTAGGCCTTGGGGCAAGGCTGAGGTAGGGCAGTTGTGCCTGAGTTGTAGGAACCTGTTGGGTTCTGAGTTGTAAGATCTATTGATCTGAGATAAGTGGAAGTTTGGCCGAATCTAGCATACAGCTAGATAGGTGAAGGGGGAAAGTGGATGTACCCAGACCTTGGGGAACCACTATAAAACATAGTGCAATCTGTGATGTTTTGTTTTCTGTGATTGCTGTGTTTTTCATATTAGTTAATAAATTGAATTCTGTCTAGAAGTTTTAGAAAGAGAAGCAGAACCTATTCACCCCCCCCTCTAGGTGTTTAGGCTGCCTTGAAAGTTAAACTATCATAGGTGTGTCTGCACGGGGGTCTGCAATAATGATTAGACTAAGCCCCCTTGTTGGTAATACGATTTTTGGGCCCACCTATAGTAGGAATTTCTACTTCGATACGTTAGACCTGCGGGGACAAACTTCCCTTTTCTTTGTTATCTTCTTCAGAATAGGTCAACTCCGGAGCGGCATTGGAAAAAAGACGTGGAAGGCTTCTGGTCGATGAAACTGGACTTTTGATCCTCCTCTATCTTTAAGCTGGGTCTTCGCCCTACTCTAATATAGATAATTGGCCTATGAATAAAAGGCTGGATCAACCCCTTGATAGAATAGAGGTTGATTGGCCAAAGACTGGCCTTGTGATAACCCCCCTGATAGTTGAAAGGAAAGTCCTTTGATCTACTAGTCCTAAATAGAAAGTCTTCTCAAGGGCCTGAGAAAGGTGCATGGCATCCTGAATCCCAAATTTCTCAAAAAGGGATGGAGAAAGAGATCGAGGAAGATAGAGGCAACCGAAGAATTAGGTTGAATGAACAAGAGGAAGAGCGGTACCGAGCCAACCACTTCCTGCTTCGACAAAGACAGGAAAGTGCCTACCCAAAGAGTTGATGTTTTCGCTTCGGGTGAGGGTCAAGCTACACTGGGAGAAGGAACTGGTCCAACAAAGGCGCAGGGATCACTCGAACTTCTCTTAGGTCGGACCCGCCACTACAACTTTCTATGGGATACCAATCTTCCAAGAAACTACTTGACTAACTAGCGCTACACTCCTCTCTAAAGCCCATAGTCGTGAACTGTAAAACATAAGTGGTTACCCTTTCCACTCCCTCGAGAAAATCTCATATAGTTTAGGGATTTCTGAAGAAAAGAGAATTCAATTCAAGCCTACCCACTCATTCCGAAGCTCACTACCATATTAGGGCCTAAGCCAACTTCCGGAGCCATGGGAAAAGATGCTTCTAAAGCTCATTTTCTTTCTTATGATCTTTCTGAAAAGTGTTTACGAGTTTCTTTTTCTCTGGTCCTACAATAATAAAATTTTGGATCCAACAAGATCAAGAAGAACCTCTGTAGAATCTGGAAACTTAGGATTTGTCGAATCTCTTCTTGTGATGAATCGTCGATCGTGAACTTTTATGTCGTTGGGAAGTGTTTCCGAGAACATAAATCGGGAAAGAAAGTTTTGGCCGTTCACGATTTGAAAATTAGGTTTTCAGAAATTCTTGCGATTCGTATTGACTAAAATGAAATCCTTGGTATTTATAGGATCCATTTGCAGCGGCTAGAAATAATCTTCAAAATGAGCTTCCACGTATATTGTACATGGCCGACATCTTGAAACAGAACCCGTCAGAAAATCAAACCATAAAAAATGCTAAGTCCATTCGTCGAGATGACTCATTTCATACCCAGACCACTTGACGAATCACTTAGATTATATGAGAGCATTTGATGAATTACATGAAAGCACTTGATGAATTACACGAAAGCACTCGACGAATTATTCTTAGTCGAAAATAGGACCAGAAGAAAATTTTCTTTAAAGAGTCACTGGACTTCTCAAGAATACTCGACGAACTCCACGAGTGTTCACGTGACATCTCAATGAATTACACAAGACTTAACGTGAATACTCGATGAATTTTACTTAGTTGTTTCTGAAAAATATTTAAGACAATATCAAAAATCTCCCGACTAAACTCGATAAATTCCATGAGTGCTCGCGTGACATCTCGACGAATTACACGGGACTTCACATGAATATTCGACGAATTTTACTTAGGAAAATTTCTTATCCATCCTGAACTCAGCAACCACTCTTTCCTTTAATCTCCTATTGCACTTGAAAATGAAGTATACCCCAATAAAGAGATTACACATGAGTCAACACCATGTCCTACATAATGAGGGATTACATTGCATAGTCCTGTATTTCATGACTCATTGTAATCTGATATTGGTGTGTACTTGCCATTTAAATCCTACAAGCACATAACTTGAAAGTTTTGTCAAATACAACTCAATTCATCTTAGTTCAAGAGGGTCTTCTTCAAATCGAGGTTATTGTGGAAATAATACCCAACAATCTCCCCCTATTTAAAGAAGTCAGAACCCTATATACTAAGGTGAATTGCACATAGAATAATCTTAAACATAAATATATAAGGAGATGAAATGAAATTATTAAAAAGCTCTAAATCAACAAAACAATAATATTATATAAAAAGTTCTAAGTGGCATTTCAGAGTTCACACATGTCAGCAAGCAAAGAATATGAATACTAAATAGTTTTCCCTTTATTCTTCTCATTCTTCCTATCAAAATATGCATTTGGCTTTGGAAAATACTTTGGAGGAGGAACATCTGGATCATCTCTCCTATACTTCCTGAAGTGTATCCTCCTCTTCATATTAGCCACCTCATGTTTTTTCCATTATTCTCTATTGTAGTGCATCTTTCTGTCTTAATTAATCAGATCTACCAAAGTGAATGTATCGAGGATGATTCCTTTAGAAATTGGGCTCCATACTTCAACAGGTTCCCGGTTTGGGTCAGACTTGTGAGCAAAGGGGCCTTCTCCATACCTTCTTCTCTTATAAGCTGGTTGGGATAGCTCCTCAACAATCTCAACATCAGCTTCAACAGTAGCAGTTTCAGCAGTCTCTATCCCATACTAAGAATAATCCTGAGAATAGTCCTGAGTATCTATCCAATATCGAGAGTAGTCCTGTGGAGGTTGAACAACATCAAATGTCGATTCTGGCATTCTGGCTTCTGGAATTCTGGCTTCCCTTAGAATTGTTTCAAATAACTCTCCGTGCAACCACTTGAAATTCTTATAATAATAAGTGTTGACATCACGGATCTCTTGATGCATAACAGCTTCTAGTGCATTCACCTTACTCTTAAGTTGATCCTTTGCCCTTCTGACTTCTACAGTGACAACATTAACAATTGCAGTTCTGGTGTAGTCCATTTGATCATCAAAATGATGCATGCCGTAATTTTGTGCATCGATTATAGTCTTGGTTGTAGCATGGACATCCCTTGTCTCATCAAGGTTAATACTAACTCCTTTTATGATATGAAGAATTGCTTTGCCGCCTTGATTAAGCTAAATATCCAGATTGTATTCCAGCTTTTCAATATTGACCTTGACTTCAGCAAGTCCATTGTTCATATCTTTTTCCACTTCTTCTACCTTATCAAGTACTTTCTTTAAGGAATGATCAAAGTGAGCTTTCTATTTGGCAAGCATTGCTTTTATAGACTGCAGTAGAGGATTATTAGAACTATAACTGGGAATATCCTCAACCTGTGGTCTTGAAGGTGAAGGAAGTTTTGTATGAGTCTTATGGTCATTAGAGATATGTGTCACTGGAGAGACATTAGCCTTGAATAGAATTAGAGGATCTACAACATCTAGGATAGGAGGAAGCACCTCTACTTCTCCTTCCTCATTTAAAAACTCAAGAATGTTTTCCCCCTCAACTGGAGTACCAAACCTTTCTAGAGCCTCCAACTCCTTCAGAGTTTGGACTTGAGGGCCACCAGGGATGTTAGAAATTCTTTCCTGGAGATCATATATGGCCTTATCAATCTATTCTTGGAGATGATTAGATGGCTGGTTCATCTCCATCTCACCCAAAGCTAGAAGATCATCCTGGACACTATCTTCCAAATCAGCAGTAGAATTTCATGCTCAACATTATCATCACCACTAACACCAACATCATCAATATTAACATCATCCTCATTGTCAACATTTTCATCAGCATCATCATCAATAAGAATAACTATTTTGTAACCACTGTCTCTGTAGTCTCTGTAATTACTTGACTTAGCTCAGAATAGATAGGTATATTTTCAACATTCTCGGAAGGAAGTGTCTCCCCCTCAGTAACTGCACCAGATCTCTCAAGTGCTTCATTGAGGATAGGAGTTGGAATTCTCTCCGCTCCAAGGAAATCTTCTTCTTCAGCTGCATCTCTCATCCCACCTTCCCTGGGAATTCTCCTCTCCCATCAGCTAAAGATGGAGGAATCAATTTTCTTCAAGTGATGAATAGGCATACCTGATGACATATTAAGATGATTTCGGTCCATTTGATTCAAATAAAGTGTGAGAATCCTTCCAAAATTAGGAGCATTTAGACATTCCTTAATTTTCTCAAAAAAAACCACTCCCCAGTTGATCCTTTTTATGCAAATCACAGCTGCAAGAAGCTTAAACATCTCACCAAAACCATAATCATGGGATCCAACTTTGCAAAGAAGAACCATTCCCATGATATCTATCAACAACTTTCCTTCCTCATTCATCACTTTCCGTTTGATCGAGGTAGTTCTCCTTGGTAAGCCACAGAAGAGAAGGGCTCTACACAAATCTATCTCTTCAAGTAAAACTTCCTCCTCAACAGACGGCAGCCGCAAGTATCGATTCAAAAGACTGGCCTTCACTTTGACAAAGGAATTTCTGACTTTGCTCTTGATCACCGTGCCTTCACACCTGAGCTTTTCATTTTGAAAAAATTCTTGTATATCTCTGTTCAAAACTCAGCATGGATGCTCTAGAAGAAAAGTTAACCATGTTGTCTCGAGCATTAGAATGATTCATGAACTCATCAGAAGCTATCGCGGACCCTATACGAACCAGTTCACCACCTACCTAGAGAATACCGCTTCCTCTTAGTGCCATTGTTGAGAACTAACTACAACTAACGGAAGAGAAATTGATGACGATTGCTGGAGACGAAGCCAACGACGAAGTCCCTTGCTCTGACGGAAGCTGAATCGACGGAATGTATCGGGAAATCTTTTCGAAGTGTGAAATATAAAAGGCTCTTAGCCCTATTTATATATATTATTAAATTTTTGAAGAGAGGCACGTACCTTTTTCAGAAATGACTCTTCAGATCCAATAAGTGCGACTTAGAGAAAAAATTTCAAACTTTCATAGATTCGTCAAAATGACTTGAGAAAGCTTGATAAATTCGTCAAAATGACTCGTGAATACTAAGTGATTCGTCGAAATGACTCGTGAAGAAGTTCTGATTTCACAAGATGTCTTGACGAATTCGTCGAAATCACACGAGTATACTCGATGAATTTTCCTTGATTTCTTGTGATGTTGAATTCTTGTACTTTGACTAGTTTCTGGACTATCATGACTCCTTGTCGAGCATACCAAGTCCCATTTTAAAGAAGGAGAACTTTGCCTCATCCAGCGGCTTTGTGAATATATCTGCAACTTGCTTATCCATCGGGACATAACTGAGATTGATTTCCCTATTTTCCACATACTCCTGGATGAAATGATACCTTATCTCGACGTGCTTTGTCTTGCTGTGAGAGACTGGATTGTGAGCAATTGCTATGGCATTGGATGAGTCGCAAAACATAGGAATCTCCTTCAGCTTCATATTGTAATCTTCAAGTTGATTTCTTATCCATAGAATTTGTGTACAACAACTGCCTGCAGAGATATATTCTGACTCAACAGTTGAGATTGCAACAAAATTTTGCTTCTTACTGCTTTAAAAGATAATCCTTCCTCCTAGGAACTGACACATCCCAGAAGTTCTTTTCCTAACATTCATGCTTCCTACAAAGCCAACATCTGAGAAACTAATTAGTTCGCAGTCATCACTTCTTGGGTACCATAAGCCAAGATTTGGTGTACCTTTAAGGTATCTCAAAATCCTTTTTGCAGTGGTATAATGAGATTCCTTAGAGTTCACCTGGAATCTAGCACATATACATGTTGAAAACATTATTTCTGGTCTACTAGCAGTAAGGTGGAGAAAGGATCCAATTATACTTATGTACTTGGTTTCATTAAACGATTTCCCTTTCTCATTCTTGTCCAGAGTCATAGTTTAACCTATGGGAGTCCACATTAAGGTTGCATTCTCCATTCAGAATTTCTTAATTAAATCCTTGGTGAACTTCGTCTGAGAGATGAAGATTCATCTTCAGATTTCTTCACCTAAAGTCCTAAGAAATACTTCAGCTCTCCCATACTGCTCATTTCAAACTTCCCTTGCATCAAGTTTTGAAACTTTTTGCAAAGGTCGTCATCCATAGATCCAAAAATAATGTCATCGACATAGATTTGCACTAGCAAAATCTTGCCTTTAACTTCCCTATGAAATAATGTCATGTTTATATTTACCCTTGTGAACTTATTCTCGAGAAGAAAGATAAATAGCGTCTCATACCAAGCTCAAGTAGCTTGTTTAAGACCATATAAAGCTTTACGAAAGAAAAAAAATATAATCAGGGAATGATGAATCAACAAAACCGGGGGGTTATTCCACGTATACTTCTTCCTTTAAATTACTATTGAGGAAGGTTTACTTCACGTCCATTTGATAAACATTGAACCCTTTATGAGCAGTGTATGTGAGAAATTACCTGATCGCTTCGAGTCTGGCCACTGGATCAAATGTTTGATCGAAGTCGATCCCTTCTTCTTGTCAATACTGTTGGGCTACAAGTCTGGCTTTATTCTTTATAATTACACCATCTTCATCCAGGTTATTTCTGAAGACCCATTTTGTCCTGATCACATTGTGTCCTTTGGGTCTTGGTACTAGCTCCCAAACTTTACACCTTTTGAATTGATTGAGCTCTTATTCCATTACAATGATCCATATAGCATCTCTATTTGCTTCTTCAAATTTCTTTGGCCCAATCTGCGAGAGAAAGCTTAAATGCAGAATTTCATTAGTTGTACTTCTTCTTATTCTTACTCCATTACGAGGGTCTCCAATGATCTGATCAGCTGGATGATCTCTTGAGTGTCTGATCACTAGATTCCTCGCATCCTCTATGCCACCAGGAGGTTCTGCTACTTCTGGGGCATCTTCTTAGATTTGATGGAGCTCATCTTGAAGTTCTTCTTTCACCATGCTTGAAGTGTTGACTTTGATTATGCTTGGAGCATTTTCCTTTTCATTTTATTCCAAGCATAGCTCTTTTAACTTTGTACCTACATCTTCAACAAATATACTAGAGGAGCTGCTATGGAGCGTACTCATCTCATCAAATGTAACATTAAAAGTTTCTTCTACAACCATGGTTTTCTAATTGGAAATTCAATAAGCTTTACTATAGCTACTATAGCCTACGAAAATACCATCAAAAATCTTTTAACTAAACTTATTTTTGTAATATTTCCCATTATTAACTACAAAACATTTGCTACCAAAATTTTTAAAATAAGACACTATTAGTTTCTTGCCCTTTAATAGTTCATAAGGTGTCTTACGGTGGTACTTGTTTTTGAGTGCTCTGTTTTGTACGTGGCAAGCAGTGTTGATGGCTTCGGCCTAGAAATACTATGGTAATGAAGAATCATTCGACATTGTTTTGCATGCCTCTATGAGAGTTCTATTCTTTCTCTCAGTGAATCCATTTTGCCGTAGAGTGCCAGGAGAGGAAAACTCAAGAAAGATACTTATACTTTCACAGAATTTTTTCATGGCACCAGATTAAAATTATGTTCCATGGTCACTTCTGATTTTGACCACAGAGCAGTTCTATTCATTCTAAATTTTCCTAACCAAATTTGTGAAGGAGTCATATGTGTCTGACTTGTGTTTTAGAAATAACACCCATGCAAACTATGAGTAATCATCAATGATAAACAACGTGTAAGCTTTATCTCCTAAACTATGAATTTTCAAGGGACCAAATAAGTCCATATGAAGCAGATATAAGCATCTGGTAGAATCTTTGCCAACGATGCTTTTAAAGGTATACCTTGTCTGCTTGCCCATTTGACATGAGTGGCAAGGTATCTCTTTAATTCACTTAATAGTGGGGGCATCACGCACTAAGTTGTGAAAAAAATAATATATTAATAGTTTAAAATTAATATGTACTAATCTCTTGTGTCATTAGTCACAGAGAGACGCACTATATTTTGCTAAAAAGCACACGAGTGTAGAAGAGTCTAAATAAAGAAAATTCAAACCAAAAATATTTCTACTCCGAGTGCTTGTTAAAATAGTTTCTGAGCTATCAGATGACTTTATCAGACACTTATCGTTGTAGAACTCTACCACATAGCCTTTCTCATATAATTGACTTATGTAAATCAGATTATGTTGTAATCCCTTAACATACGTCACGTCTGTGAAAGAGACTATACCATTAGTAATCATATCGTAGCCTTTTGTGATTCCCCTATATGAACCACCAAAAATAACTTTTGGACCGTCTTCAACTTGGGTATAGTTCTAAAGTAGGCTTCTTGTCCCGGTCATATGCCGAGAGCATCCACTGTCCAAATACCAAATAGGTGTTTTGTTGGCCTTTGGACATACCTGTATTTACAAACTAATTTTCCTTAGGAACCCAAACATATTTGGGTTCTTAGTTCTTGGTTAGCCTGACACCACTAGGAGTATTAACATTGCAAGTGGTCAAACTTGCAGTGTTTACTCGTGGAGTCTTATAACTCACGAGATTAAACCAACAATCGATGGCAAAGTGATCAACCTTGTCACAACACCAACAGTCAAACCTATTGTATCTTCTTTTATTCTCATGCTTTACCTTTTGAATGGGTGGTCTTGTAGGAGCAGCTGACTTGGAGGTAGAATCCTCATGATTACAACACATAAGACTTCTTCGTCTCAAGTGGCTTGACAACAACAGCCTTTGCCTTTGGTGTCTTATTTGCACTCAATCCATGAATGAATGGACCATAATCCTTAAGGATGATTTCTTCGTAAGGTGCTTTTAGAGCACTCGTTCAAAAATTTCTAGGGTGGCTCCATCCTTGGTAGTTTTTGTTAGGATCAACATATGTTTGTCTAGCAAAGTGATTGTAGGATGCCTCAAAGTCATACTTGTTTGTAGGGAAGCTGACTTTCTTGAACATAGTGTGACTTTGAGAAGCCTTCCTTTTACCCTTAGTGGATTTATTTCCAACACCACTACCCTTCTTCGGAGCAGAAAATCCATCTATGAGAGGAAGGACTGTGTTAGGCTTCAAGAAGCTTGCCACAAGCTTCTTCTCGGCTAACATTTTTTCTTTCAGTTCATCAATGCCTTTCTCTTTCAGCCGTACTAGTTCAGTAGAGGTCATAAGTTCCTCTTTCAAGGATTGGACTTCATCTCTGAGAGGAATAAATTTTTTCAATTTCTTCTCTCAGGTCATATTCCACTGCCTTGAGAGAGTTAATCTCCTTGGCTTGAGTTTTGATTACCTTACGACATTTGTCAAACTCTGCCAGTAGTACCTTATACTGAGCCAATAGATCTGACTCCTCCTTAATAGAGTACAATTCATGACCATCTGAGGCAGTATCCAACTCAGAGAGATGTGTATGAGAATTTACCTTCCCATTGTACTGGGAGTTGTCTTCATCCTCATCGAACTGAGCCATTAGCTCTAAATAGGCTTCTTCATCTGAGCTTGACTCATTTGAGTCGCTGTCACTCAAATTCTTTGGCTTCTTTGCTATGAAGCTCTTTTCTACTTCCTTATTCCCACGGAAGGATTTCTTTTTTTCCCCTCGTGTTCCTTCGTTCTTTTTATGCGGGAAATCATCAATCAAGTGCCCTGGTTTAGTACAAAAATAATACACAATGTCAAACGAAATATATTAGTTCGGTTTTGATTTATACCTGTCGTTGTTGTAGTTTTTCTTATAATGATCACCATCACAACGTGATCTCCGGTAATTGGACGAGTAGGGCTAATTTTTCATGTGTCTTCTTTTGCTCAGCATCCTCTTGAATTGATTGGATAGTAAAGAGGACTCTCTGTCTGACATTTCAGAGCTTGAGGTGCTTGGCTCTGATTCTTCATGATCACATGAGATTTGAGTTCTGGCAGGAGACACAGCTCTAGACTTCCTTGACCCTTCATCCTTTAGGGCCACTGACTTTACTCGAGTTAAGGATTTGCTTCCTTATTCTACAGCTTTTCTCATGTTGATCTGAAGCTCATTGGAAAGCAGCTTCCAAATAGATTCTGAGGGTTGGTGTCGGCGAGTTTACCAAACTCCCTTATCGGACAAACCTTGTTATCTCATTCTTTCGTCAGGGATCTCAAGAATCTGTAGTTAAGTTCATCATTTGTTAACATGCGACCATAGTTCCACGGGTCGTTGACAATTTTGAAGAATCTCTCATAGCAGTCAGATATCGAGTCTCTTTTGTCTTGCTTGAACGCCTCATACTCCTGGTTGAGGAGGGATTTCCAATCATCCCTAACCTCCTCCATTCCTGCCATGAGGACAATCAGAGAAGTCCACATTTCTTTGGCAGACTTGCAATGGATTAAGTTCGGCAACATGGATTCGTCCACTACACTTGCAATTATTTTCTTTGCTTTCTTGTCTAGAGAGAGAAGAGCAATCTCATCTTTGTTTAGGTCAAGCATCATCTTGGGAACCATCAGACTTGGATTGATGGTTGAAGCAATCATAGGTACATGAGGACCTTCTTCAACAATCTAAAAAATTCTTGGATCAGTGGCTTTCATGAAGAACCAAACTCTTTCCTTCCACATGGGGAAGTTTTCTTTAGAACACATGAACAACTTCATGGGGGTCATATCCTTGCTTCTGTCTATATCAAAAAATTGTGTGCTTTGACTTTGACAACTAGATGAAGATCTTGTACAAGGTGTTAACCTTATAACGGACAACCTCCCTCTGATACTAATTGAAAGTATCTAGTTGTCTAACAAAATCACCTTGACGGGTGTGAATATGTGAGTTCTGTGTATTTTAGCGGATTAAGAAATAATAGCATCAAGTACAGAGAGCCACAACAAAAACACAAGGATTTATAGTGGTTCCCCAAAATGGGTACGTCCACTATCCCACCTCGCATATCTAGCACTTCAGGATAGACTCGGCTACTTCACCAAAACTCAGATTATAATAATCTTACACCTCGGAGCTTCAACTACTACAACTCGGAGACAACACTCCTACAACTTAGAGAATAACTTCTACTACACTCGATCCAATAAACACGGATCTACAAAATTGGAAGTAGAAACTTCCTACAATAATAAAATTGGTTTTGTACAAATTTATAGATTGAGAACAATCTTCTTCTTCAAATCTAAGTAGATTCAATCTTCTTCCTTCTTAGAGAGTAGATCTTGAAATGAAGGTTGAAGTAGAAGACTTGAAGAACTTGAAAGCTTGATCTAAAAATTTTTGATCTGACGAGATCAAGAAGAACCTTTGTAGAATCTGAAAACTTTGGATCTATCGAATCTCTTCTTGTGAGGAATCGTCGATCGTGAACTTCTATGTCATTGGGAAGCGTTTCTGAGAATAGTAGATTGACAAAGAAAGTTTCGACCGTTCACGATTTGAAAATTAAGTCTTGAGAAATTCTTGCAATTCTTTGCAATTCATATTGACTAAAATGAAATCCTTGGTATTTATAGGATCCATTTGCAACTGCTAGAAATAATATTCTAAAATGAGCTTCCACATGTACTATACATGACCGATATCTTGAAACAAAATCTGTCAGAAAATCGAACCAGAAAAATCGCTAAGTCCATTCGTCGAGATGGCTCGTGTCATACCCAGACCACTCAATGAATAACTTAGATTACATGAGAGCATTTGACAAATTACACGAAAGAACTCGATGAATTACACGAATGCCCTCGACGAATTATACTTTGTCGAAAATGGGACCAGAAGAAAATTTTATGTAAAGAGTCATTGGACTTCTCGAGAATACTCGACGAACTCAACGAGTATTCACGTGACCTCTCGACGAATTACACGAGACTTCACGTGAATACTCAACGAATTTTACTTAGCCATTCCTAAAAAATATTTAAGATAATGTCTGAAATCACCTGAGTAAACTCGAATAATTCCACGAGTGTTCACATGACATCTCGATGAATCTGAGAGGTCTAAGTTGTTAGCCTAAATCACCTAGAGGGGGGTGAATAGGTGAACTGCATGTCAAATGCGGAATTAAAAACTAACACAGCAAATATCAAGCAATCACAGAAGACAAGAGATTTATAGTGGTTCCCCAATCTTGGGTACGTCCACTTTCCTCACCGATCTAGCAAATTACTAGACTCGGCTACTCCACTATCTCGGATTGAAAACAATCCTACACCTCGGAACCACGTTCCTACAAATCTCGATCCCAAAACGGATCTACAAAAACTCGGAAGACAAAACTTCCTACAAATCTCGGAGAATTAAAACTCCTACAAAAATATTGGTTGTGATTACAAACAAACACACTATCAGATCTGGATCTGTATCCGTCTTCTTCTTTAGGAACTTCGGCTTGATCAGAAAATGTAGAAGACGACTAGAGAAAGATCCACGAATCTGAGATCTAGAACCACCTCGATCGAGAAAGTAGATCTGAAATCTTCAAGGCTCGGCAAGATCGAGTGATTCTCTTTCTTCTGGATCGCTGGAGGAAAGATCGATGAAAACGAAAGTCGCGATCCAAACTTTTCTTCTTCTTCTTCCGTGAACGGCAATGGCGGCGGCGTGAGATTAGGGTTCACGGAATTTCTCTTTCTTCAGAAGAATATTTCTGTAATAACGCTTGTTAAAAGTCATTTCTGAAAAGACCTATTTATAGGTGGGTTCCAACGGTCATAACATTGATTAATGATGACACGTGGACCAATCAGAATTGACAGATTCAAAATACTTATGATGAAAATGGACTTAGAAAAATTCTGGAGAAGTTGACTGCGATACTCGAGTAATGGAGGATATACACGAGTATGGAGAGATGGATTACTCGAGTAGCAAGAAGTAGTATACTCGAGTATAGAAAGAGAGAAATACAGGAGAGAAGAATGAATTACTCGAGTATCAAAAATGGTATACTCGAGTATCAGAATTGTATACTCGAGTAATAGAAAGTATACTCGAGTATTAAGACGATATACTCGAGTATAAAAAGGCTAAACTCGAGTATCAGAAAATATACCTGAGAAACGTTTACATACACGAGTATCAGAGTCAATTACTCGAGTATGGAAGAATTTACTCGAGTATCAAAGATCAATTACTCGAGTATGAACATACTTACTCGAGTATCAGAAGATATACTCGAGTATAGAGAAAGCTTACTCGAGTATCAGAAGTTATACTCGAGTATCAGAAAACATATACTCGAGTATCAGGGTATTTACTCGAGTATCAGTACTTTGAACTTGCAGAGAAGAGAAGAAAAAGGATCTACTCGAGTATCAAACATGATTTACTCGAGTATCAAGTTACTTACTCGAGTATGAAAAGAACTTACTCGAGTGACTAACTTAACTACTCGAGTATAGATAAATCTACACGAGTATTCAGACCCTACTCGAGTAAGCCAAACTGATTACTCGAGTATCTCACTAACTACTCGAGTATGGGACACAGACTACTCGAGTATTAAGGCTTTACTCGAGTAAGTCTAACTGACTACTCGAGTATCTCTAACTACTCGAGTATGTCTTACTAACTACTCGAGTATTAAGCCTGATACTCGAGTATCATAAGGGGTTACTCGAGTATTAGGGACTTAGAAAAATTCTATGAGGAAATTTGCTCCAATGCTTCTGTCCATCAATCCAAGTGCATGAAGGAAGTGTATCCCAATAGAGAGGCTATACATGGGCCAACACTTTGGATCACACAATGAGGGATTACATTGTATGGTCCTGTGTTTGGTGACCCATTATAGACTGACATTGGTCTACACTTGGTATTAAGGACCTGCACACATACAACTTATACACAGCATCAAATACACCTTAATTCATCTTAGTTCAAGGTCTGACCTCCTACAAATCTGAGGCATTGTGGAGACAAACCCCAACAATCTCCCCCTATTTGTAGATGTCAGCACTCTCTATACTAAGGTGAATTACTTAGGAGTAAAAGAACAAAAAGCATATCAAGGAGAATAAACCTAATTAAAACAGGATAGACAAAATATGGCCATAATCAGAATTAAATATATATATATGAGGAAATGTTTTTAAAGCACATAAACAAAATAGTCCAATTCCACTTTCTCAGATCCACTCATGATGGAGCATTCTTGTGCATCCTTTCCCTTTTGAGCTCTTGCCTCTCCAGGTAGCTGTAAGGCTTTGGGAAATAAGTCCTGGGCCTGGGAGGAGCAGCAGGGTTGTTGTGTCCCCAGTTTCTGTCATGGAGTCTGATTTTAATCTGTGAAGCTTCATAGGCTTTCCACTCTGAGTAGCTGTAATGATTGTCTCTGTTTTCCCCATGGTCTGTCACTAACCTCAGGGTATCAAGAATAAGGGATTTGGAGGTTGGACTCCAAACCTCTGAGTGAACAATTGCTGGATCTCTTCTGGGTTCAGAACGACTTGCAGAAGCACCTTCACCATACTTTCTTTTCTTCTTAGATGGACCTTGAGAGCTGGAAAGAAAATCATCTTGCCACAAGTCAGAGTAGTTAAGAGGAGGCTCAGTCACATCACCCTCAGGTCTAGGAGAGAAGACTGGCACACCACTTTCTGGAATGGTAGCTTGGACAGGGGCATCTGCAGAGGGTTGCTCTTCAAGAGGATTTAGGTGCTGAGGTATAATGGTTGGGTTGAGCTGGGCATTAGGGAAGTTCATGTTATGCAGCCACACAGCAGTGTCATAGGTATAAAACTTTACAGATTGAAGTTGAGAGAGAATGTCTGCTTTCATTTCCTTTACAATTCCATCCACTGTAGTTTGAGCCTGTTTAGAGAGAGTTTCAACTTGTTCTTTTGCAACTATTTGAGCTTGCTCATGTAGTTTGTCCACTTGTTCTTTTACAACTTTCTCCCCCTTGCTGATATCTATGTTTAGCTTTGCAATGGCTTCATCTTTGAAGGTGCCCACTTCATTACATACTGTCACAACATTCATTTCAGCTCTCTCATCTAGCTTGATCTGATTGTTAGCTACTGTCTCGGCCTGGTTTCTTAGCTCACCTATGCTTGTAATGGTGTGGTCTAAGGCTTTGCCTCCAATCTGGAACAATCTTTTTAGTTCATCAGTATTTGCTTGGATCTCAGCAAAGCCTCTGCTCATCTCTGTTTCAAGAGCAGAGACCTTGGATGTTACTGATTGCAGAGAGGCATCAAAGTAATCTCTCTGTTCTTTGAGCATAAGCTCAATCTTGCTTACTATATCTGAAGAGGAGGGAGCTGAGGTTGGTTCAGGAGCTGAGGCAGCAGGAGCAGGAGCAGGGGCAGTCCAAGGAAGGAATTCTGTGATCACCACTGAGCTGACAGCTCTCTTGAAGGGTTCTATTTCAACATTTTCTTCTGAGGGTAGGAGAGAGGGCATGGAGAAATCCAAAGTCCTCAGAGGTGCCTCCACAGGATCTGGAGACATCTCATCATCAGACAGGAGAATATGAGCTGATTTGCTAGACTCACTCTCAGGAGATTGGACTGGAGATTGGACTGGAGTTCTTGCAGGAGATGGAGCTGGGGTTCTTGCAGGAGACTGAACTGGAGACTTTGCAGCTGATCCATTCTGGAAGAGTGGGGCATCTGAGCTGAGCTCATCAATGAATTTGTTGATATCTTCAGCTGTAGACAGAAGGGCTGCTGAGTCTGGAAGCTCTGAGTCTGGATTTGCTGATGGAATCTCTGCTGGAGGAGGAGAGACTGGAGGAGTAGGAATTCTTATTTCTCCTTGTTCTGGAATTACTGATTCTGAAGAAACCTGATTCTGAGGAAGAGAAGAGGCAGGCTCCCCCTCAATTTCTGCACCCAGAGTGTCAGCAACTTGATGTTGAGGAGGAGATGGGGTCCTGATGACAGCTTGCTGTCTGGAGGTTTGGGAAGTATTTTGAAGCTTGATTTCATATCTATGTATGGAGGCGAGGGTGACTTTCTTCATATGGTGGAGAGGAATACCTTTAGAAAGGTCAAAAACCTGAGGATCTATCTCATGGAGTATGAGTGAGATAATCCTTGCAAAACTGGGTTGCTTGATGCTCCCCTGAATCTTGTCCAGTAGCATCATGCCAAACTGGAACTTCTTTCTGCAGACGATGGCTTGCATGATCTCAAACATGTTGTGAGAGATTTCTCGGATGGAGTAGGTCTTGCAGAGTATGACCTTGGAGATAACATCAATCAGAAATTTTCCCTCTCTATTGCAATCTGCTCTGCTGAAAGTATCACACTCGGGATCAACCCCACAGTATAGGGCTGTTCTGTCAGAATCTTCAGTTGTGAGTTCATCCTCTTCCTCAATGACGGGCAGCCGGAGTAAAATAGAGAATGAGGTTTTGTCCAATCGGATTTTGAGTCCTCTGACCTTGGTCTTTAGAACTTTTCCATTTCGTTTAACCTTTAGGTTTTTGTAGAACTCTTCCACTGCGGGAATAATAGCCTTGCACGGCGTCTGGAGGAGGTAGGTCAATCCAGCGGTGTCGAACAGAATGAGAAGGTTGCGGAAGTCATCTGAGAGGTCTGCAATACCATCTGGAACTAGTTCGGAGCCGATTCCGATCTTGGACGACGGAGGAGCCATCTGAAACTGAGAAATCGGTGGCGACGGAAGAGCGACGAAACAGAGTCGGGAAGACGAAGGGTCGGCGGATACACGAGTGAATGAGAAGTGGAGTGGACGTTTTCGTTTTATACATATATATAATTAATCCTAATTAGGTCTAAAAATGATTAAACATAAAATCATACCCGAATGAGGCGGCAAATTCGTTGTGCGAATAGAGAGTTTGAAAAATTCCAGAGAAATCCGATTACACGAGAGAAGTTTACGGCATACACGAGTATTGGATTTAGTATACTCGATTAGGTCATACTATACACGAGTAATCCTCAACATATACTCGAGTATGTACTGAGTATACACGAGTATTAAGTCTTGACGGATTTTTCCATACTCGAGTATAAGAAATTCATACTCGAGTATCAATCTGATTACTCGAGTATATGAAGTTCAATACACGAGTATTAAAATCTGAAGACTTTTCATACTCGAGTATAAAGAGTGCATACACGAGTATTGATTTGATTACTCGAGTATATTTGACTTGTTACTCGAGTATTCACTATTTCACTCGTGTAAATGTAACTATTCTCGAGTCTCAAATTTCTTGAAGGAATTTTCACTAAAAAAAAATGTACCTCAGAGTATCCAACATTTCTGACCTCTTCTAAATTTCTGAGTCCATCATTGGTCTTCTTTGTTAAGCAGTCCAAGCTCAGTTTTGAAGAATGAAAACTTGGACTCATCCAGCGGCTTGGTGAAGATATCTGCAACTTGCCTGTCTGTGGAGACATATTGAAGATCTATGTCTCCATTTTCCACATGCTCCCGGATGAAATGGTAGCGAAGCTCTATGTGCTTGGTCCTGCTGTGGGAGACTGGGTTGTTGGCTATTGCAATTGCGCTGGAAGAGTCACAGAACAGTGGAATGTTCTGGAACTTCATGTTGTAATCTTCAAACTGATTCTTGATCCACAAAAGCTGTGCACAACAGCTCCCTGCAGAGATGTACTCTGATTCAGCCGTTGAGATGGCTACACAGTTTTGCTTCTTACTGCTCCAGGAAATGAGTCTCCTTCCGAGGAATTGGCAAGTCCCGGAGGTGCTTTTCCTGTCGTCTTTGCTTCCTGCAAAATCTGCATCTGAAAATCCAATTAGTTCACTATCATTACTTCTTGGGTACCATAAGCCAAGATTTGGTGTTCCTTTGAGGTATCTCAAGATTCGCTTTGCAGCGATGTAGTGAGATTCCTTAGAGTTCACCTGAAATCTAGCACATACACATGTCGAGAACATTATATCTGGCCTACTTGCAGTAAGGTAGAGCAAGGACCCAATTATGCTTCTGTACTTGGTTTCATCAAAAGGTTTCCCTTTCTCGTCCTTGTCCAGAGACATAGCTGAGGCCATTGGAGTCCTCATAGAGGTTGCATTCTCCATTCCGAATTTCTTAAGCAGCTCTTTGGTGAACTTGGTCTGTGAGATGAAAATTCCATCCTCAGATTGTTTCACTTGAAGCCCTAAGAAATACTTCAGCTCTCCCATACTGCTCATTTCAAACTTCCCTTGCATAAGTTTAGAAAACTTCTTGCAGAGGTTGTTGTCTGTAGAGCCGAAAATAATGTCATCGACATAGATTTGCACTAGCAAAATCTTGCCCTTTATTTCCCTAAGAAATAATGTCTTATCTATCTTTCCTCTCGTGAACTTGTTCTCAAGAAGAAAGGTAGATAGCGTCTCATACCAAGCTCGAGGAGCTTGCTTAAGACCATATAGTGCTTTTTGCAATAAGTAAACATAGTTAGGAAGGGTTGGATCAACAAAACCTGGGGGTTGCTCTACGTACACTTCTTCCTTAATGTTACCATTTAGGAAGGCGGACTTCACGTCCATTTGATAGACGGTAAAGCCCTTAAGTGCAGCGTAGGCAAGAAATAACCTGATCGCTTCCAGTCTTGCCACTGGAGCATAGGTCTGGTCGAAGTCGATCCCTTCTTCTTGACGATATCCCTTGGCGACAAGTCTGGCTTTATTCTTTATAATTGTTCCGTCTTCATCCATCTTGTTCCGGTAGACCCATTTTGTCCCGATGACGTTCTTATGCTTGGGTCTAGGAACAAGTGTCCAGACTTTGCATCTTTTGAACTGGTTTAATTCTTCTTCCATGGCTAGAATCCAGGATGCGTCGGAGTTGGCTTCCTCAAATTTCTTTGGTTCAACCTGTGAGAGAAAGCTTAAGTGTAAATTCTCGTTAGTTGTACCTCGACGAGTTCTGACACCATCCCGAGGATCTCCTATGATTTGGTCAACAGGATGATCCTTCAAGTGTCTGAACTCTAAAGTCCTTGCATCTGGGATCTCTTCAGCCACTGGAGTTGTATCTTCAGCTGGGATGTCTTCTTCATCTTGATCATCTCCCTCTCCAAAGTTGGTTGTAGAGGGGATCTTGATGAACGTCTCATCTTTATCTTCAATAGGTTCATCCAAGCTGAGTTCTTTCAACTTTGTACCTGCATCTACAATAGGCACACTAGACGAGTTGCTTTGCAACAGACTCGTCTCATCAAATACAAGATGTATCGACTCTTCCACAACCAGAGTTTTTCTATTGAAAACTCTATAGGCCTTACTATGGCTACTATAACCTACAAAAATACCTTCAAAGCTTTTCTCGCTAAACTTTGTAGTGTGATACTTGCCATTGTTTAGTACGAAGCACTTACAACCAAAGATTCTAAAGTATGAAATGGTTGGTTGCCTGCCTTTTAGAAGTTCGTAAGGAGTTTTATCATGGCTCTTGTTGATGAGTGCTCGATTTTGCACGTGACAAGCGGTGTTGACGGCTTCAGCCCAGAAATACTCCGGAAGTGAGGCATCACTCAACATGGTCCGACAAGCCTCTATGAGTGTTCTGTTCCTTCTCTCAGCCACTCCATTTTGCTGTGGTATGCGGGGAGAGGAAAACTCATGAAAGATACCTTGACTTTCACAAAATTCTGTCATGGCTCCAGACTTGAATTCCGTTCCATTGTCACTTCTGATTTTGACTACGGAACGGTTGTATTCATTCTGGATTTGCCTGACAAAATTAGTGAAAATACCGAAGGTATCTGACTTGTGTTTCAGAAAGAACACCCACGCAAAGCGCGAGTAATCATCCACAATAACCAACGTATATTCCTTACCTCCCAAACTTCTAACCTGCAGTGGACCAAACAAGTCCATATGAAGAAGCTGTAAACTTCTATTGGAATCCTTGCCTATTATGCTTTTAAACGAACTTCTTGTTTGCTTGCCTTTGATACAAGCGTGACAAGGACTGTCCGTAACGCACTTGACCTTGGGTGCATCACGCACTAAGTTTTGAGAGAATAATTTATTAATAGTTTTGAAATTAATATGTGCTAGTCTCTTGTGCCATTGGTCAGCAAGAGATGCACTACTTTTTGCCAAAAGACACACTGGTGTCGAAGAGTCTATACAAATAAAATTCAAACAGAAAATATTTCTGCTTCGAGTGCCTGATAAAATAGTTTCCATATTGTTAACCGATTTTATCAAACACTTGTCAGCACGAAATTCAACTACGTATCCTTTGTCGCATAGTTGGCTTATGCTGATGAGATTGTGTTCCAATCCTTCAACATAGGCTACATTCGAGAAGGATACGCTACCGTTAGAAATCATACCATAGCCTTTAGTGATTCCTCGATCTGAACCTCCAAAGATGACCTTTGGTCCGTTGCAGACTGAGGTGTAGTTCTGAAGTAGGCTTCTTGTCCCGGTCATATGCCGAGAACATCCACTGTCCAAGTACCAGATTGGCATTTTGGTGGCCTTTGGACATTCCTGCAATTATAATCACTTAGCCTTAGGAACCCAAACATGTTTGGGTCCTTGGCCTCGAGTTAGAAAGCTCCCCCTACGAGTATTAGCTTCATGAGTGGTCATTCTCACGTTGCTAACTTGAGGGGTTGCAACATTCCTTGGATTGAACCAACAATCGATGGCAAAGTGACCGATTCTGCCACAGCACCAACAGTCGAACCTGTTGTATCTTTGCCTATTGTATTCCTGCTTAATTTTCTGAGGAGGAGGTCGAGCAGGAACCTGAGTCTTGGAGGAGGAGGCTTCATGATGAGAGCATTTACATGAAGTCTTCCCCTTCATAGGCATATCCACAAGAGGTTTTACTTTTGGTGACTTCTTAAAGTTATGACCATGAGCATAAGGTCCATAGCTTTGAAGCTGAATCTCCTCATAAGGTGCCTTGAAGACACTCTCGCCAAAGTTACGAGGACGAGTCCAACCTTGGTATCTTGACTTAGGCTTCTCAGGGATTGGCCTAGAAAAGTGTCCGTAGGTGGACTCATAATCGAGTTCGTTCGTGGGAAAGATAACTTTCTTGAACACAACAGGTTCCAAGGGAGCTTTCCCTTTTTCTTCAGCTAGAGTCTTTCGGGCAGCCTTATTCTTTCTCTTGGCCTTGTTTCTTCTAGAGGATTTACTAGAAGAGCCAATGTGGCCTAAACCAGCACCCTTGGCCTTAGCAGAGAATTCAGCAACGATTGGAAGAACTGTCTTAGGCTTAGAGAAGCTCTCAACAAGCTTCTTTTCAGCCTCGAGCTGTTTTTCCAGTTCTTTGATGATTTCCTCTTTAAGGTCGAGGTGCTTGAGAGCTTTATTGTATTCCTCCATAGCTTCATTTAGGTTCTCTTGAAGAGAGTTAGTCCTATTGACTTCTTCTCTCAAGTTGCTCTCACTAGCCTGTAGAGAATTGATCTCTTTGGCTTGACTTTTCACCATTCTACGACATTTCTCGTAAGCGGTGAGTAATTCCTTATACTGTCCCATGAGTTCAGATTCATCTTCAGAGGAATATCCCTCTTGCTCATTGTCATTTTCAGAATCAGAGAGAGGAGTGTGAGATTTTACCTCCCCAGTAAACTGGGGGACTTGTTCATCATCAGAATGAGCCATGAGCCCAAAGTAAGCTTCCTCTTCTTCACTCGACTCAGATGAGTCAGAGTCGCTGAGAGTTTTGCTCTTCTTGGCTACTAGGCTTCTCTCTGTCCTCTTCTTGGGGTGTGAGGATTTCTTTTCCTCTCTTCTTCCACCCTCTTTCTTTTTGTGAGGGCAATCGGCGATGACGTGACCTGGCTTATTGCAACAATAGCAAATGATGTCAGTTGAAATATGTTTGTTCTGTTTAGAATTGTACCTGTCATGGCTGCTTGAGCCTTTCTTCCGATGATCACCGTCATGTCGTGATCTTCTATATGAGGCATCCTTGCCTCTCCATTGCTTCTTCTTGTTCAAAAATTTCTTGAACTGCCTTGAGAGTAGGGAGAACTCTCCATCAGATAGTTCTGAGCCAGATGAGCTAGGCTCAGATGATTCTTCTTCTTCAGGCTCAGGAACTGGGGAAGGAGAGCTAGCCTTTATCTTCCTTGAGCTATCTGCCTTTAGAGCGACAGATTTCTCCTTGGATGCAGACCTGCTTGTCTCTTCTTCAGCTTTTCTTGAGTTGATTTGCAGCTCGTAAGACATAAGCTTTCCGAACAGATTCTGCGGGTCCGTCTCAGCTAACCTTCCAAACTCCCGAATGGCACATACCTTATTATCCCATTCCTTGGTTAGGGATCTTAAGAATTTGTCATTGAGTTCCCCGTTGGTGAAGACACGGCCATACACTCTTAGGCCATTTACTATCTTGAAGAAGTTCTCAAAGGTGTCAGCTATGGCTTCCTTATGACCCTTCCTGAAGGCTTCATATTTCTGGTTCAGTAGGGATCTACGATCATCCCTCACTTCTTCTGTACCTTCCATTAGAGTCACTAGGGATTGCCACATCTCCTTGGCAGACTGGCAATGAATCAGATTTTGCAGCATTGAGTCATCCACTGCACTTGCTATTATATTTTTGGCTTTCTTGTCCAGAGAGACAAGTGCAATCTCATCCTTATCTAGATCCATCAGCTTCTTGGGAACTTGCTTGGTGGGATCTATGGTGGATGCAGTCATAGGAATGTGGGGACCTTCTTCAACAATCATGAAGATCCGGGGATCTACTGCTTCCATGAAGAACTTTACTCTTTCCTTCCACATAGGAAAGTTGTTCTTGGTGCAGATAGGGAGTTTAGCAAAATCCTTGGTCTTACTCATGCTTGATACTTTTCAAGAAACAACTTAGAAGGATAAGATCAAGGTGTTAACCTTTTAACGATCAACCTCCGACCTCTGATACCAATTGAGAGGTCTAAGTTGTTAGCCTAAATCACCTAGAGGGGGGTGAATAGGTGAACTGCGTGTCAAATGCGGAATTAAAAACTAACACAGCAAATATCAAGCAATCACAGAAGACAAGAGATTTATAGTGGTTCCCCAATCTTGGGTACGTCCACTTTCCTCACCGATCTAGCAAATTACTAGACTCAGCTACTCCACTATCTCGGATTGAAAACAATCCTACACCTCGGAACCACGTTCCTACAAATCTCGATCCCAAAACGGATCTACAAAAACTCGGAAGACAAAACTTCCTACAAATCTCGGAGAATTAAAACTCCTACAAAAATATTGGTTGTGATTACAAACAAACACACTATCAGATCTGGATCTGTATCCGTCTTCTTCTTTAGGAACTTCGGCTTGATCAGAAAATGTAGAAGACGACTAGAGAAAGATCCACGAATCTGAGATCTAGAACCACCTCGATCGAGAAAGTAGATCTGAAATCTTCAAGGCTCGGCAAGATCGAGTGATTCTCTTTCTTCTGGATCGCTGGAGGAAAGATCGATGAAAACGAAAGTCGCGATCCAAACTTTTCTTCTTCTTCTTCCGTGAACGGCAATGGCGGCGGCGTGAGATTAGGGTTCACGGAATTTCTCTTTCTTCAAAAGAATATTTCTGTAATAACGCTTGTTAAAAGTCATTTCTGAAAAGACCTATTTATAGGTGGGTTCCAACGGTCATAACATTGATTAATGATGACACGTGGACCAATCAGAATTGACAGATTCAAAATACTTATGATGAAAATGGACTTAGAAAAATTCTGGAGAAGTTGACTGCGATACTCGAGTAATGGAGGATATACACGAGTATGGAGAGATGGATTACTCGAGTAGCAAGAAGTAGTATACTCGAGTATAGAAAGAGAGAAATACAGGAGAGAAGAATGAATTACTCGAGTATCAAAAATGGTATACTCGAGTATCAGAATTGTATACTCGAGTAATAGAAAGTATACTCGAGTATTAAGACGATATACTCGAGTATAAAAAGGCTAAACTCGAGTATCAGAAAATATACCTGAGAAACGTTTACATACACGAGTATCAGAGTCAATTACTCGAGTATGGAAGAATTTACTCGAGTATCAAAGATCAATTACTCGAGTATGAACATACTTACTCGAGTATCAGAAGATATACTCGAGTATAGAGAAAGCTTACTCGAGTATCAGAAGTTATACTCGAGTATCAGAAAACATATACTCGAGTATCAGGGTATTTACTCGAGTATCAGTACTTTGAACTTGCAGAGAAGAGAAGAAAAAGGATCTACTCGAGTATCAAACATGATTTACTCGAGTATCAAGTTACTTACTCGAGTATGAAAAGAACTTACTCGAGTGACTAACTTAACTACTCGAGTATAGATAAATCTACACGAGTATTCAGACCCTACTCGAGTAAGCCAAACTGATTACTCGAGTATCTCACTAACTACTCGAGTATGGGACACAGACTACTCGAGTATTAAGGCTTTACTCGAGTAAGTCTAACTGACTACTCGAGTATCTCTAACTACTCGAGTATGTCTTACTAACTACTCGAGTATTAAGCCTGATACTCGAGTATCATAAGGGGTTACTCGAGTATTAGGGACTTAGAAAAATTCTATGAGGAAATTTGCTCCAATGCTTCTGTCCATCAATCCAAGTGCATGAAGGAAGTGTATCCCAATAGAGAGGCTATACATGGGCCAACACTTTGGATC
The DNA here is from genome assembly GCA_039513925.1 of Platanthera zijinensis. NCBI lineage: Eukaryota > Viridiplantae > Streptophyta > Magnoliopsida > Asparagales > Orchidaceae > Platanthera > Platanthera zijinensis. Next base: position 15,072,518 of record CM077089.1, on the reverse strand, counting down.
ACACAATGAGGGATTACATTGTATGGTCCTGTGTTTGGTGACCCATTATAGACTGACATTGGTCTACACTTGGTATTAAGGACCTGCACACATACAACTTATACACAGCATCAAATACACCTTAATTCATCTTAGTTCAAGGTCTGACCTCCTACAAATCTGAGGCATTGTGGAGACAAACCCCAACAGAATCACACGAGACTTCACATGAATACTCGATGAATTTTACATAGGAAAATTTCTGATCCATCCTGAACTCAGCAACCACCCTTTCCTTGAATCTCTTATTGCACTTGAAAATGCAGTACACCCCAATAGAGAGATTACACATGAGTCAACACCATGTCCTACACACTGAGGGATTACATTGCATAGTCCTATGTTTCATGACTCATTGTAATCTGGCATTGGTGTGTACTTGGCAATTAAATCCCGCAAGCACATAACTTGAAAGTTTTGTCAAATACAACTCAATTCATCTTAGTTCAAGGGGGACTTCTTCAAATCAGGGTTATTATGGAAACAATACCCAACACCCTCCACATAAGTTACCCTTGTGATTGAGACTATACCATTGGAAATCATATCATAGCCATTGGTGACTCCCCTATCAGAACCTCCAAATATGACCTTAGGTCCAAGCTTCACAAGAGTATAATCCTTGAGAAGACTCCTTGTCCTAGTCATGTTCCTAGAACACCCACTATCCAAGTACCAGATTTACTTCAGTTTGGTACTTGAACTAACCTACAAGATAAAATTCATATTACCTTAGGAGCCAAAATAACTTTCGGTCATAGGTTCTTATTAACATTAAAACCCACATTTCTACTGGGAGCTACTCTAGCAGGAGAGCTCTTCCCTTTCTTGTGGAACAGAGGAATTGTGCCGACAATCTATGACAAAGTGACCCACTTTACCACAACACCAACACTTAGAAATATTTTATCTTCTCTTCTAAACATTATTGGAAGTTGATGGTGCATGAGAATGTCCATGTTCAGTAGAAAAGGAACATGCATTCTTCCTATTTCTTTCAGTAATCACTTAGTTGTGTGCTTGACGATAACTTTCCTAACTCGAAAATATCGGCTTGATAGCAATAGCTATCAGCTTGATAGATGACATTGTGTTGATGGCATTCGATATTGCTTTGGTAGGGTGAGTTATTATTGTGCCAACAGCCTGCTTTTTCACTAGAATGGGTTGGTAAGATGCCACTTCTTTACCCTTGAGTGTAGGGGCTGAAGTACCAAAAACAAATGGTTTATAATGATCCATTTGAATTTCCTCATGGGGAGCCATCAAAGCACTCAACCCCATTCCCTTTCTACCTTCACAGTTAGGTGTACTATTGCCCTTACTGTAGGTGCTTCCATTCTTTCAGTGACCATGCATACTATCATGGTCATACTATTAGAAGGAAGTAGAACCATCTGAAAGGTGGTTTGAATTCCTGGAGACTTGCCTTTTCCCTTAGCCCTGGTTGTAGCTCTCCTCCTATTGTAACATACTCCACTCCTGAGTGGAGTAGAGAAGTTATCAATAATAGGTAGCATAGTTCGTGGCTTAGAGAATTTTGCGACAAGCATTCTCTCTCTAACGAGCTTCTCTTACAAATCCTTAATAACCTTGTTCTTTTGATTAATGGTGTTGAATTGGGTGATTGTCCTCCCTTTCATTTGGCTGATCTCTCTACACATGTAAGTAAGCTGGGGAGCAGACTCAATGTTTTCAAATTTTACTAGTTGGAGAGAAGCAATCTCCACTGCTTGCTTCTTAGCAAGCTTCTTGATCTTATTTAATGTTTATAGAAGAACACCATACTTATCAATCATATGATCAAGATCATTATTAGAATCTGAATCATCCTCCTCATTGGATGATGAGGGTGCTTCAGATTCTACACCTGTCTCATACTCAGAATCAGAAGAAGACATGTTTAGAATTATTACCCCATCAGTAATAGATTATTCTTGATCATCTTCCCTAGGGCATAATCCTTTATAAGGCTTCATGTTCCAATCTTGTTCCTAGAACACCCACTGTCCAAATATTCTATAGGCATTTGATTGGCCTTTTTACATACCTGCAAGAAAGAACTAGTTTATCTTAGGAACCCAACCAACATTGGGTCCTTGGTTCCTGTTAGCTTTTGGAATAGTTTTTTTTATTGAAAGAATTATTTACTAAATTAACTTCTTTGCTTGAGGTGTTGTTAGATTATACCAACAGTCCAAGGAAAAGTGGCTAACCTTGTCACAACACCACACTCATGTCTATTGTACCTCCTCTTTTGAACTATTTTTGGTGTGGGATTTGTATGCTCATGTTCAGAAGAGTAGGCTTTGAAATTCATTTCATTTCTTTGAGCAATCATGTAGTTGTATGTATGATGGTAAATGGGTTATACAACCACACAATTTCTCTTAAGAAGAGGCCCTTGAGGAATGATCTTTTCCTTACCCTTGAGTGTTGGAGTTGGGGTACCAAATACAAATTGTCCATAATTTCCCATTTGTATTTCTTCATTGGGAGATTTCAATCCACTTAACCAACTTTCTTTTCTTTCTCTCTAGTGAGGAGCATTGCAAGCCCCACTGGAGGAGCATCCATTTTTCTAGTGACCATACATGTTTTCATGGCCATAATTGTTGGTGGCAGCAACACCCTTTGGAAGGTGGTTTGTTGCACTTGAGCTTTACCTTTATTATTCCTTTTTTACTTCTACCTTTTTTATTATATCCTACAACACTTCTATATGGTGCAAAAAATCTGTCAATTACAGGCAAGATAGTTTATGACTTTGAGAACTTAGCCACTAACATCCTCTCATTGAGGAGCTTCTTTTCAAGATCCATAATGATCTTGTTCTTATGAATTATGGTTCCAATATGGATGATTGACATCCCTCTTAATTTGCTAATTTCTTGGCTCATTTGAGTCAGCCTCTCAGCTATCTCAAAACATTTAGAATTAGCAAGTTTGAGGTATTAAATCTCCTCAGCTTGCTTCTTTCCAAGTTTCTTGCTCTTCTATAGTGTTTCCAAGAGAGCACCATATTCCTTAACCAGATCATTTAATTTACTCTCTGATTCAGATTCACCCTCATCATCAAATGATGATCATGCATATGAATCAACACCTGTTTCATTTTCAGATTCTGATTAAGTGGTTTTAATGTTTACCTCATCTAGATGAGAGTCATCCTTATCTTCCTCATCAATGATAACCATGAGGTCACAACTATCTTCATCTTCTGAATCACTATCAGACAATGATAGAGGAGCCCTGATGCCCACCTTGGCAGTAAGATATTTCTCTTCTTCTAACAGAGTTATAAGCCCAATACAGGCTTCTTCTTCTTACTTAGACAAGTCAAATTCACTGTCACTCTAGCTCTTCTTCTTATTTGCTAAGATGCTCTTCTCATCTTTCTTCTCTTCATGTCTTCTTCTCTCTTTTCTTTTAACTAGGTTGTCAACAATGACATGCCCAGGACTATTACAGAAATAATAAACAATATTAACAATAAATTATTTATTCTGTTTAGAAACATACTTATTCCCCTTGGGGTCTTTCATGGATCTGTCTGAGTTATTATAGGGTTCTTTGATCTGAAGTTGGAGGAAGATTTTTCCTTCTATAATCTCCTCCTACTCACCATCTTCTTGAACTGCTTAGAGAACAAAGTAAGTTCTCCATTAGTTAGTGAAAGTATCTAGTTGTCAACCTAAATCACCTGGAGGGGGTGAATAGGTGAATCATGTGCCATATAATGGAATAAAAATCTAGTAAAAATAAAGCACATAGAATAAAAGAATAAGCATAACATGAACACAAGGATTTATAGTGGTTCCCAAAAATGGGTGCGTCCACTTTCCCGCCTCTCCTATCTAGCACTTCGGGCAAAACTCGGCTACTCCACCAAATCTCATATTAAATAATATTACACTCGGAGTATACAACTCCTACAATCTTGATAACAACTTCCCATACACTCGACCCTTCAACAAGGATCTACAAAAACTCGAAAGACAAACTTCCTACAAAGCAATAAGAAAATTATTATATGAAAAGAAAATCCTTGTATCAGATCTGAAAATATAATCCTTCTTCATTGCTTGAAAGCTCTGACTGAAATCTTGAAGAAGAAGAAGAATCTGAAATTAACAGCAAAGATTTGATCTGAGAAATGACTAATCTCTGAATGAATGAGAATCTGAAACCTTGAGATCTATCGAGTCTTTTCTTTTCAGGAGGAATCACGGATCGGGAGGGTTTTCGGTGACAGAGATCTTCGTGAAAAATTATTTTGAAATTCTGATCGTTTGTGACAATTTGTAATTAGATCACGATTAGAGTTTTCTGAAATAACCCTTGACTATTTATAGAAGATTCCTCACTAACGGTTCCATTTCAAACTTTGTTCTACCATCCACGTATACTGTACATGGCAGAAGGCCTAATTTTGGAAAGCCGTAAAAACGAGTATGAAACTGAAGGAAAATTTGCTTAAGTCCAAATTCATCGAGACATCACGTGAACTCTCCAGACCACTCGACAAACCAGTCGAAACAACTTAAGAGAGAGCTTGTGTGAGATGTTTAGACTTCACGAGACCTTTCGAAGAATTAGCTGAAAGCTCTCGAGATTACTCGACGAATTTACTTGAGTACTCGACAAATTTTACTTGAACCGACTAACACTAACTTTCTCTGGAGTATTAATGTAGTTAACTTGAGTTCTTGAGAGGACTCAACAAATTTCACAAGTACTCACATAAGTACTCGACGAATTCGTCGAGTATATACGAGAAGTCTAAGGTATTTTAACTTAGCCGTTCTGGTCAGCAGTTCTCAGTGATCTCTTAAGTACTCCTAAGATCACTCATCGAATTCTACGAGTGCTTATGTGATTTCTCGATGAATTTAACGAGACCTCACAAGATCATTCGACGAATTTTCCTTAGCCAAAATATGCAACTTCTGAATAACAACTTCCTTTGTGATGTTAGATGAAGATTACCCCATTAGGGAAATTACACATGGGCCAACATGATATTCTTTACAATGAGGGATTGCATTACACAGAACTGTGTTTGAAGACCCATTGTAACCTGACAATGGTTTTTACTTGGCAATAAAGACCTGCACCACACACAGCTAAAACTAACATCAAATACAATCTCAATTCAACTTAGTTAAGGGTCACTTCTTCAAATCAAGGCTATTATGGATAAAATACCCAACCATCTCCCCCTATTTGAAAATGTCAGAACCCTATATACTAAGCTAAATTGCACAGACAATAAAGTAAAGAAACAGAATACACAAAAAAAGATATATGAATTCAAAACAACAATAGATTAACAAAACATTAATATTTATATAAAAGTTTCTTGTGGACATTCTAAGATATTCACAACATAACATAATATAAAGAAATGATAGTCTCAAGAATGCTCCTTTCCCTTGCACTTCGCATGCTGTCTATCAGAGTATGCATTAGGCTTGGGATAATATCTTGGTAGAGGAGGAGCATTAGGATTGTCTCTTCCATGCTTTATGAAATGAAGCTCTTCATATTTGACACTTCATTCTTATCCCATTCCTCTTTATTGTGGTATAAATTTGGATCTTCATTTGTCAAGTCAACTATGTTGAATGTGTCCAAAATAATACCTTTGGAGATAGGACTCCATACATCTTTATTTTCACTATTAGGATCTGATCTTCTTGTCGAAGGGCCTTGCCCATATCTTCTTCTCTTTTGAGGAGGTCTTGAAGATTCTTCAAGGATCTCTACCTCTTCTTTAACAACATCAGACAATACTTGAGTATATTCATCAGTAGGTGCATACTCTCCACTTTCAGGATGTTGCTAATAATATTCTGCACCCTTAGCATGTATCTCTCCACCTTCAAAAGGTTGTACTCCTCAAAAGGTGGAGCTGGAACTCTTCTCATCAGCTCTTTATGCAGCCACTTGATATTCTTATAACTGTAGACATTTGCACTGTGCATTCTATTGCGCACATCCCGATTCAGCTCACTCATTCTTTTTTGTAATCTTCCCTCCACCTTTCTGACTTCTGCAATAAGGGTTTGGATAATCTCCTCCTTCTATATTCCCATTTTCCTGTCAATATGATGCATGCTCACATCATGAGAATGTATCATAACATCATGTCCTTTAGATAGGAAAACTGTCTCGTTGTAAACATGACTAATGCTTTTGATTGAATGGTCTATAGCCTTACCTCCTTGAGTCAGCCATTCAGCCAAAGAGGTCTTGAACTTCTCCGTGGTGTGCTTCATTTCAACTAACTCATTGTTCAGATCCTTTTCTACTTCAACCACTTTGCCAAAAAATTGTTTTAATGAGAAGAAGCAGTTTTTCTACTTTACTAACATTGATTCTATAGACTTTAACAAAGAACTTTTTGAAGTAGAGGCAATAGCATCTAGAGATCTGGGAACTTCAAGATTGTCAGCATTAGTTTTAACACTACTAGAAATAACTCCCGCTGAGTGGTCCTTGAGCAAGAGTGGTTCTTGGGCAAGAGGTTTTACCACAGCCTCTCTGACTTCTTCAGAAAGCACTACCAAATCCTCCCCATCACCAGAAGCTCTTTCAACATTGAGGTCCTCGTGGAGCGATTCTTTAACTAAGGTCTCCCCCTCAGACTCAGCTGGGATTTCTTTCACAGCAAGTAGTTCCTCTTCAGCAAGGAGGTCCTGTTGAACGACAAGTGTCTTTAGCAATCTCATCAACTAAAACTTCTATGTTCTCCCCCTCGACAACTGCACCAACAGTCTTAGTTGCTTCACGGGGGGGGGGGGGGGGGGGGGGGGGGGGGGGGGGGGGGGTGGGGGGTGGGGGGTGGGGGGTGGGGGGGTGGGTGAAGGCACATCCTTCTCCATGGCTGTAGTGCAAGGGCTTTCCTGTAATCCATGACCTTCACCCATATCTCTCTACCCCCTGCCTAGGAATTCTCCATTCCCATCAAGCAAATATTGATGTGTCTATCTTCTTTAGGTGATGAATTTGCACACCAGTAGACATATCAAATTGATTCTTCCAGCTGGTTGAGGTAGAGTGTGATAATTCTTCCAAAGTTTGGAGCTGAGAAGCATGCCTTTATCCTGTCAAATAGAATTGTTCCCCAATCCATCCTCTTTTTGCAAATCACTACTGACAACAGTTTGAACATATCTCCTGATGCATAGTCATGAGACCCTGTCTTGCATAAGAATACCTTCCCAATAATATCAGTTAATAGTTTGCCTTCATCATTTATTTATTTTCATCTAATAGTTGTAGATTTCTTTTCCAATTCAGAGAACGAGAGGGCTCTATCATAGTCAGCATCAGTGAGTTCATCTTCTTCGCCGACTTCAGGCATTCTCAGAAATTTGTTTAAGAAACAAGGCTTCATTCTTACTTCGAAATTTCTAACAATGCTTTTGATTAGGGAACCTTCATGCTTGATCTCTGCATTTCTGAAGAAATCCGCGACTTCTCTGTCAAGAACTCGAAATTCTTTCTCCAGAATGAATGACAGTCCGGCGGTTTCCAGCATGAGAATGACATTCCAAAATTCGTCAGAAGCACTAGAAAACCTAGAGCAAACTAGTTATCCTCCAACCAGAAGATTTACAGAACCTTTGCAAGCCATTCCTGATTGATTGAAGGAGAAATGGAAGAGATTTTTGAATAACTGGAGATGAATATATAGAAATTTCTACAGGTCGACGGGGAGATAAACCAACAGAGAAGACTTGAAAAAAATAAGGGAAGGTCTCGTGAAGTGTCGTGAAGTCTCGAATGCCCTTTAAGCCTTTATATGATATTAATATTTCGAAGAAATGAAAAGGGTGCGTATCTGATACGCAAAACTATGTCTGCAAATGATAACGACAAGTGTACCGTATCGAGAGTAGTATAGGTTTATAGATACAAAGGTTGTATTAAACTCAGGGTGGTTGAGTAACTCTACTTTGAAAATCATTATTATCTTATCAATTAAAACTTGGAGTTGGGGTTGTGAATAGTAAAGACTAGAAATGTTAATGAAATTACTTCGATGAGTTAAAAGCTAGTGCCCAATCTTTGAATCACCTTGGAAAAAGAAAAAATGGAATGAAAATATAATACAATTCTCTTGTTGAGCAGGCTTTGACCGTGGAGATTCCTGAAGCATGAACACTCCTCTTTCGAGGATTATATTCAACTAAGCTTAGGTGTATTGACCAAACTATCATTCTCAAATCGCATCGCCTAAGACCTGCTTTAGGTAGTGAATCTCGCTATTGGATCTTACTCCAATCCGGAAAAGTTATGTCGTCCTCTCTCGAGGGTTACGTTCTACTCCTTTTACCTATGAGCGATCGATTCGTCTTACGAGCCTTTCGACTAACTGAAGAACGAAACAAAAATGAGAACTATATATTGACGATATAACACCATAGAAACTTTGATCAGAGATAAATCGTAAGCATTAATCAACAATTAAGGAGAAGCAAATCTAAAATCATAACAATATTATCTCGTCATCGGATCATCTCGATCGAGCACTATATCAATTAGTTACTCATGGAGATGAGGGAAATTATTATAAAAATGTGTTATGAGAAAGAGAGGAACTGGTGAGAGACAAAGCTGTACGATTATAAGAGCCCAATTTTCGAAATTGGAATGTTGAAATTTTGTTGCTAGTAGATAAAGGGGGTTACAAGAAATAAAATTGCGAAAAAGTTATGGGGTTACAAGTTTAAGAGAGATTCTAAGTTGAAAGAGGAGAAGTACAAGATTATAAGAGACAAAAAGAAAAACAAAAATAAGAACAACTTTTACGTGCAATCTCAGGGATGAATTTCTCCAACCGAGCAATCTAGAAATCTAGGAAAGGAATAAAATTTTTCTTCTTGAATCATCTCCTCCATTTCACTATAGATCCGTGGTATTTATAACCTTGATCAGCACAAACACAAATGGCTGAAATTAATTTCATTTGGCTAAATGAAATTAATTTCGGCCGTTACTGTGGCTCCTCTCTTTCGGTTGAAACGGCGGCTGCATCAGCGGCGGGATGAAAGGTGTGGAGGAGCTGAGGTGGGGCAGAAGAGCTGGTTGAAATGGCAGCATTGAAGAGGCTGGTTTGTGCTATCCACATGGTTGCATGGTAATGGCGGAGGTGGCAGTGGGCTGGCCGTGAGCTGCATGGAGGTGGCGGTGGCCATGTGGAGGTGGCGGTGGCCATGTGGAGGTGGCCGAGCTTGCATGGTGGTGCTAGAGTTGTTGGTCGGAGGAGAAGTTTTTGAGGTTGCTCGGGCAGCTTGGAGGAGCTGCTGCAGGATAGTTGCCGGGTTGAGGTGGCTACATAAAGTTGGAGCTGCTGGACGGAGCTGCTGGCCGGGGCTGCTGGCCGTTTGACTTGGCCGAGCACAGTGGTGGCGCTGCATGCTACGAGGAGTTGGATGGAGGAGTTATTGTTGTGGTTGCTCGGGCAGCTTGGAGGAGCTGCTGCATGATGGATGCCTGGTTGAGGTGGCTACTTCTAATATATATATATATATATATATATATATATATATATATATATATATATATATACATTCATATATATACATATGTATATAATGAATGGAAGCTTGCATGGGTAGCCGGAGGAGTTGAATATATCCGGCCGAGCTTCGTGTTGACAAGTTGGACTCGCATACGAACTCTTGTATGCGGCAGCGGGACATTGCACGTAAATCCCCATGAGACATGCCGTAATCCTACAAAATAGAAAATATAAGATGTAGAGCATGAAATATTTTTTTACGAAGTTTTTATAAATTACAATGAATAAAAGTGACTATTTATTTAATATCAATAAGATATTCGCCCAAAATGTTGACTAGAATACTAGTCATCAAACACCTCCATACTTACTCGTTGCTCATCCCGAGCAAACCATTCTTCATAAGGGTAGATAATCTAATGTTATATAGGATCTCGAAAGCTAGAGAGTAAAATATGAAGTCTTTTGCTGACATGCGTAGATTTTTTTGTAGAAAGACGTTCTTGCCATAACTATTAATTTATAAAATAATAAATATGCATTTCAATTATTTATTATCACTTTTAAAAACAGTTAATGGTTAATCTCAAAGTTATGTAAATGGAGAAAATAGTGTGATCGCTGACATTTAAATTACTAGATGTTGATACTCGGGGGCTCCAAAGAAATACAACAATGTCGTTGGTAATAGGCTTGCCCGTTGCACCTTCTCCACTACAATTCATATTAAATCAACTCTATCGATCTTTAGGACATAAATAGGATGCAACTTAAGATTTTGGTTTAAGGGTGAGGTAAATAGTGGTGAACATGAAGGCACACTCCACTTAAACAAAGAGCTTTGAGCTAAAATTTTATTTCTCTTTGTATTCATAATTGGGATCATTCCAAGTATGCATATGCATACCTAGGCCACATATCACTATATATGAACATTTTTTTTGAATCAACACCCATATATTTTTTCTTTATAGTTGGAATCATTTCAAGTATGCATATGCATACCTAGGCCAAAAATCACTATAAAACTTTGCTTTTTTGATTCAACACCAATTCTTTTATGATAATTTAGCTCAAAATTTAAGTGTATATTTGGTGGCGAGATGGTAAGGGTGAATCAAAAAGAAAGGATAGAAAGGCTCAAATTTGTGTCAACAAAGGTAATAATTTTCGGATTGGATGCAAGGACTAAAACTATCCAAAGAAAGGCCTAAATCATTTCCACAAGGTTAATTAGTCTAAGTGCAAATGTTTTGAAGATAGCTAAGGACCAGTTCTAGATATCGAGAAAGGACACCCTTCCATTCGAGTCGAGTAATAGCTTTCTGACGATCTTCTACACACTCACCTAAACTACTTTTGGATAAAACTGGATTCAAATTAGAAGTAAAATAAATTCTTTCTACTCAAATTAACAAATCATAATTTTATATGTATGCCAAGAATTTAATTCTACACCAATACTATTCAAACACATGCATTTGACTAGAAATAATACATGAGTAAATAATTTAACTCAAAAGTTTTAAACAAAACAATTCTAGCACAAAACATTCTTAGTCCACATGAAAAAAGAAGTCTACTTGGAACTAATCAACTGAGTAAGAGCTAGAAATTGTTTGATGAGAACTTAAAAAAAAAATAATCTAAATTTTTTTTTTATTTTTTTATTTTTAAGGTTATTAAATTAGGTTACCCCTCCATACTTAGAAGTTAACATTATCCCCAATGTTTAAAACTAAGTATAAAGTTGAAATTTTAAAGCTACACATGCAAAACATCTCCATACTTAAAATTAAACATTGTCTCCAATGTTTAAAACTAAGTATGAACATGAAACTTGAATTATAAAAAAAATAATTAAAAAGAGATTATATGGAGACTTATCTTATTGGTCGTCGGGGTGACCGCTTATAGTATCAACCGAAAATCTGCAAAATATGTTAGAGAAAGAAAACAAAACAAGCAAAAATAATAATGAGAACAAGATAACTATGGGGTGCCTTCCAAAAGTGCTTTGTTAACCGTCGCGCGTAGCTGACTAAGTGGCGATTCATTTGAAAATTTAGAAGGACAAGTGATTCAAATTTTCTAGTTGAGGGGTCACCAGGGTGATATAATTTTAATGGGTGCTCATTAACCTTGAATGAGCCATTTTCCGGATGTTCAATTAGCACATTTCCATATGGCCTAACCTCTTTTACTACAAAGGGGTCGGACCATCGAGACTTCAGTTTTCCGGGAAAAAGCCTTAAACACGAGTTATATAGAAGGACTAGATCTCCCGGTGAAAAAGTTTTTGGATTTTTAATACTTTTGTCATGATAATACTTAGTGCGCTCATTGTAAAATTTATTATTTTTATAGGCGTTTGCGCATCATTCATCTAATTCATTAAATTGGAACTTTCTTTGCTCGGAGGCTAAGTTTAAATCTATATTTAAAAATTTGAGTTCCCAATATGCGCGGTGTTCTAATTACACTGGTAAATGACACGCTTTTCCATAGATTAACTGGTACGGTGTACAACCGATGATGGTCTTGTATGTCGTACGATAAACCCATAAAGCGTCATCTAATTTTAACGACCAATCCTTTCTATTATAAGACACCATCTTTTCTAAAATTCTTTTTAGCTCACAGTTTACCACCTCCACTTGGCCATTTGTTTGTGGGTGATAAGCGGTGGAGAGTTTGTGTATAATGCCGTACTTTGCTAAAATTTTGGCAAGTTGGCAATTACAAAAATGTGATCCCCTATCACTCACTAGTGCGCGCGGTGTGCCAAATCTTGAAAATATTTTTTTAAGAAATTTATGACAACTCTCGCATTATCGGTGAGAAGAGCTTGAGCTTCCGCCCACCTTGATACGTAGTCGACTGCTACAAGAATATATTTTTTATTAAATGATGGTGGGAACAGACCTACGAGATCTAATCCCCATTAATCAAAAATTTCACATTCTAAAAATATGTTTTGGGGCATTTCGTCCCAATTAGATATGCTACCTGACCGTTGGCAACTATCGCATTTGCTCACAAATATGTGAGCGTCTTTGAATAAGGTGGGCCAATAGAAGCCCGCCTCTAGCACCTTCCTTGCGATCCAATTTGCTTGATAATGTCCACCGGTTGGTCCTTCATGGCAATGTTGCATAATTTAGATGCCTTTCTCTGCCGAAATACACCTTCTTATCACTTGGTTCGCGCAGACACGAAATAAAAAGGGATCCTCCCAAAAATAATTTTTTAGGTACGAAAAGAATTTCTTCTTTTGTTCACTTAACATTTTTTTGGGAGGACCCGTGCATCTAAATAATTGGCAAGATCCGTGTACCAAGGGGTGGAAGAAATCATTACCTTATTCATGACAAGAAGGCACTCTTCAAGGAATTTGTAGTCTATTTTGACTTCCACTAGTGTTCCTGCAGCCGTATTCTCCAATCTTAAGAGGTAGTCGGCAGTCAAGTTCTCCGCTCCCTTCTTGTCTCGAATTTCCAAGTCGAATTCCTGTAGGAGTAGAGCTCGTCTCAAAAGCCGAGGCTTGGCCTCCACTTTGTTCAATAAGTACCGGAGCGCGGAGTGATCTGAAAAAACAATAACTTTTGAAAGCGTTAAATAAGAACAGATTTTTTCGAATGCAAAAACAATTGGCAAAAGTTCCTTCTCTGTTGTTGTATAATTAGCTTGAGCAGATGTGAGCATTTTACTTGCGTAATAAATCGGGTGAAAATTTTTATTCACCCGTTGGCCTAAAACAACCCCTACAGCAAAATCACTCGCATCGCACATGACTTTGAACGGTAAAGTCCAATTCTGCGGAATTAAAATCGGTGAGTTTATCAGTTCCTTTTTTTTCAAAAGCTTTCAAACATTCATTGTCAAAAATAAATGCGGAATCTTTTTCCAAAAGATGAGTTAAAAGTTTGTAATTTTAGAAAAATATCGAATGAATCATCTATAGAATCCCGTGTGTCCTAGAAAAATTCTAATAGATTTAATATTAGTGGGCGGAAGAAGTTTTTCAATGACTTCAATCTTTGCCCGACTGACCTCGATCCCCTTACTAGAAACTTTATGTCTGAGGACCAACACCTCTCGGACCATAAAGTGGCACTTCTCCCAGTTGAGCGCTAAATTCGTGTCTTCGCAGCATTGAAGAACACGATCGAGATTATTAAGATAATTTTTAAACGAATCGCTGAATACAGAAAAATCATCCATAAAAACCTCCATGAAACCCTCTACTAACTCGTCGAAAATAGCCAACATACATCTTTGAAATGTAGTCGGCGCGTTACAAAGTCCAAATGGCATCCTCCGATAGGCAAAGGTGCCGAACGAGCAAGTAAAAGTTGTTTTCTCTTGGTCTTTGGGCGAAATTGGGATTTGAAAAGATCCTGAAAGACCATCGAGAAAATAATAATGAGAATGTCCGGAGAGTCGTTCTAAAATTTGATCAATGAAGGGTAACGGGAAGTGATCCTTATAGGTGTCATCATTTAATTTTCTATAATCTATGCACATCTGCCAACCCATAATAGTACGGGTTGAGATCAACTCATTATTTTTGTTAGAAACTACTGTAATTCCCCCTTCTTTGGCATGACTTGCACCGGGCTAACCTAAGTGCTATCCGAAATTGGTTAAATAATACCTGCATCTAATAATTTTATAATTTCGGCCTTAACAACGTCCTTAATATTTGTGTTTAGACGTCATTGAGAATGAATGGTTCTACGAGAATTATTTTTTAGCATAATTTTGTGCGTGCAAAAAGATGGGCTAATCTCTTTAATATCAGAAATTTTCCATGCAATTGCATGGACGTGATTATTTAGAATTTTTGTTAATTCGAAATTTTTTGAATCGTTAAGTGCAGATGAAATAATCACAGGCAATTGTGCCTTTTTTCTGAAGATAAATATTTTAAATGTTCTGGCAATTGTTTTAATTCTAAACTCGGCGCCTCCTCATAAGATGTTTTTACTTTAAAATTATTCAATTTTATTTCTTCAAATTTAAGCGGGCGAGTTATTTCTTTTAAACAAAATAAATTTGCAATATCCGGATTTTCAAATGAAGGAGAGATAATTTCAGAAAACGACGTTATTTCCTCTTCAAAATTCTTTTCTAAGGTAAAACAAGGGTCATTGTTAGAAAAAGAGTTTTTCATGGAAGAGTCAATACTAAAAGTAATTTCTTCATCCCCACACGTAGGAGAAGCTTTCTGTTACTTACATTGATTATTGCTCTAGAGGTGGCAAGGAAGGAACAATCGAGTATAAGGGAACTTCAACGTCTTCCTCGATGTCTAGAATGACAAAGTCTACCGGGAAGATAAACTTGTCTACTTTAACTAAAACATCCTCTACGACCCCCATTGGGTATTAATTTTATTGACCTATCTGTTAGTTAGATGCTCATTTTAGTTAGGGTTGGGGTGCCCAACCCAAGCATTTTGAATAGAGAAAATGGCATCAAATTTATACTAGCCCCTAAATCAGCTAAGGCGTGCTTAATTAGATAATTGGCGAATAGGCACGGGATCGAAAATCATCCTGGATCATTTAACTTTTCCGACATTTTGTTTAAAACAATTGTCGAGCACTCTGCATTTAGAGACACACATGAAATATTTTCAAGCTTCTTTTTATTAGATAACAAATCCTTTAAATATTTTGCGTACTTAGGCATTTGAGAAAGTACCTCGCAAAAAGGAATATTAATTTGGATTTGTTTCAAAATATCAATTAATTTTTTATATTGCTCCTCATTACGCTCGTTAATAAACTTAGAAGGATAAAGGACTGTAGGATTATTAAAATTGTGTGGAGCTAAAGCAGAAGAAGGTAAAGTAGGTGATGAAATAACTTTCAGAGAAGAAGGTGAAACATTAACCTCAGGCTCAGCCAAATTTGTAGAAGTAACCTCCTTCCTTCCATGGAGAGTAATTACATTGGCGCTCTCCCATGGATTTGGCTCGGTATTGCCCGGCAAAGCTCCTTGTTGGAGGACGAAAAACATCTTGGCGAGCTGTCCAATTTGATTTTCTAGATTCTTTATAGATCTGGTCAGATTCCAGATATTGGACTCATTGGAGGCCACATATTTGGTGAAGACCTCATCATGTGAAGAGGGCTTTTGAGGTGGTGGTGGAGCGAATCCAGGAGGATTCACTTGTGGTGGTCGTTGAGCATTATTGGGGTTGCTCTATGAGAAATTTGGATGACTCCTCAAACTCGGATTATAGCTATTATTAAAAGGAATGTTATTGTTCGAGTTAAAAGTAGGACGATAAGTTGAAAGTGAGGGATATATCTAACTTTACTCTTGAGGGGGGGGGGGGGTGAATAGAGTACTTTAAAACTTTAATTTATTTTTTATAGCAGATTTAAAGTTAGTGATATATATATATATAAAGATAAAATTCCCAACACATAAATAAAGAAAGTAGCAATCACAGACGACACACGGATTTTATAGTAGTTCCCCAATAAATCTGGGTACGTCTACTCTTCTACTACCCTGATAGGAATCCACTACATATTTTTTCTCAGGTGCCCTGCCACCAGAAAATCTATTTTCTAAGGGAGATCTAGCAACCCTTTGGGCTTTTGACCAGGTACCCAAAAGCCAAGCTTAAGTCTTTTTATCAGGTGACTTAGGAACCAAGAGTTAACTTTTGAAGGGAGTTAAAACCCTGTACAAAGTTTAAGAATAAACTAAAAGAAGTTGATGTTGTCTTCTCTGTCAAGAATCTCTGAGAATACATAGTGGATAATGTTTCAAAAAGCTCCCCCTGATTTGAATAGAACTTGTGATCAAGGGAGGAGACTTTTCTTCAGGGTGTAGGCCTTCTTGTATGTTGTTCCTCTCCAGCAGATGTTTGAGACAAATGTGTATTTAGATGTCTTAAGGAGAGTTTGAAGAAGAATGAAAGTATATCTTTGTATCTCTATGTCTCTAACTCCTTGTCACTGCCGAAGCAGCAATTTTTTATATATATATATACTGTTAGGGAATATTTCAATATTTGAAATAAAATGATTCTGAAACGTCCTAATCCCTTGAGAATGTAACTTCCTTGGAATTAATTAGAATTAAAACTCTATTATAAATCCATATTTAATATTACCTTAAACGACTATATGTTGGGTACACTGGAAATTGTGTACCAGATTTGGAGAAGCCTCTCTTTACTCAATAGTATACATCAATGTGTATTTGATGGGATGTTGAGTTTCAGTGTACAGGTTTAAGAAACGCAATAAAAATTTCTACGTACAAGTGTCGATACCAAGGACTTGTGTCGACACCTGAAGCAGGAGCTGTGTCGACACCCTTGAGTATATCGACACCAGAAGCAAGACTGTGTCGACACGGGACTTGTGTCGACACACACTCAATGTCATCTATCAACAATAGTTATACTGAGTCTGGAAGGCTTGTGTCCACACACGGGACTTGTGTCGACACACACTCAACGCCATCTATCAACAACAGCTATACTGAGTCTGGAAGGCTTGTGTCGACACACGGGACTTGTGTCGAGACTCACTCAACGACATCTGGACACACACTCAATGACATATGGACATACACTCAACGCCATCTATCAGCATCAGCTATATCGAGACCAGGAGAAGTTGTGTCGACACATACAACAAAAGCTGTGTCGAGAAGATAAAGAATGACTGTGTCGACACATTGGAAGCTTTGTCGACATCATCAAGAATTATTTTGACACTTGGTCTATTTATGTCGTCATATTTGAAGTATTTTGCTGACTGTTCCCTGCTGTGATAGAAGTTCAATGAAGGGTCAGTTGTCACGACTAAAGACTTGACAACTATCATAAGTAATAAGACTGACATATCTGTCAGTACTGTCAGAAGGTCGTTATAAATCGGATCAGTCAGTAATCATGGATGAACTCTATATAAAGGGCTGATCCATAACAACCAACAAAGAGATAATAATCTGACAGAATAAGAGGAGAAATAACTGACTCAACAGAGATTGAGAACTAGAGAGGGGGAGAAAGAGGTAATCCCAGAAGAAGGCAGATCCTGAAAAGTCTACAAGTAAAATTCAGATCTTATTCTGAATTCAAGAAGGAAGCTGATTGAAGATTAACTCCAACTCCAATTGAAGATCAACCTTATTTTGTTCAAATTCAAGAAACTTTGAAGAAGCTAACTCAGGTTTGGTCTAGAGTATTCAGTTCAATCAAGAACTGATCAAGAAGTTTTCACCCTTTTATCTATTGAATTGGTGAAGTTTTATTTTCTTAAACAAACTTTTATTTGTAAGATCTATTATAGATCTGAGTTGTAAGCCTAATTTATAAAGGCTGAGGTAGGGATGAGTGCCTGAGGTGTACGACTTGAAGAAGTCTGAGTTGTAGGCCTAAAGATAAAGGCTGAGGTAGGGATGTTGCCTGAGGTAGGATTCTTGAGATGAATCTGAGGTAGGACTTGAAGAAGTCAGAGTTATAGGAACTTATCAGGTTCTGAATTGTAAGATCTGTAGATCTAAGCTAGTGGAAGGAAGTTTGGCCGAATCCAATTCTCTACTGGATAGGCGAAGGGGGAAAGTGGACGTACCCACAACTTGGGGAACCACTATAAATCTTGGTGTGTTGTGCTGTGTATTTTCTGTGATTGTTTTTGTGATATTTGTGCTGTGTTAATTGCCTTAATTGTTAAAAAGGATTAGAACCTATTCACCCCCCTCTAGGTGTTTTGGCTCTTGGAATCAAATCTTTCAAGTGATATCAGAGGGAGGTTGCTCAAAAATAGACCTAACAGTCATAGTAAATCTCCAAGGCAATTAATAATTAGCCAGAATGGGTTCAAATGAGAATCAGAACAAATTTGGATCCATGAAACTGCCCATCTGCAGGAAAGAAAACTTTGGGATATGGAAAGAAAGGGTCAGATTGTTCATGGAAGCATCTGATCCTAGAATCTACATCACAGTTCAAGAAGGTCCTTTCATTCCAATGAATATATCAGCTCTAGATGCTAATCTCAAAACCCCAAAGAGCTATTCTGAAATTACTAAGGATGAGATCATTCTAGCAACTTTAGACAAGAGAGCACAAAACATAATTGTGAGTTCTATAGATGATACCACATTTCAGAATTTGGTACATTGTAAAACCTCCAAGGATATGTGGGACACCTTGATTGTCTACATGGAGGGAACTGAAGAAGTTAGAGAGTATAAAAAATCTATTTTGAATCAAGAATCTGAAAGCTTCAGACAAGCTAAGTCAGACAGCATAACAGAATATTACAAGAAGTTCTTTAGAATTATAAATGAGCTGATGACCTATGGAAGAGTCTTTAGCACATATGAATTGAATGATAAGTTTCTCAGGTCACTGACCAAGGACTGGGATTCAAAAATATGTTCCATCAAAGAGGTGGCCAAGCTTACTAATACACCTCCACCAACCTTATTTGGAAAACTGCTATCTTATGAGATGCGGCTCACTACCAGAAAGGAGGAGGAGAAAAGCAGTAGCTCTGAGTATAAAGACAAGTCAGTAGCCATCAAAGCTGAAGCCACAAGAAAGGGTAGGAAAAAGTCTCCTTCTCCACCAAGAAGAAGTGTTGAGGCTGAAGCAGAAAATCCTAACATCAGTACATCAGACAGCCACAATTCTGATGAAGACTTTGGTGCCTTTACAAGGCAATTTCAGAGGTTCATGAAGAAGAAGAAATGGAGAACCAAGACATCTTCATCATTTCTCAAGGATGATTATTACAAGAAGATGAAGACTTCTAAGGAGGACAGGTATGTCTCTAATCCTAGTAAACAGAATACCTCTAAAATTATTTGTTATTACTACAACAGGCCTGGACATGTCATATCTGACTGTCCTGATAAGAGAAAGGAGACTAAGGATAAGAAGAAGCCTCAAAATAAGGGCAAGAAGGAGAAATTCTTGTTTGCCCAGAAGCAGAAGAGTTGGACTGACTCTTCATCCTTAGAATCCTGAGAAGATGATGATGTAGAAGCTTATATTAGGATGTTTACTATAAAAGAGGATTCTATGGAATCAGAATTCCTAAAAATGCTGGATTCCATAAATGGAGGTGAAGACTATTATTATAGAGGGCTGATGGCTCTTTCAGAAGAAGATCAGTGCTAGGATCAGCCTGGTCCCAGTAAGGTATACAATCCATCCTTAGCTTCTGAGTATTATACTGGATCAGAATCAGAAGCATCTGCATCAAGAGATGTTGATAGTTCTGAATCTGAAGGGGATGTTCATCAATTAATTGATGAGTATGGTGGTCTGTTGCATGCTCTTAAGAGAAGCAAATTCCTTATCAAGAAGCAGGCTGAGTAAATTGAATCTCTCGAACTGGCTGCATCAGATTCAGCAAAGATGTTGGATTTGAAATTGAATGAGGTTGCCAAACTTAAAAACATAACTGTTATTCAGATGGGCACAATCTCCTTCAATGAAAATCACATCAAAAATCTGGAAGCAAGACTCTAGAAAGAAAAGGATCTAGTGGCTAAATTTTCAAAGCCAAAGTCTGTCTTGCCTTTAATAGATAACTTCATATCTCAGAAAGGAAAGACAGGACTAGGCTTCAAGGAAAGAACAAGGGCAGCCAATTCTCAAGGAAAAGGCAAAGGCCCAGTTCAGCCACTAGCTATGAAACCCCCTATTTCTTTTAGAAAAGTGATGCAACCTACTAACAGGTATGATCATGACCTCACTCATGGTCACTGTGAGTATGGTGATCTCAATGGCAAGGGTGCATATACTAATAGGCCACCCTATAAGCAAACCCATCGGGTTATTAAGGAATCCTTGGGGTATGCTGCTCCAACACCTACACTTAAAAGGAATACTGGCTACAATGTTGTGAAGCCTGTACTTAAGAAAAAGTACAATAGATTTGAGTGTTGGTGTTGTGGCAAGGTGGGCCACTTTGCCATTGATTGTTGGTTTAATACTAATATTAGGAATAAGACCAGTTTACCTGTTAGAAAGGCTGTAGGTAAGCATGTCAGATTTCAAGCTAACCTTAACCTAGGACCCAATAACTATTTGGGTTCTAAGGATAGGTAAATCTTTATTTGATGCAGGTGAGTCCAAGTGGCCATACCCCTATATGGTACTTGGATAGTGAATGTTCCAGGAACATGACTGGAATAAGAAGGATGTTGAAGGACTATTCTCCCATAGATAATGGACCCAAAGTAATCTTTGGCGGATCTTAAAAAGGTGTCATCAAAGGGTTTTGTAACATTTCTAGTAACTCTATCTATATCACTCAAGTGGCTTATGTGAAAGGTCTGAAACATAACCTAATTAGCATAAGCCTGTTGAAATTGGTGAAGTGAAAGTGGGTGGTCGGGCAGTCCGGGCGGATTAGGCGGACTGACCGCGCGGACTGGTTCTTAGTCCGGCGAGTTGGTGGTTGGCGACCTGCGTTGCTGCTGCGGGCTGTGTTGCGGACTGTGCGGACTGGTTTAGTCCGGCAGTGTTCTGTGTTCGGCAGGTGATGCGCGCGGCCTGTGCGGACTGGGCTTGGAGTCCGCACATTTTCCTTGATATTGCGGTAAGCTGCGGTCTGGCCGTGGAGCTGGCGGACTGGCTTGGTATCCGCCGAGCTCGCGCTGTTCTGGATTTGTCTTCTGTGTAGTCCAGGTTTCATCCGAGTCCGCTGTGGCAGGGCGTTTGTGCCTGTAGTCGCAGACAGTGCGAGATGGAATTGGTATCCGCAGAGTCCGCTGTGACCAGGCGGTTGCCTGTGGTCGTGGACTGATGGTTGCGGTATCATCTCTTTGCGGACTGGGCGGACTGCAATGGGCAGTCCGCTATCTCGCCCGGACTTGGCAGTTTTGATTCGTCCCATGCAGGCGGACTCGGCGGGATAGCATTCCTAGCTGCGACCTTGGGGAGGTGATTCTATCTCATAGGGTGGTGACTATACTCCTCACTCGGCCTATAAATAGGACCCCCCCGACACGTTATTTGGCAACAGAGTGAACAGTAAGTTGAGCTTGAGCATAGGCTGCGGACTGTGTTTGCTTATCCGCGCGGGCTGTTTTGCTTAACCGGGTTGTGTGTGTAGGTGGCGCGGCTAGCAGTGTCAAACCAGGAGTTTTGTTCTGACCTCTGTGGAGTATGCGGGCTGCATTCGGCGGTTTCCAGCATCAGCTTTTTATGTCAAGTTCTTCTCTATCCGCGCGACCTCGCGGTCTCTACGGGTAGGCGGCGTGTTCCTCTGTTCAGCAGCAGTTCGACGAATAACGGGTTGTCCGCGCGACCTCGCGGTCTTCGCGGACTCCGTGTTGTGTTCGGCTTCAGCGGCTTGGCGGCTTGTGCAAACTCGACGAGCTCGACAGTCTTGGCGGACTGGGCGGACTCCCTGTTCTATCCGCCCGGCTTGTTTTGTGTTTCTGGTTTTTCTTGTACTGGCAAAATCATGTCTCGCCATGTATGCCTTGCCCTGTAAAGAAGATTAATAAAAGTTTGATCTGCTTGCTTCTGTCTAGGTTTTTGGTTATCTGAGTTGCTTCCTGCTTTTCGCGGTTCAAGTTGTGATCTGGGTAGTGCCGAAGATATTGATTTGGTGTTTGGGCTACCTTGCTGATCAACTTGAGAAAATTCAACATGGTATCAGAGGGAGATTCAGTTGCTTGAGCGGTGATCAACAAGGTTTGTTGTTGCTCTGTGTGCTTCTGAAGGATAACCAAGTTTGTTCCATGGACGGTGGTTTTGCAAGAGGTCTTGGTATTGAGCTTCTGACGCCGACTAACTTCAAGAAGTGGAAGTCGTGCATGAAGAGCTATCTTCTGGGCAAGGAGTTATGGGAGGTCGTCGGTGGGGATGATCAAGTAGAAATCACTGCTGAGTTTGGAATAGCTGAACAAATGAGAGTGTGGAGGAAGACAAATGCCAAGGCTGAGTTTGCTCTCAAGCGGGCGGTGTCACCTGAACTCTTTGATCACATCTTAGGATGTGAGTCTACTGCTGAGATATGGACTTCCCTTGATGGGTTGTTCAATAGAAAGAATGTAGCAAGGCTACAGTTCTTGGAGAATAAGTTGGCTAAGGCAACTCAGGGAGATCTTTCTATCTCCAAATTCTTCCTGAAGATGAAGAGCTTGTGTGCTGAGCTTTCTTCTCTTGATCCTGATGAGCCGATCTCTGAGGCCAAGCTGAAGAGGCACATAATCTGCGGTCTGCGGAAGGAGTATGTGGCCTTCATTACTTCTATTCAAGGCTGGGCTACTCAGCCCTCTCTTCTGGAGCTGGAAAATCTGCTTGCCTCGCAGGAGAGCTTGGCAAGGCAGATGGCTGGGGTGACGGTCTCTGAAGGAGCTAGTGATGCTCTCTTCACTGAGAAGAAGAAGAAGAAGAAGAAGAGATGGGAAGGGAAGAAGAAGCAGACTGCGGATGGAGATGATTCTTCATCTTCTAAACAGCAGGAGGGGAGCTTTGCTCCTAAGAAGGACTGGAAGAAGAATCTGAAGTGCTACAGATGTCATCAACCAGGTCACTTCAAGCGAGACTGCAAGGTCAAGCTGCAGCCTGGGCATGCTGCAGGTAAGGAGGAATCCTCCTCTAGCAAGGAGGAAGCTGGCTGGGGTGGAGCATTCATGACGGGCACTTGTGTCCGTACTTTGTCCACCGTTGACATGGAGGGCGACTGGATCGTTGACTCCGGGTGTGGTCATCACCTCACCGGAGATATGTCAAAGTTTTCTTCGCTGCAGGCATACTCAGGTAACGAAGCTATTATAACTGGTGATAATACTATTCATGTAGTAGAGAAGGAGGGTATAGTAATAGTGGGTAGTGATAATGGGCCACTCACGTTAAGGAGTGTTTATCACGTACCGGGGATAAAGAAGAACCTCTTCTCTGTGACCAATGCGGTTGATGCTGGCTATCACGTTCTGTTTTGGCCAACAGAAGTGAAGTTCCATCGCAACGTATCAGCGGTTAAGGCTGATGTTGCTCATATTGGAAGGAGAGTGAAGGACTTGTTTGTTTTATCAACAAGCTCCTATGTTGATCGCATGAGGGCCAATGATAGCGCTGCTATGCGGCATGAGAGGTTGGGGCATGTAGGGATGGATAAGCTGAAGGCTATGTCAAATAGGAGCCTGGTGAGAGGCTTGCCTAAGCTATCATCCTTCGGTGATGGTCATGTTTGTGCTGGATGTCAGTTTGGGAAGTCTCATCGTCTTCCATTTGATAAGTCACAAACAAGAAGCAAAGCACCACTGGAGGTTATCCATGGTGATCTGATGGGACCAACCGCGACTGCTAGCCTCGGTGGAAGCAGGTACATGCTAGTCTTGATTGATGACTACTCAAGATACACTTGGGTGTATTTCTTGAAGGAGAAGTCTGAAGCCTTCCGGTTATTTGTGGAGTTCAAGGAGCTGGTGGAGGGTCGGCTTAACCTGAGGATTAAAAAGCTTAGAATTGACAACGGCGGAGAGTTTGTCTCCTCCGAGTTTTCTAACTTTTGTAGGAAGCATGGAATCCAGAGGGAGCTCACTTGTGCTCATACTCCACAACAAAACGGAGTAGCGGAGCGGAAGATCCGTCATCTGACGGAGACTTGCAAATGTTGGCTTCATGCCAAGAGTATCCCAAGGTCCTTCTGGGCGGAGGGAATGTCTTGTGCTGCCTATATCATCAATCAGATGCCTCTAAGTCCGATCAACATGAAGTCTCCCTTCGAGATGATACTGAAGGAGAAGCCAAGTGTTGAACACCTTCGGGTGTTTGGATCAACCTGCTATGTGCATATTCCTGATGCTCTAAGGACTAAGCTTGATGGAAAGGCAAGGAATCTTGTCTTTGTTGGTTATGATGAGCGGAAGAAGGGATGGAGATGCATGGATCCGGTGACGAAGAAGTTCGTGGTGTCAAGAGACGTTGTCTTTGACGAACTGACGTCATATGGAGGAAGCTCGGTTGAGCTACCGGAGAGCAAGGTTGATAAAGGTCAGGAGGTGGCTGAGGTTGCAGATCAAGTGGAGCTGGCTGTGTCACCAGCAGCTCCAGTTGCTTCAAGTTCTGGAGGAGAAGCTTCTGGGTCAGGAAGTAGGGGGAGCATTGCTCCAAGCTTGCCGGAGAGCAGAGGTGAACCAGAAGAAGCAGCGGAGGTGGTGAGCAAGGAGCAGCCTAATCGGAGATCAAAGAGAGTGATCAAGCCTCCAGCTCGCTACTGTAAAGGAAACACCGTGAGCTATGCCTCATGTTTCTTTGCAGGTCCTCTTGATGAGCGGGAGCCTGCTAGCTTCAATGAGGACACTGGAGTCAAGGAGTGGGAAGATGCCATGAGAGAGGAGATGGATGCTCTCAAGAAGAATGAAACTTGGGATCTTGTGCCCAGAGTTGATGGCATTACTCCGGTGACTTGCAAGTGGGTGTTTAAGTTGAAGAAGAAGGCGGATGGGAGCATTGAGAGATACAAGGCTCGCCTGGTGGCTCGGGGATTCTCTCAACAGTATGGAGAAGACTATGAGGAGACGTTCAGTCCTGTTGCAAAGATGACTTCAGTTCGGATGGTGATTGCATTGGCTGCTTGCCAAGGATGGAGAATGTGGCAGCTTGATGTAAAGAATGCCTTTCTTTACGGAGAGATTGACAAGGACATCTTCATGGATCAACCTCTTGGATTCATTTCTGAAGTTCATCCGGATTACGTCTGCAAGCTCAGGAAGGCCCTCTACGGGTTGAAGCAAGCTCCTAGAGCTTGGTATGGGAAGATAGCAGAATATCTGCAATTCTGCGGATACCTGACTTCAAACTCGGACTCTAGCTTGTTTATCAAGAAGAAGGGGGAGCTTCGAGTCTTGGTCCTGCTGTATGTTGATGATATGATCATCACGGGGAATTCTGAGGAGGAGGTTGCTAGGCTCAGAGCTGAGCTAGCTATTCGAGATGAAAGACCTGGGAGAGCTTCATCACTTTCTTGGTCTCGAAGTGGAGAGGAAGGAGAGTGGGTTACTCATCTGCCAGAAGGGATATGTTGAACGCATAGTGAACCGGTTTGGTTTGACTGAAGGGAAGACTTGCTCTACTCCTCTGGATCAAGGCCTAAAGCTTCGTCGAGATGAAGGAAGGATTCTTCCTGATCCTTTGGTGTTTAGAGCTCTTATTGGGAGCTTGATCTACCTGACGATTACGAGACCTGATATAGCTTATGCTGTTGGTCGAGTAAGTCGGTTCATGGCAGAGCCAAGGAAGTCTCATCTTGTAGCGACAAAGAACATTCTGAAGTATGTCAAGGCAACTTCTGACATGAGACTTCTTTACAGAAGGGATGCGAGGTTCTCTTTGCTTGGGTACACAGATGCTGATTATGGTGGTGACTCGGATGACCGAAGGTCAACTTCTGGTTATGTGTTCACTTGTGGATCAGCGGGCATTTCGTGGTGCAGCAAGAAGTAGGACTCGGTATCCGTCTTTACTACTGAAGCAGAGTACAAGGCTTCGACCTTGGCTGCTCGGGAAGCCATTTGGCTAAGGAGGCTAGTAGAGGATGTCCATGAGGAAGTGCAAGGTCCTACCTTGCTCCGAGGGGATAATGAAAGTGCTCTCAAGCTGGTAACCAATCCAGTTTGTCATGCCAGGACCAAGCATATTGAGATCGATCACCACTTCATAAGGGATAAGGTGCTGGAAGGATCTCTTGTGGTCGGTCATGTTCGGAGTGAAGATAACCTTGCTGACATCTTCACCAAGTCGCTAGCGAAGGGGCCTTTTCAGCGGCTACGAGGTCTACTCGGCCTAATCACCACTTCTCACTTCAAGGGAGAGTGTTGAAATTGGTGAAGTGAAAGTGGGTGGTCGGGCAGTCCGGGCAGATTAGGCGGATTGACCGCGCGGACTGGTTCTTAGTCCGGCGGGTTGGTGGTTGGCGACCTGCATTGCTGCTGCGGGCTGTGTTGCGGACTGCGCAGACTGGTTTAGTCCGGCAGTGTTCTGTGTTCGGCAGGTGATGCGCGCGGCCTGTACGGATTGGGCTTGGATTCCGCACATTTTCCTTGATATTGCGGTAAGCTCGGTCTGGCCGTGGAGCTGGCGGACTGGCTTGGTATCCGCCGAGCTCGCGTTGTTCTGGATTTGCCTTCTGTGTAGTCCAGATTTCATCCGAGTCCACTGTGATCGGGCGTTTGTGCATGTGGTCGCGGATAGTGCGAGATGGAATTGGTATCCGCAGAGTCCGCTGTGACCGGGAGGTTGCCTGTGGTCGTGGACTGATGGTTGCGGTATCATCTCTTTGCGGACTGGGCGGACTGCCTTGGGAAGTCCGCTATCTCGCCCGGATTGGCAGTTTTGATTCGTCCCATGCGGGCGGACTCGGCGGGATAGCATTGCTAGCTGCGACCTTGGGGAGGTGATTTTATCTCATAGGGTGGTGACTACACTCCTAACTCGGCCTATAAATAGGACCCCCCCCCCCCCCGACACGTTATTTGGCAACAGAGTGAATAGTAAGTTGAGCTTGAGCATAGGCTGCGGACTGTGTTTGCTTATCCGCGCGGGCTGTTTTGCTTAACCGGGTTGTGTGTGCAGGTGGCGCGGCTAGCAGTGTCAAACCAGGAGTTTGGTTCTGACCTCTGTGGAGTTTGCGGGCTGCATTCGACGGTTTCCAGCATCAGCTTTTTATATCAAGTTCTTCTCTGTCCGCGCGACCTCGCGGTCTCTGCGGGTAGGCGGCGTGTTCCTCTGTTCAGCAGCAGTTCGGCGAATAACGGGTTGTCCGCGCGACCTCGCGGTCTTCGCGGACTCCGTGTTGTGTTTGGCTTCAGCGGCTTGGCAGCTTGTGCGAACTCGGCGAGCTCGGCAGTCTTGGCGGACTGGGCGGACTCCCTATTCTATCCGCCCGGCTTGTTTTGTGTTTCTGGTTTTTCCTGTATTGGAGAAATCATGTCTCGCCATGTATGCCTTGCCCTATAAAGAAGATTAATAAAAGTTTGATCTGCGTGCTTCTGTCTATGTTTTTGGTTATCTGAGTTGCTTCCTGCTTTCCGCGGTTCAAGTTGTGATCTGGGTAGTGCCAAAAATATTGATTTGGTGTTTGGGCTACCTTGCTGATCAACTTGAGAAAATTCAACAAAGTCAACTAAGTGATCTTGGGTATGACACCTCTTTCCTCAAGGGTAAGTGCCAAATAAAGAGGTCAAGTGATCAAGAGATCATTATGACAGGCACTAGGAAAGGGAATGTATATTTTCTTAACCTTGATTGTGAGTATAACAACTCACCTTTCTGTCTAGTTGCAGATGAGAAAGCATCACAGTGTGTCCAATGGCACAAGAGGCTAGCTCATCTGAACTATAAGTCAATAGGACAGTTATTTAGTATGGAGCTAGTGAGGAATGGTCCTCAGGTCAAGTGCATTAAAGAGGGCGTTTGTTCAGCTTGCCAAAAGGGCTAACATACCAATACCTCTTTCCATGGAATTGATACCAAAGATTCAGTGAGATGTCTATATCTCCTGTATATGGATTTATTTGGTCCTATGCCAGTTCATAGTCTATGTAGGAAAGCATACACATTAGTAATTGTGGATGACTATTCTAGATTTACATGGGTTTTCTTCTTGAGGCAGAAATCTGAAACCCCTAGTGTCTTCCAGACTTTTGTTAGACAAATTCAGAATAAATTTAACAATTTAGTGGTCAAAATTAGAAGTGATCATGGAACGTAATTTCAGTCTGAGTGTATGACAAGATTCTGTGAAGAACTTGGGATTCATCAAGAGTTCTCCTCACCTAGAACTCCACAGTAAAATGGAGTTGCTGAGAGAAAGAATAGGACTCTAATTGAGGCAAGTATAACACTACTAAGTGACACTTATCTCCCTGAATACTTCTGGGCTGAGGCAGTAAATATTGCATGTCATGTACTCAATAGAGCTTCCATCAATAAAAGACATATGAAGACTCCCTATGAGATTATGAAAGGAAGAAAATCAAACATTTCCTACTTTAAAATCTTTGGTAGCAAATGTTATGTCCTAGTTAATGGTAATCACTACCAAACTAAGTTTGCTGCCAAATCCCTAGAAGAGATATTTGTTGGGTACAGTAATAACAGTAGGGCATACAGAATCTACAACTTGACTACATAAGTTGTAGAAGAATCAGTCCATGTAGTATTTGATGAGTCTAATTTAATTAACAGTGAACTATTTAGCACTTCTGGTAGCTCTATAGGTTTAAAGGAAAGGATGGACAAGCTGAATATTAGTGAAGACCAACCTAAAATACTGGATGAAGAAAAGGATGGATACTGTCAAGGGGGAGTACAAGACTCTCTGGATGAAGATGAAGACAATGAAGTGCATCAGAATGAGGAAAGTGAAGAAGACCAAGAGGTTGACAGATTTCCTCCAGCTAGAAGACACTTGAAGGATCATCCTGCACACCAAATCATTGGTGATGCAAGCCAGGGAGTTCTAACCAGAAGCAAAAGCATGAACACAGTTCTATGTACAAGCTTTCTGTCACAGATAGAACCTAAGAAGTTTGAAGAAGCCATGCTAGACACAAACTGGATTGATGCCATGTAGGAAGAGCTGAATCAATTCAGAAGATGTAAAGTCTGGGAGTTGGTTCCTAAAACAAAGGATCACAATGTTATAGGAACCAAGTGGATATATAGGAATAAACTAGATGAGAATGGCACCATAATCCAGAACAAAGCCAGACTGGTAGCAAAGGGCTATAGATAGGAAGAAGGGATAGACTTTGATCAAACTTTTTCCCGAGTTGCAAGGTTGGAAGCAATAAGACTGTTCCTGGCTTATGCAGCTTTTCAAGGTTCAAAGTATTCCAAATGGATGTCAAGTCATCTTTTCTGAATGGAGACTTGAAGGAAGAAGTATATGTAGAACATTCATCAGGTTTTGTTGATTCTCATCATCCCAACTATGTATATAGGCTTAAGAAAGCTCTATATGGATTTAAATAAACCCATAGGGCTTGGTATGAAACTTTGTCTGCCTTCCTTATTGAGAATAAATTCTCAAGAGGGAAAATAGACAAGACTGTATTCTTTAGGGAATCAAAAGATAAGATCATCCTAGTCCAGATTTATGTTGATGACATTATCTTTGGTTCTACTGAAAATAAACTTTGTAGTAAGTTTGCCAAACTTATGCAAGGGAAGTTTGAGATGAGCAGCATGAGTGAGCTGAAATTATTCTTAGGACTCCAAGTTAGAAAGACTGATGATGGATTGTCCATATCTTAGTATAAGTTCACCAATGAGTTAATTAAGAAATATGGCATGGAGTCAGCCTCCACCATGAAAACTCCAATGGGAACAAGTATGCCTATAGGAAAAGATGAAGCAGGAAAACCTATTGATAAGTCTTTATATTGAGGGATAATTGGCTCCCTACTTTACTTGACTGCTAGTATACCTGATATCATGTATGCTACATGTGTCTGTGCTAGGTACCAAGCTTGCCCAAAGGAATCTCATTATACTGCTGTCATGAGAATTTTGAGATATCTTAAGGGCACACCTAATCTAGGTCTTTGGTACCCTAAGAATAGAGATTTCTTACTAATAGGTTTTTCAGATGCACACTTTGCAGGCTGCAAAGAAGACAGAAAAAGTACTACTGGAACATGTCAATCCTAGGTGGTAGGCTGGTGTCATGGAGCAGCAAGAAGCAAACAAGTGTGGCAATTTCCACCGCTGAATCAGAATATGTAGCTGTAGGCAGCTGTTGTGCTCATTTGTTATGGATAAAACATCAACTTGAAGTCTATGACATCAAGGTAAGTAGAATTCCATTATTTTATGATTCTACTAGTGTTATTTCTATTGTTAAAAATCTTGTTTCACACAGTAGAACTAAGCATATAGAAATTAGATTTCATTTCATCAGAGAACATGTTGAAAAGGAAGACATAAGTCTAGATTTTGTCAACACTAACAACCAAATTGCAGATATATTTACAAAACCTCATGGATGAAAGTAAGTTCAATTATTTTAAATTGAATTAGGTATATTGAACCAAGAATAAGCTGATAGGTCAACATAAAATTTTTCAAGTGGTATCAGTAAGTCCAAAATTTCTCAAGAAATTTTGTCTAAGTTAGAAAGTTGTGTCGACACATGCTAACTGTGTCGGCACTATCATTAAGTTGTGTTAACAAAGAAAGGAATTGTGTTGACAAAGAAATAGAATTTGTGTTGACAATGGTGTCGACACAATTCTGTCGAGACCTTGTATTAGTATATTTTTGTGTCAACGCACAAAAATCAGTATCGACACACTCTGTCGAGACTTTGATAGTATATGTCGACACTGGCAAAAGTATGTCGACACATAGACGTGTCGACTTCAACGAGGTTTTGTCGAGACCTAGGTCATCTCTATCAACAAATATAAAATTTGTTGACTAGTAAATTTCCTAAGTTAGGCGTGTCTTTTGACCTACCCTTTACAAGTACACTATAAATAGGAGAAGACAAAATCTAGTCGTCTGTGCTTTCAAAATTCTCGACCCTAGACTTTGTGTCGACAAAGAAATTCTCCTGTCGACTATCTTCTCTTCTATCTCGTTCATCAATGGCGCCGCAACATGACGACAAGATCAATGAGGGATACGAACTGGTACGCAAGGCATTCGAGACTGCCTCACCAGAAATTAAGGGTGTGATTACCCTAATCACAGAGAATGGATTGGAGTATTTGGTCTCTGAACCTTCAAGGATATGGAAGAAAAAAGTTCTTGAATTTTACTCATCTGCAACTATAGATTCTCAAGGAAAGAAGATGAAGTCCATTGTTAATGGTACAAGGGTAAGACTCTCACAGAAGACAATCAGGAAGTTTCTTCAACTCCCCAAGGTTAAAGAAGATGATGAAATTACTCCATCCATGACAAAGGATGGACTCAGATGGTGTGGGCTGGATCCAAATACCAAGATAGGATCCTCAATTACCAGGAAGGGAATGAATTCCCAAGGTAAATTTCTATCAGAGATTATAAGCAAAGTAATTCTCTGTAAGACAAGAGGACATGATAGGATCTCTGCCTAAATGTTCAAACTTATGATCAGAGTATTATTCAAAGTGAAAAATAGACTGGTCATCTGTAGTTTTTGATAAGATTCAAGAAAGTGTTAAGAAGCCTAATCTGTGTAGGATACTGAGCTTGTATCTGGCTTCCAGCATCCCAGATGTAATGAATCAAATTCCAGGATCTAAGATAAATCACATGAGGAGAATGGACTTGAGAATTCTATCCAGATGGGATAGAGTCTTAACCAAAGAAGTTTCTACCCCATAGAAATCTGTGAAGAAAGATAAGAAGAAGAAAACTATTAACCAGGAAGCAGAATCTTCCAGTGATTCTAAAGAATTGGTTGTCTTCAGCTCGGATGAAGAACAACAAGGAAAATCTCTCACACGATAACCAGATAAAGAAGCTCAAGTTCAAGGGGAAAGCAGTCTAATACCAGAGAAATAGAGGGTCTCCACTCCAGGGGGAGACAACACATAGACTATAATTATTCATGAACCTAAACAATCACAGTTACCTGCCCAATGGGGAGGTATTGCTGAAGCTGCACTAGAGAGTGAAAATGCCACTGATAGTGTTATGGAAATTGTATCAAAAATCAACAATGAAGCACAATTCAATACTGAGAAAGAAGCACAGGATGTGCAAGTGTCATACCAAGCTCAAGATGAGCAAGTCCACTTCTCCAGTTTTGAGAAGTTCCTAGACAAAGATCTTGATGTCCAGGGGGAACCATTAGTTCCAAAAGACAACCTTGTTCCTCCTGTTCAGATGCAGCAAGAGTTCACTTTGGAAGAACTATTCCCTTACTTCAATGAAACAAGAACTTAGGGGGAGCAGCAAAGGATTGAGAAAGAGATACAAGGAACTTAGGGGGAGATGTCTCAGCATGCCCCTACTGATAAGGAAATTATGAATATACAAAGCTCGTCACAATATTCTGATGATGAAGGAGCCTCCATGGCTAAGAAAAGGAAGTTGGTTGCTATCAAGAAAAGGAGCACAGGCTATAATAAAGCCTTATAAACAGTCTCTCAACCATCTGCTTGAGGGATGGACTTTAGTTCACTGATGGTGCAACTGCAAGTAAAGTTAGATGAGCAAAGACAATCTTTGGAGAAGTATATGGATGAGTCACATAAAGAAATGCAGTTCCAGCTAGCTCAAGAAATTAAATCCATCAGATTTAAAGTAAATTTGAATAAGAAAGAGATGACAGATTGTTTTCATAAAGGAGGTAATATTGTGGTTTACCTGGCCAAGCAACAACAGGTGATAAAGACTGAAATTGAAGACATTGCAGTCAAGCAAGGATATATTCTAAAAAATCAATTCAGATCAAACGAAAATCTCAAGGACTCACATGATGAAATTCTCAATAAACTAGGAGGTATTGCTACTTATTTAAAAACTGAAGTATCCAAGCACATACAAGAAAGTCTAGATGCTGTACAAAGAGCCATTCAGGAATCTAAACAAGCTATTTTGATCACCAGAACAACTTCAAAGCCTACTACAAAGATGGTACTGAATATCTGGCTGATCAATTAAGGTTTCAAAAGAATGATCTGGGAGATCATATAGCCAGAGAAGTCAAAAAAGGGGAGAGGATATTAGTCAACGCCAGCTCTGATCATGCTAAATGGGTATCTAATACCATCAGATCTACCCTTAGATTTTTACCCCTGTGTGATGAAGATAACACTGCTGAATCTAGTGTTTAATTTGCTCATATTGAAGGTGTTCAGCAGGAAGTTGCACAGGTTATCTATCCTCCAGCAGATTTTGAAACAGTACAGCAGGAAGTTCAGAAAATGTATAGCCCTCCACAGGAGGCACATAATGTCATCATTGACAAAGTTGAAATGTCTGTAGCTGTTATGGAAGCTCAGAAAGAGGCACAACTTTCTAAGAAAAGATTTAGAGAACAGGCAGAATTGAAGCCTGACATTGAGCAGTGGAGTCCTACTTCTAGGAACATTATTCTTACTGCCTGGAAAGCTGTGAAAGATAAGATACATGATAGAGGCAAGTGGTCTCTAAACTAGAATGGAGCAAGTATCAGAAGAGGTAAGATGCCATACATCAGCTCAGAAAGGATATCAAAGTTGGAAAGTTACCTGCTAACTCTGTGGAGCCTAGCAAGAACTTTCCAAAGCCTTTTTATTACTTTGAAAGGCAGAAGATTAAGGCTAAAGAGCTCAAAAAGAAAGATCTGAAAGGGAAGAAGCCAGCTGAAGATTCTGAATCTAATGTGCAAGCTAAGATCAAGTCTGGAAAAGGAATATTGATTAAGGAGCCTAATCAATCTCGGGATAGATAGGCTAGTTTTAAGACCTATGTAATTTTCTATTCCTTTAGGAATTCTGTAAAGTTACACTACTTTCTGATTAATGAAGATATCATATTTTGTGATGATATTAATTGTTATTTGTATTTATAAGTTACCCTATTGTGAATTGAATGTATACATCTTATTCGTTTTTTTTATTATGTGTGGTGTATATCATTGACTAAGAGTTATGACTTCTCCAAATAGGGGGAGATTGTTGGATACACTTGAAATTGTGTACCATATTTGGAGAAGCCGCTCTTTACTCAATGGTATACATCAATGCGTATTTGATGGGATGTTGAGTTTCAGTCTGCAGATTTAAGAAATGCACGAAAAATTTCTAAGTACAAGTGTCGACACCCAGGACTTGTGTCGACACCTGAAGCAGGAGCTGTGTCGACACCCAGGAGTTATGTCAAAACCAGAAGCAAGACTGTGTCGATATACGGGACTTGTGTCGACACACACTCAATGCCATCTATCAACAACAGCTATACTAAGTCTAGAAGGCTTGTGTCAACACGCAGTACTTGTGTCGACACACACTCAACGCCATCTATCAATAACAGCTATACTGAGTTTGGAAGGCTTGTGTCAACACACAGGACTTGTGTCGACACACACTCAATGACATCTGGATACACACTCAATGACATCTGAACATACACTCAATGCCATCTATCAGCATCAGCTATGTCGAGATCAGGAGAAGTTGTGTCGACACACAGGACTTGTGTCGATACATACAACAGAAGCTACGTCGAGAAGATAAAGAATGACTGTATCGACACATTGGAAGCTGTGTCGACATCATCAAGAATTGTGTCGACACTTGGTCTATTTGTGTTGTCACATTTGAAGTATTTTGTTGACTATTCCCTGCTGTGATAGAAGTTCAATGAAGGGTCAGTTGTCACGACTGAAGACTTGACAGCTGTCATAAGTAACAAGACTGACACATCTGTCAGTATTGTCAGAAGGCCGTTATAAATCGGATCAGCCGGTAATCATGGATGAACTCTATATAAAGGGATGATCCATAAAAACCAACAGAGAGATAATAATCCGACAGAATCAAGAGGAGAAATAACTGGCTCAACAGAGATTGAGAACCAGTGTGGGGGGAGCAAGAGGCAATCCCAGAAGAAGGCAGATCCTGAAAAGTCTACAAGTAAAATTCAGATCTTATTCTGAAATATAGAAGGAAGCTGATTGAAGATCAAGTCCAACTCCAATTGAAGATCAACCTTATTTTGTTCAAATTCAAGAAGCTTTGAAGAAGCTAAGTCAGGTTGGATCTAGAGTATTCAGTTCAATCAAGAACTGATCAAGAAGTTCTCACCCTTTTATCTGTTGAACTGGGTGAAGTTTTTATTTTCTTAAACAAACTTTTATTTATAAGATCTGTTATAGATCTGAGCTGTAAGCCTAATTTATAAAGGCTGAGGTAGGGTTGAGTGGCTGAAGTGTAGGACTTGAAGAAGTTTGAGTTTTAGGCCTGGAGATAAAGGTTGAGGTAGGGCTGTTGCCTGAGGTAAGAATCTTGGGAAGAATCTGAGGTAGGACTTGAAGAAGTCTGAGTTGTAGGAACCTATCAGGTTCTGAGTTGTAATATCTTTGGATCTGAGCTAGTGGAAGGAAGTTTGGCCGAATCTAGTTCTCTACTGGATAGGCGAAAGGGGGAAAGTGGATGTACCCACAACTTGGGGAACCACTATAAATCTTGGTGTGCTGTGCTGTGTATTTTCTATGATTGTTTTTGTGATATTTGTGCTATGTTAATTTCCTTAATTGTTAAAAAGGATTAGAACCTATTCACCCCCCCCCCCTCTAGGTGTTTAGGCTCTTGGAATCAAATCTTTCACTATATTCATTTAGAATATTTAGCATTAAATATCAGAGTCGTAACTAACTATAATTAAGCATTTCAAAACATCATGTCCTCTGTATATAAAAACTGCCTGAATGTCGAACTCAGCAGGGAATTCGTTGAACTGAGCCTGGAGTTTCAACGAACTGAATTCTCCATTTCGTCGAGCTGAGTCCTAAGTTTGTTGAACTGAGCTTGGCTTTCGTCGAACTGAGCTTTTGAGTTGAGATCAGAGTTCGTCGATTGGAGCTCAGCGTTCGTCGAGCTAAACTCAGAGTTAGAAATCTGCGTTCGTCGAACTGAGCTTCTCTAGAATTCCTTCTGAAGTAATAACCCTGGAAATAACCTATGACCCTAGACTATATAAGTTGGGTCAAAATAAACATCCTAAATAAAGCATAGTAATCCTAGTCCAAATCATAATAGGGTGTTCCAACATAATTGATCCCCATATAATCTACGTGCACTTAAACAAAATTATTATTATTATTAGCACAATTAATGACGGAGGAAGCAGACATCTCCGACACTTTCTTAGTGAGCCATTCTACTTGATGTGCTAAATTAGGGATGGCCTCGACTTCGAAGAGTCCGGTCGGCATATTAGGGTACGAATGTGGCACATTCTACTGATAAGAATTCATGGTCATCTCCTCAAAAAGCTCTTTAGCGGCCTAAGGGGTTTTGTTATTAAGAGTCCCCTCTGCTGCCGCATCAATCATTTACCTCGTTTGGAGATTCAAACCATTGTAGAATTTTTTAATTTATTGCCACACAGGGAGGGCACGATGAGGACATCTCCGCAAAAGTTCCTTGAAGCACTCCTATGTGTCGTAGAGAGACTCCGAGTCTATTTGCGTAAATGAGAGAATGTCCATACGTAATTTAGCGGACTTTGTTGGAAGAAAATATTTCGTTAGAAATTTCTTCGTCATTTCGGCCCATGTAGTGATGAAACCTCTCGGAAGAAAACCCACCCACCACTTGGCCTTAGTCCGCAAAGAAAAATGAAATAAATGCAAATGGATGGCGTTATCGGTGACGTCATTAATTTTAAATATATCGCAAATTTCCAAAAAAATTAATAAATGTAAATTTGAATCTTCATCCGGTAAGTCATCAAATACAACTGTTTGTCGTACCATCTGAATGAAACTTGTTTTAATTTCAAAATTATTATTCTCCACTATCAAGCGAATAATACTAGATTGTGTTCCCTCCCAATTCGGCCTCGCGTAATAGGACATTGTCCGTAGCGGGGCCTCATTATTGTTGGGATCTTCCATCATTCCTTCATTAGTTTCTCTCATTGACTCTTTGCAAATTATTGGTAGATCACTAAATCGGAGACGTCACCGAAAGGTGCGCGCGATTTCCGGATCAAAACAAAATTCAAAATTTGTTGAAGAGTTTGCTCAGGTCATAAATTAGATGAAAGGAATAAAAGATGAAGAAAGATAAGTTTAAATTATTATAGTATTATTTTAATATTATAGTTATATATATACATATCTTTTTTTTTCAAAAAGCGGGTTAAGTTAGTCTCGGACTTCTCGAGGTTTATCCTGTGAAAGGTTCGCAGTGGTACTAGAAGGTGTGCTGGGATGAAAAGGCCAAACCTCCCATTCCGAGAATTTAAGTTGGGCCTTTTAAAATTTTTGACAGAGAGGTGAGAAGAAATAAAACGATAAAATTAACAAATATTTTTTTTTTCAAATTATTGATCAATGTCCCCGGCAACGATGCCAAAAACATGATGCACAAAACTATGCTTACAAACGACAACAATAAGTGTACCGTATCGAGAGTAGTATAGGTTTATAGAAACCAAGGTCGTATTAGACTATGAGTGGTTGAGTAATTCTACTTTGAAAATCATTATTATCTTATAAATTAAAACTTGGAGTTGGGGTTGCGAATTATAAAGACAACAAACGTTAATGAAATTACTTCGATGAGTTAAAAGCTAGTGTCTGATCTTTGAATCACCTTGAAAAAAGAAAATAATGGAATAAAAAATAGAATGCAATTCCCTTGTTGAAGAGGCTTTGATCGTGGAGGTTCCCGAAGCAAGAACACTCCTCTTTTGAGGATTTGATTCAACTAAGCTTACGTGTATCGACCAAACTTTTGTTCTCAAATCGCATCGCCTAAGACTTGTTTTAGGTAGTGAACCTCGCTATTGGATCTTACTCAAATCCAGAAAATTTATGTCGTCCTCTCTCGAGGGTTACATTCTACTCCTTTTAACTAAGAGCGATCGATTCGTTTTACGAGCCTCTCGGCTAACTAAAGAACGAACCCAAAATGAGAACTATATATTGACGATATAGCCTCATAGAAACTTTGATCGAAGGTAAATCGTAAGTATTCAACAATTAAAGAGAAGCAAATCTAAAATCATAACAATATTATCTCATTCTCGGATCATCTCGATCGAACACTATATCGCTTAGTTACTTATGGAGATGGGGGAAATTATTATAAAAATGCGTTATGAGAGAGAGAAAATGGCAAGAGAAAAAGTTGTACGATTATAATAGCATAATTTTTGAAATAGGAATGTTGAAATTTTGTTGCTAGTAGACAAAGGGGGTTACAAGAAATAAAATTGCGAGAAAGTTGTGGGATTAAAAGTTTAAGAGCAATTCTAAATTGAAATAGGAGAAGTACAAGATTATAAGAGACCAAAATAAAAACAAAAAACAACTTTTATGCGCAATCTCTGGATGAATTTCTCCAACCGAGCAATCTAGCAATCTAGGGAAGGAATGAAAATTTTCTTCTTGAATCATCTCCCCCATCTCACTATAGATCCAAGGTATTTATAACCTTGATTAGTACAAACAACAAAAGGCTAAAATTAATTTCATTTGATTGTTACTGTTCATGCTACAGTATTCGGCCAAATGAAATTAATTTCGATCGTTACTGTTGCTCCCCTCTTCCGGGTGAAATGGCAGTTGCGTCAGCGGTGGGATGTGTTGGCTTGTTTTCGTTGACCGAAGTCAACGATTTATTTTATTTTTAATGCCTAAGTATGGCGGAGGAGAGAGAGAGAGGATAGTTTGGGTGTGCATTTATTGAGGAGTTATGTTGAGGGCCACGTGACGACACTTAGTTGGTGGACAATTCCTATATAAATGTGTATAACTTCTTGTAATTGTATTAGAATAGTTGGCGTGAATAAAAAAACTATCGCTGCTTTGTCTATTTCCTGTGAACAGGATATTGCGAGTGAAGAGAGAGAGAGAGAGATAAAGGCTCTGTTTGGGACAGCTCTGGCGGATTAAAAAGCTTCTGTCCGGATAGAGCTGTTTTGAAAGAGCTCTTTTGGGAGCAGTTTTGAAAAGCTGTGGAGTGTTTGGGTGTTCTGTGCAGAAGTGCGCTTTGAAGAGCAATTTTCTAATTTAGCTGTTTGGAGAAACAACTTTTGGAAGCTGTTTTTTTAAACTTTAAAATACATAAATATTTAAACGCAGAGAATAATTAAAAACAACTGATAATAAGAGTGTTTCACATCATTCTTAAAAACAGGTCTAAATAACACAAAATAACTGATAAATGTAAAAAGACTTCCAACGTCCGTTGACTGCTCTCTCCAATCCTTTCCGATCACCTGTTTGAAGAAAATTTATACGCATCAATTGGTATGATTATTTAAATATTATAAAGTATTTAACCAGATAAGGATCGAATTTTTACCTGCGCGCCCTGTATATTTCTTCGGCAATGCTATCTCGTATCGTAGACATATATTCAACTCCAGCAGCATCACCCACATCGCTTTCAATGCCATCACTTGCCGCAGGGTTTTCATCCTCTAAGGGAACGTAAGAAGACTCATCCGCATCACAAGCATTAAACTCAGGGTCCCAGCGAGAAGGATGTCTACGAATGAAGTTATGCAAAGCCATTGTGGCTAGCGCTATGGACCGCTGTTTCTTGAAGGTATATTGTGGCATTTTGCTCAGAATGTGCTACTTCTTCTTCCACACTCCAAACGTACTCTCGATAACACTGCGAAGAGATGAATGCGCCTTATTAAAATGTTCTTGCCTTCCATGAACAGGACGACTACCACAGGCATAGTCTGCCAAGTGATATCGTGTATCCGGATACAGCTTCAAATAACCCATCTTCAACGGGTATCCAGCATCCACCAAGTAAAATTTACCTGCATTTATTTGGTATGTTAAACACCATAACATTATGTGGTATAAAAAATTTAAATGAATTTAAAAATATTGATTTGTATACCTTGCGGGGGATGCGGAAAATTTAATCTATTATCTCCCAATGCGCGTGCAAAGATGCGGCTATCATGAGCAGTGCCCTCCCATCCAGCCAATGCAAATGTAAAGCACATATTAAAATCACACACTGCCATTACATTTTGCATCATTGTGCCGTGACGGCCTATGTACCTGACTTGATCTTCTACGGGTATCCTCGCATCTACATGTGTCCCGTCAATTGCACCAACGCAATCCTTGAAGAATGGCATGTAACTGATGGAGGCTTCAGTGATAGGGTAGATTGATGTAAATCTGACATCAAAGAAATTGCTACTCTTTTGTTCTTCCCGAGCTTTCTTCTTTTAACCGCCGAGGTGGAAGCACTCCCAATGTTCTCCGTGTTATCTATCACATCATCATCTTCCAAGTGGATCCTCCCCACATCCGGTGGTAAAGTTCCAATCGAAGGAGCCCAGGAGTCCTCTCTAGTTGCGACCACCTGGCTGAACATAACGTTCAGTTTCTCCTCCAACTCTGGTGAAATACCACAATACTGAAATTTTTTCACGGCAGGCACAACCTGTAATAATCAAAAAACATTATTATATCATAGCTATTGTAATAATTTCGTCGAGTAAACAAAATAATTTAAAAAGAAAAAAAAATTGTTCAAACCTTAAGCTTTTCTGTCCACCAATCATCTGAGGCAGCTATTGTTCTCTTCTCCGGGTCCCAACCTAACCCTGTCTCTCCATGCTTCAACTCTTTCCATAACTTCCAGTCCTTCTTCAAGTGATCCCATTTGTTTTTCATTTGCATTCTATCATAGCTTTTTCCAATTCACTCTTTAAACCCAGATATCAGGTTTTGCCACCCCTCTTTGCTAAAGTGTGTTATGGGTTGATTTCCCAATCCAATCTCCTTAATGTAAAGATCACAAAATAGTAACACCTCGCTCGACTCCCAACTCACTACGAGCCCTCCTTCTTTTGTTTTTCTCATTACTCTATAAACTTAAAAAAATCAGTAAACACATACACATACATTCAATACAAACACACACACACACACATTCATACACACACACACACATTCAACACACACACACATTCAACACACACACACATTCAACACACACACACATTCAATACAAACGCACACATACATTCAACACACACACACACACACATTCATAAATACATAAGCACACACAGACATTCATACACACACACACACACACACACTTTCATACAAACACACACACACACATTCATACACACACACACACACGCACATTCAACACACACACCCTCATTCATCCATACAACACACACACACACACACACACACACACACACACACACACACACACACACACACACACACACACACATACACACACCCTCATTCATCCATACAACACATACACACACACACATTCATACACACACACACACACACATTCAACACACATACCCTCATTCATCCATACAACACATACACACACACACACACATTCATACACACACATACACATACACACACATTCAACACACAAACCCTCATTCATCCATACAACACACACACACACACACACACACATTCAACACACACACACATTCAACAAACACACACATTCAACACACACATTCAATACAAACACACACATACATTCAAAAATACATAAACACACACACACATAAACACACATTCATCCATCATATCACTGAAGCAAGAACACACACACACAACATTCATCCTGAAAAACACACACAAACATTCATCCATACACACACACACATCCACAAAATCAAAAACACACATACACATCCATCCGTGTACACACACACACACACATCCAAAAGTCTGCAAAATCAGAAGGGAGAAGGGGTATACCTCAGGGACATGCGACGGTGCAAGGGAGAGGAGGCGAATCGACGGTCTTCAGGCTGGTTTGGGACAGCGACGACGGGGAAGAAGGCCAGAAGATGGGAACTGGAGCTGCTCTAGGGTTTCTTCTCGCCGTTTGATAGAAGGAGATGGGTCAGGAAGAAGGCCGACCGGGATCGGGAAGAACGCCGATGCGGGATCGAAGTTGAGAAGAGCCGGATCGGGATGAGAAGCGCCGGATCGGGAAGAACTGCCGGCTCTGGAAGAATCGCTGAATCTGGAGATCTGCGGGCTTGTTGTGGGATCGGGGAGGGGAGAACAGCGGGATGGGGAAGAAAAGCCAGCAGCCGCGGGTTTTGGGAAATGCCAGACGCGAACCGGAAGCAGCGCCCTAAAAGGTTAACAAAAACGTTATTTTTGAAAAGCGCTTTTTAATTCGCCCCTCAATCAAACACCCACTATTAGCGGTTGCGGACCAGAAAGCAGCTTTCTGATCCGCAGCTGCTGTCCCAAACAAATCCAAAGTTTATCTATGTTTTATTCCCTGTGTCACATCCCGCAGGAAATATTTTACTTTTTACTTCCTCTCGCCGGAACAGTTCTCACCAACATTAATTCCCGCAGGAATTTTTTATCGCACAACAACTTCTCGCCGGATCACTCGCAGGAAAGACACGCTGCAGCTCGCCGATGTCGCTCCATCTCGCCATGATATCTCGTCGGAAGACTATCTCTCTACGCCGCCGCAGCCCAGGAGGTGGAGTACTCGTCGGACAACCTCGCGCTGGAAGGATCTCGTATAGATTGAAGAGCTCGCCAGTCCCGTCTCACCCAGGCCTAGATCTCCATGTTTTGATCTCGCCTGGCATGCTTCAGTTTTTCTTAAAATTAACTCTATGTGCATGTATTTTTGTTGAAATAAATTTTAGGAGAATAGTGTAAACCAATTGAATAACTTAGAGATTATAGTGGTGTGCTCGCGCATTAACGCTTCCAACAAGTGGTATCAGAGGGAGGTTCCAAACCTTGGAAGTTGCTCGGAGGAGTTAGTGATTAGAAGAGATGGAGTTTGGTGGAGCTATGCCGGGGCAAGTCCCCAAGTTGACAAAGACCAACTACGGTAATTGGAGTATTCAGATGAAGGTGTTACTCGCCTTGAAGGAGTTATGGGAGATAGTCTAAGACGGGTATGAAGAGCTTACTGCCGAAGCAGAAGCGGCGTTGACCAATGTCCAGAAGACGGCGTTGAGAGAGTCAAGGAAGAGGGACAAGAAGGCATTGTTCTTATTATACCAAGGGGTCGATGAGGAGACCTTTGAGAAGATCTCCAATGCGACAAGTTCAAAGGAGGCATGGGAAGTGTTGTAACGCTCCATGCAAGGTGTGGATAAGGAAAAGAAGGTGAAGCTCCAGTCCCTTCGGGAGGAGTATGAAGTAATGAAGATGTAGAGCACCGATAAGTTTGGCGACTACGTGACCCGTCTACAGACGCTCACAAATGAGATGAAGTGTAATGAAGAGACGATCGATGACGTGAGTCTCATGGAGAAGCTCCTACGATCTATGTCAAGGAAGTTCCGTCATGTGGTGGTGGCAATCGAAGAATCGAAGGACCTCACCCAGATGACCATGGATGAGCTCGTCAGGTCTTTACAAGCCCATGAGTATCGAATACTGCAGGATGATGAGGAGTCAAGTGGCTTAGGGAAAGCACTTCAGACTCAGTTAAATTTTGGAGAGAGCTCTAGAAGAGGAGGAGGCCAGTGAGGTCGAGGCTACCGAGGTATAGGTAGAGGGAGAAGAGGAGGAAGAAATCAGGGAAGGAACCAGTATCACTAGAGGGAGATAGAGAAACCTCATGATTGGAGGCAAGATACAGGAGGAAGAGGAAGAGGCCAGGGTAGAGGCCATGGAAGGGACCAAGGAAGAGGTCAAGGAAGAGGAAGAGGCGATATGTCCCAAATCCAATGTTACAATTGTAACAAGTTTGGGCATATGAGCTACGACTGTTGGGCTCCAAGGAAAGGAGGAGACGCCAACCATTATACTGAAGCAAGTAACACGGGTGGCGACCCGATGATGTTCCTAACATACAGAGGAGCTAAAGGAGGGAGAAATGAAGTGTGGTACCTGGATATAGGAGCTAGTAATCACATGTGCAGAGAGAAGAAACTGTTCACCAGCCTAGAGCCAAATGGTGGTGAGGTCAGTTTTTGGGACGCCTCGAAGATATCAGTGGAAGGAAGAGGAGTGATTGCGGTTACCATGAATGGGAAGCAGGTGCATCTCAATGATATATTCTATGTGCCAGGCTTGAGAAGTAAAGCCCTAAGTCTTGGACAGCTAGTGGAGAAGGGCTATCATGCCCTATTGGGGGATGGCACCTTAGCTATGAAGGATCATCAAGGAAGGGAAGTAGTAAGGGTGAAGATGACAACGAATTGTCTTTTTGCTCTAAGTATGGATGTCAAGGAAACGACGTGTCCTGTGAGGATGGAGGAATAAGAGGAAGCTTGGCTGTGGCACCACCGGATGGGCCATCTGGGGTTCACAGGCTTGAAGTTGTTATCTCATTCCAAGATGGTAGAAGGACTGCCAATGATCTCGCCTCCACAAAAGGTCTGTGAGTCATGTACCATGGGGAAGCATAATAGACAAACTTTTGAGGGTGGCAAGTCCCGGAGAGCGACAAGGCAGCTTAAGCTAGTTTACTCGGACATAGTTGGTCCGTTTGAGACTACCTCAGTAGGTGGGAGCAAGTACTACATTACCTTCACGGATGACTTTAGTCGGAAGTGTTGGGTGTATTTCCTGAGGGAGAAG
Organism: Platanthera zijinensis; assembly: GCA_039513925.1. NCBI lineage: Eukaryota > Viridiplantae > Streptophyta > Magnoliopsida > Asparagales > Orchidaceae > Platanthera > Platanthera zijinensis. Next base: position 15,027,731 of record CM077089.1, on the reverse strand, counting down.
GCTGAGGCCCTTGACAAGTTCAGGGAGTTCAAGGCGATGGCTGAGAAGGAGAGTGGGTAGCCACTGAAGGTGCTTAGGACAGATAGAGATGGGGAGTACACCTCTAGGTTGTTTGATGGCTTCTGTAGAGAGTGGGGGATCTCTCACAAACTGACGGCGACATACTCACCTCAACAAAATGGAGTAGCGGAGAGGAAGAACTTGACCATAATGAATATGGCAAGGAGTATGGTGAAAGGCAAAGGGTTGCCAAAGAAGTTTTGGGCAGAGGCAGTGCAGGTGGTTGTGTATTTACTAAACCGATGCCCAACGAAGAGTGTGAAGTTCATGACTCCATTCGAAGCATGGTGTGGGTGGAAGCCAAGTGTGAAGCACCTAAGGGTCTTTGAGTGTGTGGCTTATGCCCGTGTCCCGGACCAGAGGAGGAAGAAACTGGATGACAAAAGTGAGAGGTGCATCTTCATAGGCTACGCTCCAACAAGAAAAGCTTACAAGTTATACAACCCGGTGACATAGAAGGCTATCATCTCAAGAGATGTTATGTTTGAGGAAGGTGAAAGCTGGAGCTGGGATGAAGAAATGAGGAGCATCAAGGGGATGTTCTTTGATGATGAGTAAGAAGGGGGTGGTCAGGAAGCAGAAGCTGATATGGGTGGAGCTGAGCCACCATCACCACCCAGCAGGGAGTCAGGGGGAGCTCTCACCCCCTACTCAAGCGGATCGAGTACAAGTAGAGGTTGTTGGGTATTGTATCCACAATTACCCGGATTTGAAGAAGACTCCAGTCAAGCTAAGATGGATTCACAATGTATTTAACGATCTTCTATCAAGTTGTGCTTGCAGCTATTCCATGCTAAGTACACGCCAATGTCAGGGTGCAGTGGGTCAATATACACGGGTTTGTGCAACGTAATCCCTCGTTACGTAGATTATTTTGTTGATTCATGTGTGCTCTCTCTATTGGAGTGTACTTATTTTCAAGTACAGGGTCAAGGTAGATCAAGAGAAGAAGAAGAAGCAAAGATGGGCCAAAGACCAAGTCATCAAAAGAAGGAAGAAAGAAAATTCTTCTAAGTCAAAATCGACGGGAATCGCTAGTGATGCCCGCCGACTTCGACGGGAATCGCTAGTGATTCCCGCCGACTTCGACGGGAATCGTTAGTGATTCCCGCCGATTCGACGAGAATTAATTAGCATCTCTCGCCGACTTTTTCCGGCTGACAGATTTAAAATAGGGATTCTGCCAAGGCAGAATTGATGGGAGTCATGAGTGATTTGCGCCGACATTGACGGGAATCACCAACGACTCCCGCTGATTTTGCCTTAGGCAAATTTCCTCCGTTCGCTGGACCGAACCAACTTACCGTGCATTGTTTCGGCTGGGGCTAGGGCTACTCCTCGTGGGCCCAACAACGGTCATTAGGGTTGGCTCCTGGTATAAATATACACGTATTGTTAACCTCTAGATACAGACATTCACGAAAATACGAAAGAGGCCGAACGTGACCTAGCCGATCACGGAAATTGCCGAAGCTTGTCGCCGCTCGCAAGATCGTCGTCGCCGTTGATCTCAGTGCTTCTCTGATCTTCCGATGACAGTACCAAGGCAAGCAGCGCGTCTCACGTATATCTCTCGAGATCTCTTATCTTCCGATTCGTTGAACGAGACTTGTTCTCCATTTCGAATCGGTTGAGACGATTGATTTGACTGAGATCGTTCGTAGACCTAGCTTGCTTCATTAATAAGTTTGGATCTACAAAGCATCGCCGCCATAATTAATTGTCGTCGCCGATCTTGACAAGATCCTTTCCAAGAGAGAAATTCGGTTGTGGACTCTTCGTAATTTTCAAGCAAGCTTCAACGAACGAAGAAGGACATCGGAATCTCCAAAAGCTTTGTTTGTATTTTCTTTTACATTCAATTTTATTGTAAAGGAATTTTCATTCCTAGTTGTAAGGGTTGGGTGCAACCCGTTGTGGTGGAGTTGTGTCTCCACTTGTGGAAGGGTTCCTTTCATAGCTAGGGGAGCGTTGCTCCTAGTGTGGGATTGGATTTCAATCTAGTTGAAGAAGTGACCGAGTTATCCCTTGGTGGGAGATAGGTCGAAGGGGGAAAGTGGACGTACCCAAATCGGGGAACCACTATAATTCTTTGTGTGTTTTCTATTTACTGTTTGCTTATTTGTGGAGGTTAGTTTAATTCCGCAAAAGACTGCATGACTCCTTTCCCCCCCCCTAGGTGGATTAGGTCGACACTAGATACTTTCAAGTGGTATCATATGGAGGTTACTCATCAATAAGGTTAACACTTTGAGTAAGATCCTGTGTCTAGTATCAAGAAGAAAACAAGACTCAAGCATGGAGCTATACACAGATGTCTCTCCCCTTAGACTGCCTGCCTGCACAAAAGAGTATTTTCCCATCTGGAAAATGAGAGTTTAGTTTCATATTGAAGCCATTAACCCTCGTGCTTTATATATTGTGGAAGAGGGTCCCTTCATTCCCATTAAGGCTTCTGACTCTGGAGAAGATCTTCAAATCCCAAAGAGTCCCGGAGAGATGTCAGAAACTGAGCTCTCACTATTCAACTTGGACAAGCTGGTTCGACAAATCATTTCTGATATTTGGTCAGGATCATATCTTACATGATTGGATAAGTGTAAGACTGCAAAGTCCATATGGCAAACTATCTCTGACCTCATAGAGGGAACGAAGACTACCGGGACTTAATGTCAGCAAGATGATGAAGCATATGTGGAGGTCCTCGTATATGAAGATGAAAGTCAAGAACAACCTTTCAATATCAGGGATCCCGTGTCTCTATCAGAGACTGAAGAAGAGATTGAGGAATGCAGTTGTGATGAAGCTGAAAAATCAGTCTCTGCAGACCATAACTCTAACCCTGATTAGCCCAATCAGGATCAGGTATCTTCCTCCTCTTACTCCTTTTCTCTTGTATTTTCTGAAGACAAGAGAAGCACGGAGGGTTGTCCATCAATTGATGCAAGGGATATTGACAGTTTCAATCAAAAGATTGAAACTCTTGATTCCCTTTGTAGAGCCCTTCAGATGAGCAACTTGCTTGTTGAGGAACAAGCTAAGGAAATTGCTCAATTGAGGACTATGATGGACCTCCAATGTGAATCCATCAAGGTGAAGGACTCAAGGATATCAGATCTAGAGTTTCATCTAGAGATCGAGAAGAGGATAATATCTAACTTTTCCAAGGTAGATGATATTAAGAGAAAGGGAGAAAATGGGTGGATCTCGCGAATTATAAATTCGTGGAGAAATGGGGAAACTGTTTACAGACCCCCCACACCGAGTAGGAAGGGCACACATCATTCCTTCAGGTATGACCATAAGAACAACTATGGTCACTGCAAGAATGATCGGCCCTCATGTGGAAACACCCATAGTGCAAGTGCTGTTATGGCTACCCATAAGAAAATAAACGCGGCTCATCATGAACCTTTTGTATTTACAGCCTCGGCCCCCACACTTCATGACGTTGCAGGAACCAGCTCTCACAGAACATCTTACCACCCTAGGACAAAGGAAAAGGGAGTTGGCAAACATGTAGAAAGCATCTATGGGACCTTCAGATGTGTGGTTGCTGCAAAGAAAGCACCACCTCCCAGGCCTAATGACACTCACTACATGTTCACCATCAGACCCCCTTTGAGTCTCGGTAGAGAGGGTAAATATTAGAGCAGATCCTGCTCTGCCCCTTTCAGACCCAGGATCGTGACTAACTCCGTTAGTAGATCTGGTCAGAAAAGGAGGTACAATATCCATGAGTGTTGGTGTTGTGGCAAAGTGGGTCACTTTGCCATAGACTGTTGGCACAATCCTTCTGTGTCATGGGCAAGGGTATGTCCATATACTTTGGCAAGAGACAGCCTTCCTGTCAGAAATCCTGTGGGAAGGCATGCTATATTTTATGCTGACAAGAACCTAGGACCCAATACCTATTGGGTTCCTAAGGTAAGGTAATTCTATTTTGCAGGATAGTCTAGGTACCCATGAACTTGATGGGACCTAGACAAGAGATGTTCCAGGCTTGCTCTGGAACAAGGAATATGGGAAAAGATATAATGCTTACTACAGAGTCCTTCATGTACATGACACCCCTCGTGCTTCGAATAGTGGATACGAATGATCATCCTAGTAATCCCAAGTACGCGCATTCAATTTAGATAATTGAATCGCTTTACGTAGATAGATATATATATATATATATATATATATATATATACACACTCAAGATATATATATATATATATATATATATATATAGATACTCACCTTGAATGGAAGGACACGCAAGCAAATAACCATATGATCCTCATCTAGGAAAATGAAAACTTTCAAAACCTTGATAAATTGTAAACATGGGTGTCACATGGTCTGATAAAGGGACTTGTACCAGAAAGTGCAACTATAAGTATTACATTTTGAACCCTTTAATAAAAAGCCAGTGGCTAATGTTAGTGTTAAAAAAATCCATCTAACTCAACTTAGTTATCATGACATGGAAATTTGTAATCCATTGTTTAGAGGAAAAAGGAAATGAACTATACCCGGCGATGTTAAGTATTCAAAAAGTACTTCAACAGTCCCTAGGTCATTGCATATTCGCGGAAATCGGCATCCAACCCGACGACCCTGTTGCCTTAAATTAGCAGGAATTCCCGTCGATCGTTATAATCGAACAGAAATAGCGGAAAAGTCCTCTGACCTTTCGGCTTCCCGGCGACCCCCTGATATCAACTCCACTTCTGACTCCTGTCGACCTTCACCTGCTTCCAACTCCCGTCGACCTTCGCCTGCTTCCACTCCCGTCGATCGTCGACCCTGGCCTCCCGCAACCGTCGACCCTAGACTCCCGCAATCGTCGACTGTCGCCTCCCATCGACTCAGCGTTCCCGTCATCGGCATCAGCTCGACGCAAGTGTCTCGCCGATCCACTACCAACCCTTCAACCCTAACGCAAGCTTCTTATCGGCCTCAGTCTGCGCCTACCCTATGGATACACCTACTCACCGCCTACTATGCGTCTCCTTCCTTTCACCCTCTGTGAGTGAAAGGTAACTTCAGTTGATTCCTTGAATCAATTTTCAGGGATCATCCCTCCTTCTAGTTCAGTTTCTACAAATTCTAAATTCAGAAAGAGTTAACCCCTTGGGTTTAACTCGCTTAGGTTCAAAATGGCTCCTCGAACAACGGTCGGGCTCCTCACTGGAAGTGAATTGGTGAGGACAGGCTTTGCTTATGCCTCAGACGAATTCAGAAACATCATCTTGATTTTGGAACAAGCCGGACACTCCTTCATTCTCGAGCACCCGTGCAAGGTTCTCGACAAGGAGGTTCTAGAGTTTTTCGCAAACTCCAAGTTGCGTCACGAGGACACTATGATAAAGAGTAAGATAGCAGGACTTCGGATAAAGATGACGGCTGCAAGACTATCCCATCATCTCCAGCTCTCCAGCTTCTAACAAGAGGACTATCTAGACGAAGATGATCGTACGAGGACCTTGCTTTTCTGTGGCTTGGCTCGAGGGACTAGGGCCATTAAACGCAAGGATATGAATGACGAAGGAAAGCTTCTTTCAGATATCATAGGGAAGGTTCTGATCTGCAAGCCTGGCTCCCATGATCACATCTCAGGTGACATGTTCAAGAGCCTGATAGCCATAGTGTGCAGAAAGAAAATTAACTGGGGGTCCATGTTGTTTGAGAAAATAAAAGATACTCTACGTACCCCTAACTTCGGACGCATCATCAGTCTCTACTTGAACCAGATGGATGGAGATAGGTTTGATATGACTAAGGGAGTTCCCCTTTACTATCTAAAGAAGATGGACTCCAACATCTTCGATAGGTGGGAAAGAAGAATTGTCTAAGGGGGAGCGTCTGCAACACGTGTTGATGAAGAAGATAGGGCACCTGAGTTCACAAATCCTTCGGATGAGCCCAGTGAAGTTCCTGATCTACTGAATGCAGGAATTGAGGGGGAGTCATTACCCAGTCCTTCTGCTGCTATCAGGATGGAAGCCTCAGTCACAGAACAAGTAAACGTTGTTACTGATATTACCCTCATCGCTAAGGATGTAGTGGAAACCCTCGCTACTGATCAGACTTACGAGGAGGAAGAAGAGGATGATGTGGAGAATGTTGCTGTTAGTGAGAATGATGTGGATTCCCCTGAACAACATGTTGCTGAGGAACTTGATGATGAGCAAGCTGGAAATGATATGGCTATGAGGGAGATTGATTTTGAACTCCCTTCTGAGGAACAGATTAAGGTAAAGGTTCCTGATGTGACTGACGCAACAGTTGAGGGGGAGACCTCACGGCCTCAGGAACAACTTGATACTATGCTGAAGGGGGTGATGAGAATATATGGAAACATGGCAGATGCTGCCTCAATCACTCCACAGGAGACTGTAAATTTATCGAGCTCCACAAGTGAATCTGAAGAGGAGAGTCATGACTCACAATGTCCTATCCCTCCAAAATACGACCAGGCTATACATCAAGAACATCCGTTAGGACCTAGCCTGGCAAATCACACTATAAACATCATTCAAGGTATAGTAGATGAGCTGAAGATCTCCTTTAAACGGTCCCACAATAGGGTACTCAAATGAATAAAGCAATCAGAAGATCTGATGCTAAAGAACATGGTGGAGATAAATCACAAAATGGACAAGATGGAAGAAAGATTTGAAGCCAAGTATGCTGAGGCTGGCAATGCCATCACTCTTCTGATGCAATGGCTAAAGAAGACTACAGCTAACCTGGCGGTGGTAAATCAAAATGCTCATGTCGTAGCCAACAACATCAAACTATTCGATGCCAACATTATCACCCTTTACTCGAATCAGAAAACCTTGCTGGCCGATTTCACTCAAAATATAAAGCATATAGATGAGTCACTGCACTCTTATGCAAACTCAATTGCACAAGAAGTCAAAAAGGGGGAGCAGGAATATGCAGCTAAGTTGGCAGGGCTAGAGCAAATCATAGTCGACAACTTCCAGCAATCAAACGAATATGCTTTTAAAAGTTGTCATTGGCTCGTTCAACAAGCATCGGGTATCTCTATTCCTGTTGATCCTGAGGTTGATCCTACTGATGATGTTACTACTGCTGCTGATGATGTTGCTATTACTGAGGAGTTTCCATTAAGTGAAGCTGATGCCAAAAAGGCTGCCAAAGCTGCTAACAGTGCACTGTTTGATCAAGAAGCGATTACAAAAGGGAAAAGAAAGCTTCAAGAAGGAACCTCTAAAGACAATCCAGCTGAGAGGAAATCAAGGAAGGTAAGTGAAGTCAAGAACGAACAATGGAGTCTCGTGTCTAGGAGCATCATACTTGATACATTCATGCTACAACATCGGGGAGAGCTTAACAGAAATAAAGTATATAGTTAGTATGAATGAGAAATGCACAAAGAATATGAGGCAAAAAGAAACATATTCTTCAGTACAAACACAGTTGAAAACAAAGCTCCTCCCCCCAGGTACTACCCAAAGCCAAAGGAATATTTTGAAAGGCAAAGCAAGAAGTTCCTAGCAAAACAACTAAGAGATGCTGAGGCAAAGGAGGGAAAGACATGAAACCTAAACATTTAATTTTCAATATGCGTGTAGTTCTATTCTTGTAATTAAAAATGAACAACACTTTGGATATATATATATATGATCATATACTGATTCAATTTTTTTTTTGAATGCGTGAAATTTTATTATTTTGATTTCTTGTCTCGCATACTTTTATATATATCTTTACGGTTGGTGTAATTCATCTTAGCTAGTAGGATTTTTGCTTCTTCAAATAGGGGGAGATTGTTGGGTATTGTATCCACAATTACCCCGATTTGAAGAAGACTCCAGTCAAGCTAAGATGGATTCACAATGTATTTAACGATCTTCTATCAAGTTGTGCTTGCAGCTATTCCATGATAGGTACACGCCAATATCAGGGTGCAGTGGGTCAATATACACGGGTCTGCGCAACGTAATCCCTCGTTGCATAGATCAGTGTGTTGATTCACGTGTGCTCTCTCTATTGGAGTGTACTTATTTTCAAGTACAGGGTCAAGGTAGATCAAGAGCAGAAGAAGGAGAAAAGATGGGTCAAAGACCAAGTCATCAAAAGAAGGAATAAAGAAAATTCTTCCAAGTCAAAATTGACGGGAATCGCTAGTGATTCCCGCCGACTTCGACGGGAATCGCTAGTGATTCCCGCCGACTTTGACGGGAATCGCTAGTGATTCCCGCCGATTCGACGAGAATCAATTAACATCTCCCAACGACTTCTTCCGGCTACAGATTTCAAACAGGGATTCTGCCAAGGCAGAATCGACGAGATTCGTGAGTGATTCCCGTCGACATCGACGGGAATCACCAACGACTCCCGCCGATTTTACCTTAGGAAAATTTCCTTCGTTCGCTGGACCAAACCAACTTATCGTGCACTGTTTCGGCCGGGGCTAGGGCTACTCTGCGTGAGCCCCACAACGGTCATTAGGGTTGGCTCCTGGTATAAATATACACGTATTTTGAAACTCCAGATACAGACATTCATGGAAATACGAAAGAGGCCGAACGTGACCTAGCCGATCGCGGAAATCGCCGAAGCTTGTCGCCTCTCACAAGATCGTCGTCACTATTGATCTCAGTGCTTATCTAATCTTCCGACGACAGTACCGAGGCAAGCAGCGCGTCTCACGTATCTCTCTCGAGATCTCTTGTCTTCTGATTCGTTGAACGAGACTTGTTCTCCATTCCGAATCGGTTGAGACGATTGATCCGACTGAGATCGTTCGTAGACCTAGCTTGCTTCGTCAAGAAGTTTGGATCTACAAAGCATCGCCGCCGCACTTACTTGCCGCTGTCGATCTTGACAAGATCCTTTCCAAGAGAGAAATCCGGTTGTGGACTCTTCGTAATTTTCAAGCAAGCTTCAACGAATGAAGAAGGACATCGGAATCTCCAAAAGCTTTGTTTGTATTTTCTTTTACATTCAATTTTGTTGTAAAGAATTTTCATTCTTAGTTGTAAGGGTTGGGTGCAACCCATTGTGGTGGAGTTATGTCTGATAGAATTGATTTCAAGATAACCCAAACACCTAGAGGGGGGTGGGGGTGAATAAGTTCTTTTTTTATTTATTAAAGGCAGAACAATTATTCAGATCTTAAAAATAGAATCTAACTATTCTACAATAATCACAGCATAGAAATCACAATCACACACACATCACAGATTGCACACAGGTTTATAGTGGTTCTCCAAGGTCTGGGTATATCCACTTTCCCCCTTCACCTATCTAGTAGTGTGCTAGATTCGGCCTAACTTCTTCCTTCTTCTCAGATCCACAGATCTTACAGCTCAGAACCCTGAAAGGTTCCTACAACTCAGAACCCTATAAGGTTCCTACAACTCAGAGTGTAACCACACTCCTACAGCTAAGGCTATCAGCCCTACCTCAGCCTTACCACAAGGCCTACAACTCAGAGAAAAATTTCTCCTACACTCAGGCTCAAAAGCCCTACCACTCAGAGAACTATATCTCCTACACTCAGCCTTTATAACATAGGCTTACAACTCAGATATATGAAAAGATCCAACAAAATTTGATAAGTGTTTAGATGGACTCTTACCCTTGTTGGGAGAGAAGGGATAAGAGGTTTCTTGATCAGCTTCTTTATAAAACTGATGACTGAAATCAACTTGTTCTTAGCTTTCTTCAAGGCTTCTTGAATCTGAACTAAGTAGGGTTGATCTCCTTTGAAGTTGACTGGCTGCCAGATTCCTTCTTAGAATCCAGAAATAGGTCTGAATCCTTCTTAACAGACTAGTTCAAGATCTGCTTCTTAAGAGACTTGTAAATGTCTCCTTCATTACTTCAATAGTTGGAGATCTCTCTCTCTCCAAAACTTCTGAAGTTTCTTCAGAATTCTTGCTTGAATTCTCCTTAGATCTTCTCATGAAAATCTTCTTCAATGTGACGTGCACTTTCTTGATCAATGATTAATAGTTGTTACTGTTGTTTACCTTCCTCTTATTGATTTGACAAAATCCATCTATATATATAGACTTCATCCATGGTAACCGGCTGATCCGGTTTCTAACCAACTTCTGACAAGTCTGACAGTTTTAGTAAACTTGTTGAAATACACAGCTGTCAAGTCTCCAGTCAGTTCTTGAACGTTTGTCTTTGTCAGCAAAGCGTCGAGACTGATTGTCATTAAGTGTCGACACAAGTAGATTAAGTATCGACACAAGCTTTGGTGATGTCGACATAACTCCTTTGGTGTCGACAATGCTTATTGACACTGCATCTGTAGAATGTGTCGACACTGCCTCTTTGTGTCGACATAGATACTTCTTTACTTTTCAGCAATCAACATTGTTGAAACTCTGCTGTGTGTCGACACAAGTCCTGTGTGTCGACACAGTTGATATAGTCTCAGAATTTGTGTGTCGACACTGCCTCCAGGTGTCGGCATAGTTGATGTCGACTAATACTTCTGTGTGTCGACACTGCCTCCCGGTGTTGACACAGTTTATGTCGACTAATAAATTCTGTGTGTCGACACAGTTGCTTCAGGTGTCGACACAGCTTTTCAAATTTTCGACACAGACTTCCTTAAGTGTCAACACATGGACTTAGAAACTTTTTCTTCATTTTAGCCAATACTTAACCTGTACATATAAACTCAAAATAACATTAAATACATCTTGATGTATATAATTAAGCTATGTGAGACTTCTTCAAATAAGGTAGACATTTTCCAAGGTACCCAACAATCTCCCCCTATTTGGAGAAGTCATAACCCTTTAGTCAATGATATACACCAATTATAATAAACAAATATGATGATGTATATAAATGATAAATGACAGGGAAACTTATAAACAAAACAAATAACCGAATCACATCACAAAATAAGAATGCAACTTGAATGATCATGAAACATTATTTTGTATTGACTATTCAAAAGTTTCTTAACAACTGATTACATAGATTTCTTTTAAAACTAAAAATAACATTATTCTTGCAAAATTTAGTAAATTTATCCTAAGGCTGATCAGGCTCCCTAATGACTATGCCTTTTCCTGGCTTAATCTGAGCTTGCACAGGAGGTTCTGCATCATCAATAGGCTTCTTTCCTTTTAACTCTGCCTTCTTCTGAACTTCAGCCTTAATCTTTTGCCTTTCAAAATAATGAAAACGCTTAGGAAAGTACTTGCTAGGCTCCTGAGCATTAAGAGGTAGCTTCCCAATCTTAGCCTTTCTTCTATGCTACACAATGGCTTCCTGTCTTGCCTCATACTTCTACCATTCATGTTCATTATACCACTTGCCCCTTTCATGAACTTGATCTTTCACAACTTTCCAGGCAGTAAAAATTATATTTCTTGAAGTGGGGCTCCACTGCTCAAAATCAGGCTTTAACTCAGCCTATTCTCTGAATCTTTTCTTTGAAAGTTTAGCTTCATGTTGAGCTTTCAAGGCAGCTTCTGGCATTTCAACTTTCTCTATAATAACATTTTCAACATCCTGTGGAGGACTGTACATTGTCTGAACCTGTTGTTGAATCATATCAAAATCTACTGGAGGGTAGATGATATGAGCAACTTCAGGTTGATCACCTCTAGCATAAGCAGGTTGCACACTAGATTAAGCAACATTGTCATCATAACAAAGGGGTGGATATCCCATAGTGGCTCTGATGCTATTAGATATCCATTTGGCATGATCTGAGCCTGCATTGACTAACACTCTCTCGCCCTTTATGGCTTCTCTTACAATGTGATCTCTTAAGTCATCTTTTTGAAATCTTATTTGGTCATTAAGAAAATTGACACCATCATTATAAAATGATTTTATCTTAAGAAACTGATTAGAGATTGTTTTCTGAGAAGTAGTAATGGCTGTCTTAAATGAATCCAAGGCTTCCTGTAATTTCTTATCAAATTCTTATTTCTCTTTAGCTCTTTCTTCAGTTATTGCAATAACTATTTTCTTTACTTCAGTGACTATCTCATTGTGAGATTCAGTCAGATTGTCATTCATTCTAATCTAATTTTCAAGGACATAGCCTTGTTCGATAGCAATATCATCCACTTATTTCTTCACTTCTGCTTGTTACTTAGCCAGAAATACTACAGCATTGCCCCCCTTGTGGAAGCAATCTATCATCTCTTTCTTATAGAGATTGACTTCAAATCTTATGGATTTAATATCTTGAGCCAGTTCAGATTGAAGTGATTTATGGCTTTCATCCACATACTTTTCTAGAGCCATTCTCTACTCATCTAATTTAACTTGCAAAGCCACTATTAATGAGCTGTAATCAGCCTCTGGGGCAGGTTGTGAAGTAGAAGTTTGCAATGCTTTCTTAAAGCTCTGGCTCCTTCTCTTAAAAATCATCATTTTCATTTTCTTGGCATTTCTAATCTCTTCATCTTCTGAAGTAAATGAACTGGGGATGTCTACACTTTCTTTAGGACTAGGAGGAATCTCCTTCTCAGTCCTATGCTACTCCCCCTCAATGTTAGCCTGCTCCCCCTCAATCCTTACTTGCTCTTCCTTATCTGCTTCTCCCTCAATATCAGGAAACAATTCTTCTAGAGTGAACTCTTGTTGAGTGGGAACTGGTGATACAGCTTTCTCATGAGCATCAACAACTACAGATGTATCCTCCATGATCACATCTAGTGCTGGACTGTTGATATGAGGTCTCTCAAGAATAGATTGTGAATCCATTTCACTTGCCAAGTGAATTCTTTCTTCCCCTTGAACCTGTGCAGTAACTGTCTCCCCCTGCACTTGTGCATTCTCAGTCAGGTCCTGTACTTGTACACTATCTAGCTCCCCCTGCACCTGTGCAGTATCTGTAATGTTCTGTGCAAGAGATTTCTCAGCAGCTTCTTGGCTTGCTATATCAGGTATGTACTTGGTGAGGACCCTATCCCATCTGGAGATGATCCTGATGTCCATTCTTCTCATATGATTGATTTTGAACCAAGAATCTGGTTCATTATCTCTGAAATTGCTCCAGCCAAGAATAAGCTCATTATTCTAGCCAAATTATGCTTCTTTATACCTTCCTTGATCTTCTCAAATAGTACTACAGACCAATCTTTGTTGAGTGTAAAGATTATCCTTGTCATGAGGCTGGACATATAGGTTGAAATCCTATCATGTCCCCCTGGCTTACACAGAATCACCTTTCAAACCACTTCAGATAGAAATTTACCTTGCTGATTCATCCCCTTCCTGGTTATAGCTGTTCCAATCTTCATGGTGGGATCCAATCCACACCATTGTAGTGCCTCCCTTGTTCTTGATACTGGTACTTCTTATTTATCCCGAGTTCTTAAAAGATGAAAATTTTTTCTCAAACTTTTCAAAGTTACTTTGACTCTTGCTCCATGAACAGTTGATCTAATCTTAAGTTCTATTGAGTCTATTGCAGTCACGCCATAAAACTCAAGAATCTCCTTCTTCCATATCTTAGTTGGTTCGGATACCAGAAACTCCAAACCACTGTCATTAATTAGGGTAATTACTCCTTTAATCTCTGAGTCAGCATCATAAAAGGCATGGCTAACCAACTTATAGCCTTCGTAAATGTTATCTTCAATCTTCGGCGCCATTGGGATGGTGAGAAAACTTGGATTAAGAGAAGAGAGTTTGTCGACACAAGGGTTTAGTCTCGAAAATCTGGAGAGCGTGTCGACAGAGTATGTTCTTGACCTATTTATACCCTTTTAAACAAAGAAGGTCAAAAGGCGAGCAAAAACTGTCTAAATGTGTTGACACTGTTGAAATGTGTCGACACATACTTCTATTGTCTTGACAACGATGTAGACTACTATGTGTCGACACCAATTGATGATATGCCGACACTAGACATACTTAGTAGTTCATCAGAAATTCTGTGTCGACTCTTATTGCAAGTGTCGACACAATTTCTTGATGTGTCGACACCATTACTCTGGTTTTGTCGACACCACTAACTGAAGTGTCGACACCACTTCTCTTGATGTGTCGACACAGATTTACGGAAGTGTCGACAACACTTCTCTGAATGTGTCGACACAGATTTACTTAGCCAAATTTGTTAGACTAATCTATGTTCAACATTCCTAATTCAATTTTAAATTTATTGAATTTAGTTTCATCTAGAGGCTTAGTAAACACATCTGCAATCTGATAATCTGTTTTTACAAATACTAGTGAGATGTCCTCTTTCTCTACATGTTCTCTAAGAAAATGATATCTAATTTCTATATGCTTAGTCCTACTATGTGAAATAGGATTATTAGCAATAGAAATAACACTAGTAGAATCACAAAACAAAGGTGTTCTACTTACCTGAATACCATAGTCTTCTAGCTGGTGCTTAATCCATAACAGATGTGCATAACAACTTCCTGCTTCCACATATTCAGATTCAGCTGTGGAAATTGCCACACTAGTCTGTTTCTTACTGCTCCAAGACACAAATCTTCCTCCTAGAAATTGACAGTTGCCTGTTGTGCTTTTTCTATCTTCTTTGCAACCTGCAAAGTCTGCATCTGAATAGCCTGTTAGTATAAAATCTCCATTCCTAGGGTACCAAAGGCCTAGATTAGGTATGCCCTTTAGATATCTCAAAATCCTTTTTATTGTAGTGTAATGAGATTCTTTAGGGAATGATTGGTACCTAGCACAGACATATGTTGCATACATAATGTCTGGTCTACTAGTAGTTAGATATAGAAGAGAGCCAATTATTCCTCTATACAAAGACTCATCTACAGGTTTACCTGCATCATCTTTGCATATAGGCATACTTGTTCCCATAGGAGTTCTCATGGTGGAGGATGATTCCATACCATACTTCTTAATTAACTCCTTGGTGAACTTAGACTGGGATATGGACAAGCCATTATCAGTATGTCTTACTTGAAGGCCCAAGAAGAACTTAAGTTCCCCCATGCTGCTCATCTCAAACTTCCCTTGTATAAGTTTAGCAAACTTCTTGCAAAGGTTGTTTTCTGTAGACCCAAATATTATGTCATCTACATAAATCTTGACTAAGATTATCTTACCTTTGGATTCCCTTAGGAATAGAGTTTTGTCTATTTTCCCCCTTGAGAATTTATTCTCAATAAAGAAAGTAGACAGGGTTTCATACCAAGCCCTTGGGGCTTGCTTTAACCCATATAAAGCTTTCCTAAGTCTATAAACATAATCAGGTTTAAGAGAATCAACAAAACCTGAGGGCTGCTCTACATAGACTTCTTCTTTTAGATTTCTATTTAAGAATGCTAATTTTACGTCCATTTGGAATACCTTGAAGCCTTGATATGCTGCATAGGCAAGGAACATCCTAATTGCTTCCAGTCTTGCTACTGGGGCAAAGATTTGATCAAATTCAATACCCTCTTCCTGCCTGTATCCTTTTACAATAAGTCTTGCTTTGTTCTTCACAATGATCCCATTCTCATCCAGTTTGTTCCTAAAGATCAACTTTGTTCCAATGATGTTGTGGTCTTTTTTTTAGGAACTAACTTACAGACCTTACACCTTCATAACTGATTCAGCTCCTCTTGCATGGCATCAATCCAATGTGGGTCTAGAATAACTTCTTCAAATCTCTTTGGATCCAATTGAGATAGGAAGCTTGAGCAAAGCACTGTGTTCAAGTTCCTGCTTCTGGTTTACACTCCATGTCTTAGATCACCAATTATCTGATTTGCTGGATAATCCTTTAATTGTCTAACAGCTGGAGGTAGATTATCTTCTGGTTGAACACCTCCAGTCTCTTCAATATGCTGCACCTCTTGGTGTACATCTGCATCTAGAGAGTCCTGTACTCCCCCTGGACAGTAACAACCATTTTCCACTTCCTGCTCTTCAGTTGTTTCTTCTGTAATGGTAAGCTTGTCCATTTTCTCATTAATACTTGTAGAACTGCATGAGCTACAAGGTAACTCACTGTTAATCAGTCTTGTTTCATCAAAGACAACATGTACAGACTCTTCTACAACTTGAGTAATCAAGTTGTAGACTCAATAAGCCTTACTATTGTTATTGTACCCAACAAATATCCCATCTTGGGATTTGGCAGCAAACTTAGTTAGATAAGACTTGCCATTGTTAAGTACATAGCACTTGCAACCAAAGATCCTAAAATAGGATAAGTTTGGTTTTCTACCCTTCATGATCTCATAGGGAGTCTTTTTGTGACTTTTGGTGATAGAAGCCCTATTGATCACATGACATGCAATGTTTAATGCCTCAGCCCAGAAATATTCTGGGAGAGAAGTGTCACTCAATAGAGTTCTACCAGCCTCAATCAATATTCTATTTTTCCTTTCAGCAATACCATTTTGCTGTGGTGTTCTAGGTGAGGAGAATTCTTGAAAAATCCCAAATTCTTCACACAGTCTTGTCATACTTTCAGATTGAAATTCAGTGCCATGGTCACTTCTGATTTTGACCACTATACTGTCAAATACATTCTGAATTTGCTTGATAAAACTATATAAAACACTTGGGGTTTTTGATTTTTGTCTCAGAAAGAACACCCAGGAATATCAAGAATAGTCATCTACCACCACAAAAGTGTAGACCTTCCTACCTAGACTATAAACTGGAATAGGACCAAAAAGGTCCATATGTAAGAGGTATAGACACCTCACTGAATTCTAGTTTTCAAGGCTATGAAAGGAGGATTTTGTCTGCTTGCCTTTTTGACAAGCTAAGCATATCTCATCCTTTATACACTTAACTTTTGGACCATTCCTTACTAACTCTTTGCTAAAGAGTTGGCCAATTATTTTGTTGTTAAGATGGGCTAGCCTCTTGTGCCATTTGACACAATGAGTGGATCTCTCATCAGCTACAAGACAAATAGAAGAAACATTGTTCTCACACTCAAAGTTAAGACAGTACACATTCCTTTTTCTATATCCTGTCAAAATGACCTTTTGATCACTTGATCTTTTGATATGACATCCATTCTTAACAAATGAATTGTCATATCCTAAATGACTCAGCTGACTTATGCTTATAAGGTTGTGTTTCAAACCCTTCACATAAGCCATTTAAGTGATAGTAATCTGGTTACTAGAAATGTTACCAAATCCTTTGATAATTCCTTTTTCAGAACCACCAAAGATTACTTTAGGCCCATTTATGATGGGTAAATACTCCTTCAGCAATCCCTTTATTCCAGTCATGTGCCTGGAACATCCACTGTCCAAGTACCATATAGGAGCATGGTAACTTGGACTCACCTGCAATAAAGAATTACCTTCCCTTAGAACCCAAGTAAGTCTTGGGTCCTTGGTTCAAGTTAGCTTCAAACTTAACAAATCTACATGCAGCTCTTCTAATAGGTAGACTGTTGTTCTTCCTGACACTAGTGTTGTGCCAGCAATCTATGGCATAATGACCTGTCTTGCCACAGCACCAGCATTCATACTTGTTGTATTTTTTTTAGATGCATTCTTGATAGTCTGGTTGACAGCAAACCTTTTGTATTGTGCTGGTACTGCTGCAGCTACACCCACTGTTTTCATAGGAACATGGGGTTTATGGACATGGGCTGCCTTATTGACATAAACACCCTTGTCATTCAGAACTTCAGTCTTACTATGACCATGAGTATTCTCAAGGTCATACTTGTTAGAAGGCACTTGTAGCTTTCTAAAAACTACAAGGACTTTAAAATTTAGTGGCTGGACTGAGGCTTTGCCCTTTCTCTTGAATTGGACAGCCCTGGTGTTACCTTTAAAGACTATTCCAGTCTTACCCTTTTGAGCCACAAACTCATCTATTAAGGGTAAAATTGATTTTGGCTTGGAATAACTAGCCACCAAATCTTTTTCCTTTTGAAGTATGGCCTCCAGACTTTTAATCAAATCATTTTTGTATGTAATTGTGCCCATTATAATAACAGTTATAGTTTTTAGTTTGGCAATCTCATTAAATTTTTGATCCAACTCTTTCTCAAAGTCAGATGCAGCCATCTTCAGATCTGCAATTTCCTTAGCCTGAGTTTTGGCCAGGTTCTTGCTTTTCTTTAGTGCCTGCAACAAGTCCCCATATTCATCTATCAGCTGATGAATATCACCTTCAGACTCAGACCCATCCAAATCACTTGATGCAGATGTAGCTGACTCTGTGCCAGTACTACAATCTGAATTACTAGAAAAATATTGTACCTTACTAGAACCAGGCTGATCCTGGCACTTATCTTCTTCTGATACAGCCATCAGTCCCATGCACTGATGGTCTTCTTGTTCATAGATAGAGTTCAGCAATTGCATAAACTCATCTTCTTCATCTGCTCCATATAGACCAATGTATAGGCTCAGCTTCAGATTCAGACTCTGAAGATGATTGGTCTGTCAAGCTCTTCTCCTTCTTAGCAACAAAGGATTTCTCCTTCTTGCTCTTTTGTTGAGTCTTCCTTTTATCAGCAGACTCCTTTCTTTTGTTTTGACACTCATCCACAACATGTCCAGGCCTATTACAGCAATAGTAAACTATCTTTGATGTTGTAGATTTGCTAGGCTTTGACCTGCTCCTATCCTTCCTTGATGACTTTCTCTTTTGTTAATAGTCATCCACAGGCTGAGATGTGGAGGGCCTTGACTTCCACTGCTTCTTCTTATGGAATCTCTGAAACTGCCTTGTGAAGCCAGCAAAGTCTTTATCTGAGTCACTGTTGTCTGAACTTTGGTTGTCTGAATTATCTTAAGTAATTTCAGCAACTATCTCAAGAGGTGATGAAGTCATCCTCCTATTCTTCCTAGTGGCTTCCACCTTTAGTGCCACAGACTTTTCTCTATGCTCCCCTTTTGCACTTTTCTCTTCCTCTTTCCTAGCAATCAGCTGCATCTCATATGACAGTAACTTTCCAAACAAAGTTGGAGGAGAGATATCTGCAAGTTTGGCCACTTCCCTAATGGCACAAATCATAGTGTCCCAATCCTTTGTCAAGGATCTTAGAAATTTATCATTCAGTTCATATGTACTGAAGATCCTTCCATAGGACATAAGCTCATTTACTATTCTATAAAAATTCTTATAACACTCAGTTATACCATCTGACTTTCCTTGTCTAAAACTCTCATATTCCTGGTTCAGCATAGATTTTCTATCTTGTCTGACTTCTTCAGAACCCTCCATGTAGACTATCAAAGTGTCCCACATTTCCTTAGAGGTCTTGAAGTGAATCAAATTTTGAAAGGTTGAATCATCTATGACACTATAATATTCTGGGCTCTTTTAACCATAGTTGCCAGGATGATCTCATCCTTAGTTATCTCAGAAAAATCTTTGGGAGTTCTTTGATTTGCATCTAGAACTGACACCTTAATTGGAACAGAAGGACCTTCCATTACAGTAATGTAAATCCTTGGATAAGAAGCCTCCATGAAAAGTCTGACCCTTTCTTTCCATATTCCAAAAATCTCTTTCCTGCATATGGGTAATTTCATAGAACCTAGTTCCTTATGATTTTCTCCTGAACCCATTTTCTTGATCTTGAATCTGCCTTAAGGATCTTACTAAGACTGTTAAGTCCTTCTTTGAGTAACCTCCCTCTAATACCACTTGATAGAATTGATTTCAAGATAACCAAAATACCTAGAGGGGGGGGGGGGGGGTGAATAAGTTCTATTTTTTATTTAAGGCAGAACAATTATTCAGATCATAAAAATAGAATCTAACTAATCTACAGCAATAATAGCATAGAAATCAAAATCACACACACATCACAGATTGCACACAGGTTTATAGTGGTTCCCCAAGGTCTGGGTACATCCACTTTCCCCTTTCACCTATCTAGCAGTGTGCTAGATGCGGCCTAACTTCTTCCTTCTTCTCAGATCCACAGATCTTACAGCTCAGAACCCTGAAAGGTTCCTACAACTCAGAACCCTATAAGGTTCCTATAGCTCAGAGTGTAACCACACTACTACAGCTTAGCCTAGCAGCCCTACCTCAGCCTTACCACAAGGCCTACAACTCAGAGAAAAATTTCTCCTACACTCAGGCTCAAAAGTCCTACCACTCAGAGAACTATATCTCCTACACTCAGCCTTTATAACATAGGATTACAACTCAAATCTATGAAAAGATCCTACAAAATTTTATAAGTGTTTAGATGGACTCTTACCCTTGTTGAGAGAGAAGGGATAAGAGGTTTCTTGATCAGCTTCTTGATAAAACTGATGACTAAAATCAACCTGTTGTTAGCTTTCTTCAAAGCTTCTTGAATATGAACTCAGTAGGGTTGATCTCCTTTGAAGTTGATTGGCTGCCAGCTTCCTTCTTAGAATCCAGAAATAGGTCTGAATCCTTCTTAGCAGACTAGTTCAAGATCTGCTTCTTAAGAGACTTGTAAATGTCTCCTTCTTTACTTCAACAGTTGGAGATCTCTCTCTCTCTCTCCAGAACTTCTGAAGTTTCTTCAGAATTCTTGCTTGAATTCTCCTTAGATCTTCTCACGAAAATCTTCTTCAATGTGACGTGCACTTTCTTGATCAATGATCAATAGTTGTTATTGTTGTTTACCTTCCTCTTATTGATTTGACAGAATCCATATATATATATAGACTTCATCCATGGTAACCTGCTGATCCGGTTTCTAACCAACTTCTGACAAGTCTGACAGCTTCAGTAAACTTGTTGAAATACACAGCTGTCAAGTCTCCAGTCAGTTCTTGAACTTTTGTCTTTGTCAGCAAAGCGTCGAGACTGATTGTCATTAAGTGTCGACACAAGTAGATTAAGTGTCGACACAAGCTTTGGTGAGGTCGACATAACTCCTTTGGTGTCGATAATGCTTCTTGACACTGCATCTGTAGAATGTGTCGACACTGCCTCTTTGTGTCGACATAGACACTTCTTTACTTCACAACAATCAACATTGTTGAAACTCTGCTGTGTGTCGACACAAGTCCTGTGTGTCGACACAGTTGATATTGTCTCAGAATTTGTGTGTCGACACTGCCTCCAGGTGTCGACACAGTTTATGCCGACTAATACTTCTGTGTGTCGACACTGCTTCCCGGTGTCGACACTGCTTCCCGGTTTCGACACAGTTGATGTCGACTAATAAATTATGTGTGTCGACATAGTTGCTTCAGGTATCGACACAGCTTTTCCAAGTGTTGACACAGACTTCCTTAAGTGCCGATACATGGACTTAGAAACTTTTTCTGCATTTAAGCCAATACTTAACCTGCACATATAAACTCAAAATAACATCAAATACATCTTGATGTATATCATTGAGCTATGTGATACTTCTTCAAATCAGGTACACATTTTCCAATGTACCCAACAGTGTCTCCACTTGTGGAAGGGTTCCTTCAGTAGTTAGGGGAGCGTTGCTCCTAGTGTGAGGATTGGATTTCAATCCGGTTGAAGAAGTGACCGAGTCATCCCCTTGTGGGAGATAGGTCGAAGGGGGAAAGTGGACGTACCCAAATCGGGGAACCACTATAATTCTTTGTGTGTTTTCTGTGTTCTGTTTGCTTATTTGTGCAGGTTAGTTTAATTCCGCAAAAGACTGTGCGACACGTATTCCCCCCCCCCCCCCATAGGTGGATTAGGTCGACACTAGATACTTTCAGAGGTGGATCTGGTGGAGCAAGCACCAGTTGAAACAAAGATGATTGTCCTCAACCTAGAATGAGGAGGTTGGAGGAGATCTACGAGGAGACGCACCGACGAATACTAATTTTCCTTTATATTGCCTACTTGCAGATTGTGAGCCCCATTCATATGAAGAAGCTGCCCAGGAGAAGTCGTGGAGGAAGGCGATGGATGATGAGATTGCATACATCAAGGAGAATGACACCTTTAGACTTGCAGACCCTCCAGCTGGGCACAAACCCCTCGGGGTGAAGTGGGTCTACAAGGTGAAGAAGAACAAAGATGGAGGCGTGGAGAAGCATAAGGCGCGGCTAGTCGTAAAGGGCTACCAGCAAGTCCAAGGGGTGGACTATGATGAAGTCTTTTCCCCAGTGGCGAGGATCGACACTATCAGGTTGATCATCGCACTGGCAGCTCATCACGGGTGGAAGATCATGCAGATGGACGTGGTCTCTGCTTACTTTTATTGTTACCTAGAAGAGGATGTGTACATCGAACAACCCCGAGGATATGTCTTGAAGGGATAGGATAAGAAAGTGTGCAAGCTGGACAAGGCTATATACGGTTTAAACCAGGGGGCTCGTGCCTGGAATGGGAGGATTGATGCCTACCTCCAGAAGCATGGTTATAAGAAGTGCCCCTATGAGTATGCTTTATACATCAAGATGGAGAAGGGTGGAGACATGATGATCATATGTCTATATATAGACGACATGATCTTCACCAGCAACAACCCTGCGATGTTTGAGGAGTTCAAGAGAACCATGAAGGAGTTCGAGATGACAGACCTTGGTGAGCTCAAAAATTGAAAGTGTAAAGTTGTTAACCTAAATCACCTAGAGTGGGGTGAATAGGTGAATCGTGCGTCTATTTGCGGAATAAAAATTTTAACGATCTAGCAAGAGAAATCAAGTTATCACAGAAAGACAAGAAGATTTATAGTGGTTCCCCAATCTTGGGTACGTTCACTTTACCTCACCGATCTAGCAAATCAATAGACTCGGCTACTCCACTATCTCGGATTGAAAACAATCCTACGCCTCGGAACCAAGTTCCTACAAACTCGATCCAAATGGATCTACACTCGGAAGATAAACAAAACTTCCTACAACTCGGAGAACAATGCTCCTACACTCGGAGAATAATCTCCTACAAGATTTACAAATAGGTTTGAAAATACAAACAAAAATTTCTCTCAGATCTAGAAATATTGAACTCTAGGTCTTCTTCTTAACTTGGCGGCTTTTTCAGAATATGTAGAAGAAGAACCTCTGTAGATCTTACCTGAGAAGACTTAGGACCTACTCGATCAAGGATAGGAAGAAGATTCCTTGATCAGCAGGTCTTTCTTGATCGAAAGCAGAAAGATCGATCTCACGTAGAGCAGCGGCGGCGGCTTCAGAATATTGTTCTTCTTGGAGAGAGAAGGCCGATCCAGAAATTTAGAATGTAGGGAATTTCGCTCCTTGTAATTGTTAGGGTTTTGTCTTAATGAGAAGACTTTATATAGGATTACCCTTAATGGCTAGAAAAGACATTAATGACGACACGTGGACCAATCACATCAAGTCATTTGAAAATTTCGGCCGATCTGGACTTAACATAATTTTCTAAAAAATTTGACTTACAGTTCTCGAGAAGTAACTTTAGTTCTCGAGAACTAGAAACTGAGTTCTCGAGAGCTATAAGGACTTCTCGAGAACTATACTACTTAGAAGATGTCTGGACTTCTCGAGAACAAAAGGCGTATTTCTTGGGAACTAACCGACTTCTCGAGAACTATGGAGACTTCTTGAGAACTAACACTTAAGAGATTTCTGAGGCAACTTTTGACTATTCGAGAAATAGAGCTGGCAGTTAACGAGAAATTAATCCAAGCTTCTCGAGAACAAGTTGGACTTCTCGAGAACTATGGAGACTTCCCGAGAACTGGCCAAGACTTCTCGAGAACAAAGAATACTTCTCGAGAACCAAAAGCTTGGACTTCTCGAGAACTTTGAAGCTAAGCTTCTCGAGAACTCTAAGCACTTCTCGAGAACTTTGAAGCAAAGCTTCTCGAGAACTCTAAGGACTTCTCGAGAACTAAGTGGACTTTTCGAGAAGTGGACTTAGAGAATTTTCTGAACTTTAGAAAAAATCTTTCTCTTCTCTTCAAGAGTCCAATCTTCATTCCATGATCTAAGGTTTGAATATGAAGTGTATCCCAATGGAGAGGCTACACATGAGTAAACACCTTGGATCACACAGTGAGGGATTACACTGTATGGTCTTATATTCATGACCCACTGTAGACTGACATTGGTCTATACTTAGCAATAGTAATCTGCAAACACACAACTAGAAAAAGGATATCAAATACAACTTAATTCATCTTAGTTCAAGGGTGACTTCAAGCAAATCTGGGTTATTGTGGATGCAATACCCAACAATCTCCCCCTATTTGTAGAAGTCAGAACCTTCTACACTAAGGTGAATTATGACCATTAAGAAAGAACTGGAAATGAATAATTTAATCTAAATGCAATAAGAGATTAATTGAACACACAATTAGACAAAACTAGGAATTGTATATATGTAATGTTTTAGATTTCTAATCAACAACCATTTCATCCAAATTCTCAAAAACATATCAACAAGAGTTCATTCTTTGCTTTGATGCTGTCTATCCTACTTCTCCTGCTGTCTCCTCTTATAGCTGAAGGGCTTAGGATAGTACCTAAGAGGCTTTGGAGGAGCTTTGGGATTATTCCTGCCAATTTCTCTATCATATATCCTTCTCTTGGTCATGGATTTCTCATATAATTCCAACTCAGATGAGCTGTAGTGGAGATTCCTGTTCTCATCAAAGTCCATCACTAATTTTAGAGTATCAAGAATTAAGCTTTTAGAAGTGGGGCTCCAAACTTCAGCAAACTCCTTTGCTTTCCTTTTCTCTGCATCTAGTTGGGGAACAGATTTGCTTGCAGATGGACCTTCTCCATACTTTCTCTTCTTAGAGGTGTTGATTTCTGGTAAATCCTAAGGAATAATATCATCCCAAACCTGGTCATAGGAAGCAGGAGGAGGATCCTGATCTTCTGGCCTTGGAGAAAAAGTAGGCATTTGAGGTGAGGCATCTGGATGGATTGACCTTCAGCAAGGGGGTTCAGGTGATGAGGAATAAGATTAGGATCAACCTGAAAGTCAAGGAAAATCTGGTTGTGCATCCAGACTGTAGTGTCATAAGTGTGGAATTTCACTGATTGAATTTGATCTAAAACATTCTTATTTATCTCAGTCAATTTCTCATTCCAGAGAGATTTTGCATCTGTAGTAAGTTTTTCAACTTGTTCTTTCACTAAACTCTCCCCCTTTCTGATTTCTACACAAAGCTTTGCTATGGTGTCTTCTTTGAATGTTCCTACTTCCTCACAGATTTTCATTACATGTTCTTGAGCTTTCTTTTCCAACTGAATTTGATTATTTGCTAGTGTGACAGACTGTTCCATGACCTGACCAATACTAGTAATGGTGTGGTCTATGGCTTTGCCACCAATTCTAAACAGCTCTTTAAGAGAATCTGTGTTGTGTTGGATCTCTACAAATCCTCTGCTCATTTATTTTTCTAGAGAGGTGACCTGATCTTTGATTGACTTGAGAGATTCACCAAAATATTGCCTTTGGGCAGCCAGCATACCTTCAATCTTAGATAGAGTATCTGAACTTACAGTTGCAGCAGCAGCAGCAGCAGCAGGAGTGGGAGAAACAATGGCAGTAGGATGGGCACTAGGTGTAGCAACTTGAGGTAGAGGAGGTGCTTTCCATGGAGGAATTTCTTCTATTACTACAGAGCTCTGGGCTCTTACAGTATGATATACTGTATCAGCCTCCTCATCAACAAATCTTGGGAGGGAGAAGTCAAGGTTCCTGAGAGGGGCTTCCACCTCTTCAGGTTCTGGCTCATCCTCTTAAGAAAGAGGAATGGTCTCTGGTGGAGTAGATTCTTTCCTTGGAGAGGGAGAAGGAGATGGAGTAGCTTGGGGTGAGTGTGGTGGAGAAGGTTCTGCAAAGGTTTCTTTGTGAAGGGGAGGAAGTGGTTCATCTGAAATGAGTTCTTCAATCATGTTGTCAATTATTGCATTTGTGTCCTTGAGGGTTTCCTGGCCTGAAACATCTGATAGGGTGGCATCTGGATAATCTGCCACAGGGCTACTGATTAGAGATCTCACTGGGCTTTTGAGAGGAGATCTGCTTGCTGATCTTTCCTGAGAGGAAGGAGTAGGTCTGACAACAGGAACAGAGGCTGCAGGCTCCCCCTTAGTTATTGCACCAGAAGGTTCAGCAACATGATGAGAGGAGGGAGATGGGGTCCTGAACTCAGAGGCAGAAGCTGCAAGTTCTTTAGCTAATTGCTTGAAATTCTTCAGCTTGATATCCCATCTTTGGATGGAGGCCAATGAAATCTTTTTCAGGTGATGGATATGAGTACCTTTACGGGTTTTGAAGGTTACTGGGTCAATCTAACTCAGCAACAGGGAGATTATCCTTGCAAACTTGGGATCCTGAATACTCTCCCTGATCAATTCAAATACCATCATTCCATATTGAAATTTATTTCTGCAGATAATAGCTGTCATAACACCAAATAGGTCATTGGTTATGAAACTAATAGACCCTGTTCTGTACCAAAAGATCTATCCAATTAAATCTACCAAAAACTTTCCTACATCATTGAAGAGATTTCTCCTAAAAGAGATGAACTCCTCAGAAACTCCACAGAAGGAGTAAGTTCTGTCATAATCTTCAAGTGTTAAGTCATCCTCTTCATCCACAACGGGCAGCTTTAGGAGCTTTGAAACTCATGTTTTGTCTAACTTGATTTTGATCCCCCTGACTTTAGTTTTCAAAACTGTACCATTTCTTCTCAACTTGGCATTCCTTAAGAATTCCTCTACATCTGGAAATTAAATCTTGCAGGGTTCTTAGAGAACGAACATCAGACCGGCTATATCCAGGAGAAGGAGCAAGTTCTTGAAGTCATCAGAAATGTCTGTAATCCCTGCGACGACGAGTTCACTGTCGACTCCTATCTTCGAACTCTGCGCCATGGACGCTGACGGCGGTGACGGACGGAGCGCAAGACGACGGCTGCAACAAAGCTTTCTGTCGGCGGAAGACAAAGAATTTTCGAGAAGAGGAAATTTGAAATGTCGGTTGATTATTGATTTCTAAAACTTTATATATATATATAATTCTAATTTTGATAATTAAATGTCTAATTAATCTAATATAAGCATTTTAATAATTCAAAAAATAAGTCGGTTTGCACAAAGACAGAATTGAAAAAGACGGGGCATTTCTCGAGAACTAAAGTTACTTCTCGAGAACTATAAGTCAAATTTTTCAGAAAATTATGTTAAGTCCAGATCGGCCGAAATTTTCAAATGACTTGACGTGATTATTCCACGTGTCGTCATTAATGTCTTTTCTAGTAGTTAAGGGTAATCCTATATAAAGTCTTCTCGTTAAGACAAAACCCTAACAATTATAAGGAGAGGAATTCTGTACATTCTAAATTTCTGGATCGGCCTTCTCTCTCCAAGAAGAACAATATTCTAAAGCCGCCGCCGCCGCTCTACGTGAGATCGATCTTTCTGCTTTCGATCAAGAAAGACCTGCTGATCAAGGAATCTTCTTCCTCTCCTTGATCGAGTAGGTCCTAAGTCTTCTCAGGTCAGATCTTCAGAGGTTCTTCTTCTACATATTCTGAAAAAGCCGCCAAGTTCAAAAGAATACCTAGAGTTCAATATTTCCAGATCTGAGAGAAATTTTTATTTATATTTTCAAACCTATTTGTAAATCTTGTAGGAGATTATTCTCCGAGTGTAGGAGCATTGTTCTCCGAGTTGTAGGAATTTTTGTTTATCTTCCGAGTGTAGATCCATTTGGATTGAGTTTGTAGGAACTTGGTTCTGAGGCGTAGGATTGTTTTCAATCCGAGATAGTGGAGTAGCCGAGTCTAGTGATTTGCTAGATCGGTGAGGTAAAGTGGATGTACCCAAGATTGGGGAACCACTATAAATCTTCTTGTCTTTCTGTGATTGCTTGATTTCTTGTGCTAGATCGTTAAAATTTTTATTCCGCAAATAGACGCACGATTCATCTATTCACCCCCCTCAAGGTGATTTAGGTTGACAACTTTACACTTTCAATTGGTATCAGAGGGAGGTTGGTCGTTAAAAGGTTAACACCTTGATCAATTTCCTCTCGAAAGTTGTCATTTGGTTATTCAAGCAATGGACAAGGTCAAAGATTTTGCCAAGCTTCCCCTATACACAAAGAATAACTTTCCCATGTGGAAAGAGAGAATCAAATTTTTCATGGAAACTGTGGACCCCCGGATCATCATGATTGTTGAAGAAGGTCCTTACGTCCCCATGACTACCTACACTATAGATCCAACCAAGAAGGTTCCTAAGAAATTGATAGATCTAGATAAGGATGAGATTGCACTTGTCTTTTTGGACAAGAAAGCTAAAAATATTATAGCAAGTGCAGTCGATGACTCGATGCTGCAGAATTTTATTCACTGCCAATCGGCTAAGGAGATGTGGCAGTCTCTAGTAACTCTGATGGAAGGTACTGAAGAAGTGAGTGATGATAGAAGATCCCTACTAAACCAAAAATATAAAGCCTTTAGGTAAGGGTCAAAGGAGACCATTGCAGATACTTTTGAGAATTTCTTCAAGATTGTAAATGGCCTAAGAGTGTATGGCCGAGTCTTCACTAATGGGGAGCTGAATGATAAGTTTATGAGGTCTCTCACAAAGGAATGGGACAACAAAGTCTGTGCCATCCGGGAGTTTGGCAGACTAGCTGAAACTGTCCCACAGAATCTATTTGGCAAGCTGATGTCCTATGAACTGCAGATCAATTCCAGAAAAGTCGAAGAAGAGAAAAGTCGCTTCTCTTCAAAAGAGAAGTCTGTTGCATTAAAGGCTGACAGTTCAAGGAAGGGAAAAGCTGCCTCACCAGCACCTGCTCAAGAAGTGAGTGAAGAAGAAAACTCTGAGCCAAGCACCTCGGGGTCAGAACTATCTGAAGAAGAGTTCTCTTTGCTCTCACGGTAGTTCAAGAAATTCTTGAACACAAGAAGAAGCAGTGGAGAGGCAAGGATGCCTCATACAGAAGATCACGACATGACGGTGATCAGCAAAAGAAAGGCTCGAGTAGCCATGATAGATATAACTCTAAGCAGAACAAATAGATTTCTACTGACATTGTTTGCTACTGCTGCAACAAACTAGGTCACGTCATAGCTGACTGCCCCCACAAGAAGGAGGGTAGCAAAAGAGAGGAAAAGAAGTCCTCGTACCATAAGAAGAGGACAGAGAAGAGCCTGTTGGCCAAGAAGGGCAAGACTCTCAGCGACTCCGACTCATCTGAGTCGAGTGAAGAAGAGGAAGCCTACTTTGGGCTCATGGCTCAATCAGATGACGAACAAGATCCCCAGTTCACTGGGGAGGTAAAATCTCACACTCCTCTCTCTGAATCTGAAAGTTCTGAGCATGATCATGAGGACAGCTCTTCTGATGATGAGTCTAAACTTATGGCCCAGTACAAGGAGTTGATCATGACTTACGACAAATGTCGCTGAGTCGTGAAAACTCAGGCTAAAGAGATTAAGTCTCTAAAGGCTATTGAGGGCAGCTTGAGAGAAGAAGTCGCTAAGACTGACTCTCTTCAAGAGAACTTCAATCTTGTTATTGAAGAATACAATCAAGCTCTTAAGCACCTCGACCTTAAAGAGAAAATCATCAAAGAGTTGGAAGAACAACTCGAAGCTCAAAAGAAACTTGTTGAAAGTTTCTCTAAGCCCAAGAATGTTCATCCACTCATTGCTGAATTCTCAATTAAGGCCCAAGGAGCTGGACTAGGCAATATTGACGCTCCTAGTAAATCTTCTAGGAGAAACAAGGCTCAACGGAAGAATAAGTCCGCCAAGAAGGCCTTGGCCAAAGAAAAGGGGAAAGCTCCTCTAGATCAGACTGTCTTTAAGAAAGTTATCTTTCCATCAAATAAGTTTGATCTGGACTCGTCCTATGGTCACTTGACCAGGTCTACTTATGTAGAGCCAAAGTCTCGGTACCAAGGATGGACTTGCCCTCGGAACTTTGGTGAGAGTGTCTTTAAGTCACCTTATGAAGAAGTGATTCTTCAGGGCTATGGTCCTTATAATCATGGCCACAACTTCAAGAAAAAACCTAAAGTAAAGACCGTTGGGGAAAGGCCTCCGAAGGAGAAAAAATCATGTGACTGCCATCACCATGAAGCTTCCTCCTCCAAGAATGCTACCCCTGCTAGACCACCATCTCAAAAGGTCAAGCAGGAGTACATAAGGCAAAGATACATGTTTGATTGTTGGTGCTGTGACAAAATTTGTCATTTTGCCATCGATTGTTGGTTTAATACTAGGAAGGTTACTACTCCTCAAGTTGGCAATATGAGATTGACCACTCAGAATGCTAATCTTCGTAGGGGGAGTGTTCTAACCCGAGACTAAGGACCCAAACATGTTTGGGTTCCTAAGGCAAAGTGATCATGAATGCAGGTATGTCCAAAGGCCACCAAAATGCCAATCTGGCACTTGGACAGTGGATGCTCTCTGCACATGACCGGGACAAGAAGCCTACTCCAGAATTTCACTCCAGACTACAACGAACCAAATGTCATCTTTGGAGGTTAAGACCGAGGGATAACAAAAGGCTACGGTATGATCACTAACGGTAGTGTATCCTTTTCGGATGTAGCTTATGTGGAGGGATTAGAAAATAATCTCATAAGCATAAGTCAACTGTGCGACAAAGGATACATAGTTGAGTTCCACGCTGACAAGTGCTTGATAAAGTCTTTTGACAATATGTAAACAATTCTATCAGGAACTCGAAGCAGGAACATATTTTGCCTAAATTTCATTTGTATAGATTCTTCTATACCAGTGTGTCTTTTGGCAAAAGATAGTGCATCTCTTGGTGACCAATGGCACAAGAGGCTAGCACATATTAATTTTAAAAGGGAATTGTTAAAAGCACCGCACTTTTGGCTAATCGCACCGCTTTGTTAAAAGCACCGCAGTTTTTCACATATTGTTAAAAGCACCGCACATTGTTATCCGTACCGCAATTGAGATAAACGCACCGCACTTAATTTATGAATTAAAATAGGTTCTCATTGAATTACAATATTAATATATACTCAATAGAAAAAAATATTTGATACAAAAAACCCATAAAATGTGTTGTCCAAATTGTTATCCTCTTTTCTTCAAATATTTGTGATCTTCATCAACGACATATATAATATGGACCAATAATACTTGGGGCACAATTCACGATGAGGACCAATAATATTGCAACAATTTACTTCTAAACATAGAAACAGTATTGAACTCTCAAAGAAATTTCAGAAGTCCTTTAACATATGTGATTGTTAATCGCAACTCTTTATTGGCTAGTCGCACCCAAAAATCTCCTAACTTTTCGCATCTTTTCGAAATACACCTTGTACACGCAATTTCAGGAAAAGTGTTCAACACAAAAGTTGTAGATCTCGACGAGATCTACAACTTTCGTGTTGAACACTTTTCCTGAAATTGCATGTACATGGTATATTTCTGAAAGGCGTAAAATCTGAGCGTGACGAGAGGCGGCGTTGGCGCTGATATCTGCCGGTGTCGGCGACGGAAAGGGCTGGAGGGGGCTGGAGGAGGCGGGGAGCCAGTGACGCGTCAGGAGGCGTGAGGAGAAGAACGGGATTTTAGGACTGCGGTGCGAGGAAGCAGCAGTGCGGTGCGGGTATATTTTTAGAGTGATAAATTTTAAGTGTTAAAAGACTCAAATGCGGTGCGATTAGCCAAAAATGTGGTGCTTTTAACAATTCCCTTTTAAAACTATTAATAAATTATTCTCCCAGAACTTAGTACGTGATGCCCCAAATGTCAAGCACATCAAAGAGAGACCTTGTCATGCATGCGTAAAAGGCAAGCAAACAAGGGCTACCTTTAAAAGCATCTTAGGACAAAACTCTAATAGGTGTTTACACCTACTTCATATGGACTTGTTCGGTCCACTGCAAATTAGAAGCTTAGGAGGTAAGGATTATACGTTGGTAATTGTTGATGATTACTCACGCTTTGCGTGCGTGTTCTTTCTGAAACACAAGTCAGATACCTTCGATATCTTTACAAATTTTGTCAGGCAGGTCCAGAATGAATACAACTGTTCTGTAGTCAAAATAAGAAGTGACAATAGAACGGAGTTCAAATCTGGGGCCATGACAGAATTTTGTGAAAGCCTAGGTATCTTTCATGAGTTTTCCTCTCCTCGTAGTCCACATCAAAATGGAGTAGCTGAGAGAAGGAATATAACACTCATAGAGGCCTGTAGGACTATGTTGAGTGATGCTTCACTACCGGAGTACTTCTGGGCTGAAGCCGTCAACACTGCTTGCCACGTGCAAAATCGAGCCCTCATAAACAATAATCATGATAAGACACCTTATGAACTTCTAAAAGGCAGGAAACCGACTGTCTCATATTTTAGAATTTTTGGCTGCAAATGCTTCGTACTTAACAATGCTAAGTATCATACTACCAAGTTTAGTGAGAAAAGTTTTGAAGGTATTTTTGTAGGATATAGTAGCTATAGTAAGGCATACAGGATTTTCAATAGAAAAACTCTTGTTATAGAGGAATCCATACATGTTGTATTTGATGAGACGAGCTTGCTGCAAGGAGAATCGTCTAGTGTGCTTGTTGAAGCTGCAGGTACAAGGCTTAAGGAGATCAGCTTGGATGGATTGACCGAAGGTAAAGATGAATAGTTCATCAAGATCACCTCTCCAACCCCTATTGGAGAGGTTGAGGATCAAGATGAAAATATTGTCCAAGTTGATGAAGTCACTCAAGTGGCTGAAGAAGTCCCAGATGCGAGGAATCTAGAGCTCAGACATCTGAAGGATCACCCAATGGATCAGATCATAGGAGATCCCCGGGATGGTGTCAGAACTCGTCGAGGTATAACTAATGAGAATTTATATTTAAGTTTTCTCTCACAGGTTGAACCAAAGAAGTTTGAGGAAGCAAACTCAGACGCATCATGGATCTTGGCCATGGAAGAAGAACGAAATCAGTTCAAGCGCTGCAAAGTGTGGACGCTTGTTCCAACACCCAAAGGTAAGAATGTCATTGGAACGAAGTGGGTCTATAGGAACAAGATGGACGAGGATGGGACGATCATAAAGAACAAGGCCAGACTCGTCGCCAAAGGATATCGTCAAGAAGAAGGGATCGACTTCGACCAGACATACGCTCCAGTGGCAAGACTTGAGGCCATCAGACTGTTCCTGGCTTATGCTGCACTGAAGGGCTTCACAGTTTACCAAATGGACGTGAATTCAGCCTTCCTGAATGGTGACATAAAGGAAGAGGTGTATGTGGATCAACCCCCAGGTTTTGTTGATCCTAACTTTCCTGAATATGTTTATTTGTTATCGAAAGCGCTGTACGGTTTGAAACAAGCTCCTCGAGCTTGGTACGAAATGCTGTCTAGCTTTCTCCTCGAGAACAAATTCACAAGGGGAAAGATAGACAAGACATTATTTCTTAGGGAAATTAAAGGCAAGATTTTGCTGGTGCAAATCTATGTCGACGACATTATATTTGGTTCTACAGACGACAACCTCTGCAAAAAGTTTTCTAAACATATGCAAGGAAAGTTTGAAATGAGTAGTAGGGAGAGCTGAAGTATTTCTTAGGACTTCAGGTGAAACAATCTAAAGATGGAATTTTCATCTCTCAGACTAAGTTCACCAAGGAGTTGATTAAGAAATTCAGAATGGAGAGTGCAACCTCTATGAGGACTCCAATGGCCTCAGCTATGTCTCTGGACAAGGATGAGAAAGGGAAACCTTTTGATGAAACCAAGTACAGAAGCATAGTTTGATCCTTGCTCTACCTTACTGCCAGTAGACCAGACATAATGTAACGACCCCATCCGTTAAATGACGTATAGTAGAAGGTCTGGCCGGGGCCCCACACTATATGCCACAAACAGACGGTGAGGTCACAGGATAATACCAAACCATACGAATCCTAACTCAGAGCATTCTAGCGGAAGCTTTAAGTTACAACTTTGAACTCTCAACCGGAATGTCCAATATATAAAACCACCTTTATATATAAAACCATGGAATGTACAACAAAGGTTTTGGCCTTAAGGCCTTACAGTTCCTCTTTACATACAACATGATTTACAAACCTCGGCGCGCAGGCCGGCCATACATGAGTAAAAGAGAACAACCAAAACATTCGCTTAGCCTTCAAGGGCTAGCCGCAGCAGCAGCAGCAACAGCAGTAGGGCTTCAGCCCATCACTTACCACTTGGCTCTCCAGCACCTGCACGGGAACAATCCACCCAACCGGTGGCAAACAATGCAACGGTCAGCATTCAGCTGACCCAATTATAACAATCCTACCCCTTTCTCGGGGCATGAGCATTCTTTCCCTGCAAGCATGGCATCATCAAATAGCAACTATGTGCACGCAGGCACATTCAAGCCATCACAACTATCGGCCACACGGCCCGACAGTCCGTGCACTCAGGGCACATTCTTGGTGTACCGGAATACCAGGGTCAACACCACCGTCTACACGGTATTTGAGCATTCTAGTCTTTCCGGCGCGCGGGCCTAAGACTCTCATTAGGCGCTCCAATAAAACCTATAACTAGGCTTCCAAGTCGGACGGACCTAACGCAGGTACGGATCAGCCACCCCCCGTTGCTCAAGTCGCCGTGCCACCTCGAATACGGAAGTATCCATGGCTATTTATAGGCGCGGGTCGGTTTCACCTTTCCTGTTCGGCAATCTGCCTTTTCATCGAGTTGCAGCCCAACGGCTCAACCACTCACAAAGTGGCAACACACGGCCACAAGAGTTGCATCCAACCCTCTTCATTTCCTGGACATCGTCCAGTACTTCCTGCCGCACCAAGCAACAGGTAGGCACAAGGCATCACAAGCCATAATCACGGAGCCTTCTCCGATATGCAAACAAGCATCACCAATCCAGACCATATCCAGATGGGTTTCACACAGCATGCCTAGAGCCGTACTCCAATTCCGGCCTCTAACAAGGGGGACTTCACATATCTACCCCAAGGGACACCACAACCCACCGCACACTCGCGGGGAAGGGTTTTCCCTATGCAATGCAGAAAAGAAGGACTTCACATGTCCAAGGAGGGAGATCGTTACCCTTGTCGATCTCTTCGGAGCCATCGAAAACTAGCCGGTGAGAAAGAACCGCAGCAGCCTTGCCTTCACAACGCCGGCTTCGGATCACGAATCGGACCACGGGAACTCCGCCGGTGGCTTGCTCTCCTCCTCCTTCTTCTTCTCTCTTTCTCTCTTCCTTAAGCACAAATGAAGAATGACTTCTTCCTTGACGAATTTAATCCAGCCAGGAATCACCTGAGCCCTTGGATCCAAAGAGAGAATCTGAACGGCCACGATTTTCCCAAAAAACCCAATTTTTGGCTGACACGGCCTGTGACACGCCCGTGTCACAGGCCGTGTACCCTTAAGCGGCACACGCAGATTGAACCGACTGAACAACACGGGCATCGACACGCCCGTGTCGAACCTGACACGCCCGTGTCATCCTGAGACACGCCCGTGTCAAACCTGCTTCAACGAGCTGCAGCCAGTACACGGGTCGGAACACGGCATCGGACACGCCCGTGTCCAACCTGACACGCCCGTGTTCACGGCCGTGTTCAAGGCCGTGTACTATTCTGACTCGAACAGGCCAATTTCGAAATTTAATTCGAACACGCCCTGGGACACGCTCGTGTCGAAGGCCGTGTCCCAGGCTCGACGATCGTCGACTCTCAATCGTCGGCTAACCTGAACACGCCCTGGGACACTCCCGTGTCCCAGGCCGTGTACCCCCGACACGCCCTGGGACACGCCCGTGTCCCAGGCCGTGTAAAATTACCTGTACCTCAAAAATCATTTTGAGTCCTTTGGGGTCTTTTTGGGGTGTTACACATAATGTTCTCTACATGTGTCTGTGCTAGATTCCAAGTGAACTGTAAGGAATCTCACTATGCTGCTGCAAAGCGGATTTTGAGATACCTTAAAGGTACACCGAATCTTGGCTTATGGTACCCAAGAAGTAATGACAGCAAACTAATTGGTTTTCCAGATGCAGATTTTGCAGGTAGCAAAGATGACAGGAAAAGCACTTCCGGGACGTGTCAGTTCCTGGGAAGAAGGCTTATATCATGGAGCAGCAAAAAGAAAAATTGTGTCGCAATCTCAACGACCGAGTCAGAATACATTTCTACTGGCAGTTGTTGTGCATAGTTGTTGTGGCTCAAGAATCAGCTAAAAGATTACAATATGAAGGTCAAATACATTCCATTGTTCTGCAACTCATCCAGCGCGGTCACAATCGCAAACAACCCAGTCTCGCACAGCCGGACAAAGCACATTGAGCTCAGATATCATTTCATCCGGGAGCATGTGGAGCAAGGGGATGTGGATCTGCAGTACGTGCCAACAGGTCGGCAAGTTGCAGATATTTTCACAAAGCCGCTGGATGAGACCAAGTTCAATTTCTTCAAAACTGAACTTGGGTTGTTGAACAAAGAAGAATAGACCAAAGTGGAACAGTTCAAGGCTCAAGAATCTAGGACTTTTCAAAAAGGTCAGAAATCTCTTAAGAGGAAGCTAGTTCTCGAAAACTCAGCCTACTTCTCGAGAATCAAAGTACTAGTTCTCGAAAACTTACTCAACTTCTCGAGAACAAAAGTCTGTTTCTCGAGAAGTCCCTTACGTTATCGAGAACTAATAACTCTACCTCTCGAGAAGTACTCTAAAAGCTCTCGAGAACTAGGCGCTACTTCTCAAGAAGTCTATAGAACCAAATATAATGTCGTCGACATAGATTTGCACCAGCAAAATCTTGCCTTTTATTTCCCTAAGAAATAATGCCTTGTCTATCTTTCCCCTTGTGAATTTGTTCTCGAGGAGAAAGCTAGACAGTGTTTCGTACCAAGCTCGAGGAGCTTGTTTCAAACCGTAGATCTAAAAACCTTGGAGGGGGTCATCTTCTTTAGATTCCATGTCTACATGTTGGTTGGGATAGGGAACAAGATTCACAGATGGAGCGAGTACCTGGTTATCGTCGAAGGCGACTTTGAGGGTATCCTGGGAAGGCTGCACCAACCTGCTGACGTCGCATTCTTTCATCCGATTCTAGAGGATGTGCGAGAAAGGCTCTTCGAATCCTTCCGTGGGCATCGGTTCGACGTCATTTATTGGCGCATCAATGTCAATGTGCTTGAAGAAATCGTTTCCTGCAAAGGTAAGAGCATTCGAGAATAGATCAATGTCAAGATGCTCTGAAAGTATCTAGCGTCTACCTAAATCACCTAGAGGGGGTGAATAGGTGATTTTTGCGTCTTTTTGCGGAATAAAAATTATCTTAACAAACAAGCACACAAACACAAAGATTTATAGTGGTTCACCGTATTAGGTATGTCCACTATCCCGCCTCGCCTATCTACCACAAAGGGATAGATTCGACTACTTCACCTTTCTCAGATTATCATAATCTTACAACTTGGAGCAGCGCTCCTACACCTCGATCCAAAACTGGATCTACACCTCGATCCATAAACCGAATCTACAAACTCGATCCATGCACGAATCTACAATCTCGATCCACTAACGGATCTACACTCTCGATCCACTAACGGATCTACACTCGGAAGAACAAACTTCCTACAATCTCGGAGACAAAGCTCCTATAAGAGTTAAAATAAATCTTACACTCAATAATAAAAGTTTTACTCTTCCAGATCTGAAATCTCCAAGGATCTTCGTTCTTGAAAACTGAAAAGCACTGTGAAGATGTTGAGGAAGAAAACCAAAAAAACGTAGATCTAAAAACCTTGGATATGACAAGATCAAATAGATGTTGAAGAATCTTGGAATCTTGGATCTTTCGAATCGTTTCTCTTTTCGAATCATTGGATCAAGAGATTTGCGGTAGAGAAGTACGACGCTGAAGACGTGTGGCTTCTCCCAAAATTAGAAAGAGCGATTTTGATTACTGTAATAATTCTTCTTGTGATTTTAAGGGTTAGAGAATCCGATTGAGAAGAATATATATTGAGCATCTTCAACGGTCATGAGTCATTAAGGAAAGATCCACAAATTGATCAATCGTCATTAACTTAGATTAATTTAAAATCCCGTCAAAATTTGAAACGAAAAATATGCAAGTCCATTTCTCAAGAAGAATTAGGTTTCTTGAGAAATGACTAGTTTTCGCGAGAAAAAGACATGACTTCTCGAGAAAAGACTTGCCGAAAATTTCTTTGAAGAAAAATATCTTATTTCTTGAGAAGGACATTATTTCTCGAGAAATGGGTTGCTTTCTCGAGAAATAATATGGCTTCTTGAGAAATTTACTAAGCGCAAATTCTGTGAAGTGAAAGATTGATTTCACGAGAAGAATATGATTTCTCGAGAAAAGAGTTGCCTTCTTGAGAAATGACATTATCTTTTAGAGAAATTTATTTAACGAAAATTCTGTAAACTGAGGCATTGATTTCTCGAGAAAAAGACTTAGCTTCTCGAGAAATGATTTCGACTTCTCGAGAACTGCTTTGCATTTCTCGAGATCTAAATTGGATTCTCGAGAAATCTACATGGCATTTCTCGAGAAAAGTACTTAGGGTAATTTCAGACAATTTCCCGAGAAGTCTTATGGTTTCTCGAGAACAGCTATGATTTCTCGAGAAGCCATGTCTACATAGTAGACTTCTCGAGAGTTATGTTGAGGGCCACGTGGCGGCACTTGGTTGGTGGACAATTCCTATATATATATGTGTATAACTTCTTGTAATTATATTAGAATAGTTGGCGCGAATAAAAAAAACTATCGCTGCTTTGTCTATTTCCTGTGAACAGGATATTGCGAGTGAAGAGAGAGAGAGAGATAATGTTTCTCTGTTTTATTCCCTGTGTCACATCCTGCAGGAAATATTTTACTTTGTACTTACTCTCGCCGGAACAGTTCTCGCCAACATTAAATCTCGCAGGAATTTTTTATCACACAGCAGCTTCTCCCCAGAGCACTCGCAGGAAAGACAAGCTGCAGCTCGCTGGTGTCGTTCCATCTCGCCAGCCAGCTCGCCACGAGATCTCGTCGGAAGACTATCTCTCCACGCCGCCGCAGCCCATGAGGTGGAGTACTCGCCGGACATCCTCGCGCCGAAAGGATCTCACACAGATTGAAGATCTCGCCAGTCCCGTCTCGCCCA
Source organism: Platanthera zijinensis (assembly GCA_039513925.1). Taxonomy (NCBI): domain Eukaryota; kingdom Viridiplantae; phylum Streptophyta; class Magnoliopsida; order Asparagales; family Orchidaceae; genus Platanthera; species Platanthera zijinensis. The sequence continues at coordinate 14,988,673 of CM077089.1, read as the reverse complement.
GACCTAGATCTCCCTATTTTGATCTCGCCTGGCATGCTTCGGTTGTTCTTAAAATTAACTTGATGTGCATGTATTTTGGTTGAAATAAATTTAAGGAGAATAGTGTAAATTAATTGAATAACTTAGAGATTATAGTGGTGTGCTCGTGCATTCACACTTCTAACAGGATGCAAGGCGTGGAAGAGCTGAGGTGGGCGGAAGAGCTGGGTGAAATGGCAGCATTAAAGAGGCCAGCTTGTGCTATCAACATGGCTGCATGGTGACGGTGGAGGTGGCAGTGGGCTGGCCATAAGCTGCATGGAGGTGGTGGTGGCCTTGTGGAGGTTGTCGAGCTTGCATGGTTGTGTTAGAGGTGTTGTCCTGAGAAGAGGTTGTTGAGGTTGCTCGGGCATCTTGGACGAGCTGTTGTAGGATGGTTGTCGGGTTGAGGTGGCTGCATGGAGGTGGAGCTGCTAGCCGGAGTTGCTGGCCAGGGCTGTTGGCCCGGGGACTTGGCCGAGCACGGTGGTGGCACTGCATGCTATGAGGAGTTTGATGGATGACGGAGCCGACCCTCTCCAACCCGCGGCTGTTGATGATGAAGCGCTAACGGATGACACGCCACCACTACAAAGCAAAGATCTACGGTGCAATAAAGACGTGGAAGCGCGCGCCACCACTACAAAGCAAATATCTACGGCGCAATAAAGACGTGGAAGCGCGGCGCCGCACCTCTCACCGCTACAATCTTCGTTCTCGAGACAACGCCATCAAATGACTTTGTTGTCATGAAAACTGTCGGGCTACGGATAACAATTCTATGCTTATTTTTGTTTAATTTGTGGCCTGCATTTAGCCACCATTAGCACTTTAATTTCTGAATATTTTTATGTAATAACTCGTAATTAGAGTGGGCGATATATAAGGCATCCACTCTTTTGGTTTGAGCAGTGAAAAAAAAAATCTAATTAAAATTCAGCATTTGAGAGCCTTGCTCCTTCATTGCCGCCGCCCCCCTATCTCCTCCTCCTTTGGATATTTCGGCCAAGTGAAGGCTCCCTCCTCTGGCGTTGGAACTTCTCGGTGTTACTCCGTGAAGGTGGACATGCAAAGCTTCTTCCGGTGTGACTCTGGCGGATCCGTGGTTGAGCGATTCTCCACGTGCAACTATCTACGAGTTGGGGTAATGATTCCTCTTCTCTATCTTGTGTGTTTCTTCTACATCCAAAGCATATTTCTTGTGCGAAAGTTTGGTGTGATTTTCTGAAATTTTAAATCATCGAAGTTTTTCCATTTAGCTTTCGTATTTGATTCTCTAAATTTCTCGCATCGAAGAAGGGTGGTGACCTTTGGGTTTTCTTAGGTTGGGGAGATCAACCACTTTACGAATCCTTTCTTTGGTGGATCTCCTTGGTACGACTTCACTCGACCGAACCGTGTGGGTTCTTTTCGCCGGAAAGGATAGTGACCGCTAGTCACTATTTTATCCAAAGAGGGCTAGCGATCCTCAAGTCATTGTGTGAACGATAATCGTTAATGTAAAACGTGGTTGCGCTTTCGTGTAGTGTTCCTAAATTAGATCGTGTGCGGGTAGATTTAGTCGCTAGAACGTGCCGGACAATTCGCCCCGGTAGCCTACATCAATTTGGTATCAGAGGGATGTTTGTGCCGGTTCCTAAATCGGCACAATCCTTCTCCGCTTGAGTAGGCTTTGTTTTCTCAAAACAAATTTCAGCAAATTATGTATTTCAGCAAAATCACTATTTTTGGTGTGCCAATTGCGGGCTAAAATCTGAAAATTTCTTCGAACTCAAAATAATAAAAAAAATTATTTCTTATAAAATTTTAGCCAGTCAGTGTGTTTAGGACTTTTTAGTGTAAAATCTGCATGCGCACAAGGCACGGCACCGAGTACACACCCTTTTCTTCCAATATGGGGGACGAGCGGCATGGAGGTCAAGACCCGACTCCCGTTGAGGCTCTTCGGCATGAGTTTAATGAGCACCTCGTGAATCAAGAGCGTCATATGAATGAGTTGAGAGACATGATCGCTAAACTTATGACTGCTAGAGCGACTCCACCCGTCCCTCCTAATCCACCACCACCAATTGATCCTCACCCCCCGAACCGCCACCAGCCCCATTATCCTCATCGATTTGAAGATGACTACGAAGAACTTGCACCACGTGGTCCACACTATAACAATCGAGCTCAACAAGAGTTCAACATCACGAAATCCATCCGTGTAGAAGCCCCTACTTACGACGGTATGGGTCAGCCCCAAATCTTTCTGAATTGGATCATGGATATCGAGTGCTACTTCGAGTGGCACAACTTAACCGATAGGCAAAAGGTCCAAGTCGCTAGGATGAAATTACTAGACCGGGCCAAGGTATATTGGCTCAATGAGGAGAGATGCATGGGAGCGCTAGATGGTATGCCACCAATTGGTTGGCAAATAATGAAAGTTATGTTGTCGGACCAATACGTCCCCACGTATTACCGTACACAACTGTTTGATGACTTAGCCTCTCTTAGGCAAGGGAGTCAGTCTGTGTCCGATTACATGGGTGAACTTAAGGATATGTTAGTTCACTGTGACGTTAAGGAGATGCCCGAAGTGACTCTCTCGAGGTATCGGAAGGGGTTAGATCCGGATATTCAGCGCAAGCTTTTGCGTTATGGACATATGGATATAAACACCACGTACAACGCGGCCTTGGACATTGAGAAAAATATCGCTCTCAAGTCTAAGGCAAAGTATTTCCAAAAGGGAAAGTCCACCCCCGGTCCGTCCACGGCACCCACGTATAAAGACAAAGGAAAGTTTAAGGCTACCGACCCAAATTCGATTGTCATCACTGCTAGGAATTATAAGAATCCAACTGGAGAGCGAGTGCCAATTGGGAGAGTTAATAAGACAAATGCCACATGCTACGCTTGTGGAATACAAGGGCATTATGCGAGCGAATGCCCCACCAAGCCTAAGGCTTTAGCTTTGTTGGAGGCTCCTATCGACCCGGCCGAAATAATTTATGAAGCCGACGAGGGGTCCGATGTTGAGGGAGCCCCGAGTGACTTGGAGGATGAATATAACCTCATGGTTATGCGATGTATCTTGACGGTTCCCCGAACGTCAAACGATTGGAATAGGACGACCCTCTTTTCGTTGGTATTTAAGAGCGGAGAGAAGTTATGTAAGCTTATCATCGATAGTGGGAGTTGTATGAACGTCGTTTCGGAGAGTGTGGTTGCGAGGATGTCATTAGTTGTCGAACCCCACCCCCAACCTTATCATGTAGCTTGGGTGAATAAGACTTTTCTTCCTATCTCGAAGCGTTGTCTAGTTCCCCTTAACATCAAATCATATTCCGAGCAAGTGTGGTGTGATGTCATCCCCATTGATGCATGTCACATCCTTCTTGGACGGCCTTGGCTATATGACCACGACGTGACTCACTTCGGTAGGGCTAATACATATGATTTTAAGTTTAAGAGGAAAATTATTACCTTTAAACCAACTCCACCTAAGGATCCGACTATTCCTTCTAAGGATACCATTGTACCCATGGAGAAGAAAACCTTGAGCTTAATAGGAAGAAAAGAGTTCACCCGCGACCCATTTCTAGATGGAGTGATCTATGTGTTAGTACTCATGAGTTGTAAGGGGGATAGTGATAGCTTAGATTGTATTCCAGAGGAGTTAAAACAATTGTTGGATGAGTATAAGGATGTGTATCCGGCCGAGTTACCCTCCATCTTACCGCCACTACGTGACATCCAACACGCCATAGATCTCGTTCTGGATTCCTCACTCCCAAATCAGCCCCATTATAGGCTCCACCCGGCGGCGCACCAAGAGCTTCAAACTCAAATTTCGGAACTCTTAACTAAAGGGTTCATCCGCCATAGTTTGAGCCCATGTGCCGTTCCGGGCCTATTAGCTCCAAAAAAGACGGTACTTGGAGAATGTGTGTCGATAGTAGGGCGATTAATAAAATCACAATTAAATATAGATTCCCTATTCCCCGATTGGATGATCTTTTGGATATGCTTGCTGGAGCCACGATCTTTTCCAAGTTAGATATTACGAGTGGCTACCACCAAATTAGAATACGGGAAGGGGACGAACGGAAGACGACGTTTAAATCTAAGGATGGTTTATATGAGTGGTTTGTTATGCCATTCGGGCTTTCTAATGCCCCAAGCACATTCTCCCGGATGATGACTCAAATATTCCAACCCTTCATGGGAAAATTCGTCGTAATTTATTTTGACGACATCTTGGTGTTTAGCTTGACGTCCGCCGAACAAACAAATCACTTGAGGACAGTCTTATTTTCTTTAAGGAAAGAAAAACTATTTTTAAACCTAAAGAAATGTACTTTCCTTGTCCGTGAGGTTGAGTTCTTAGGATATATTGTTGGAGCGGACGGCATTAGAGTGGACCCGGGAAAAGTGCAAGTTATTAGAGAGTGGCCGGAGCCCAAGTCCATCCGTGAAGTTAGAAGTTTCCATAGACTCGCTACTTTTTATCGGCGTTTTATTAGGAATTTTAGTAGCGTCATGGATCCCTTAACGGAGTGCATGAAGAAGGGAGATTTCTTATGGACTAAATCCGCCACTCATGCCTTCCAAACGATCAAATCTCTTATGACGGAAGCACCCCTCCTACGCTTATCAGATTTCTCTAAGGTGTTTGAATTAGCATGCGATGCGTCCGGGGTTGAGATTGGAGGAGTATTAAGTCAAGAGGGTCACCCAATTAGTTATTTTAGTGAGAAGTTATTCGGGGCTAAATTAAACTACTCCAATTACGATAAGAAATTTTATGCGGTGGTCCGAAGTTTGCACTATTGGAGACACTATCTCCTCTCCAAGGAATTTGTGCTTCTTTCAGATCATGAAGCCTTACGTTTTATTAACTCCCAACATAAAATCAGCCCCCGGCACGCTAAGTGGGTGTCATTCCTCCAAGAGTACACGTTCACTCTTAAGCATCTTAAGGGGTCCAACAACCGTGTGGCCGATGCCCTTAGCCGACTTTCGTTATTATTGTCCACCATGCAAGTTAAGGTGATTGGTTTTGAGTTTGTTAAGGAAGAATATGCGTCATGTCCGGACTTTAAGGACATTTACTTTGCCACCCAAGAGGAGTCTCCCTCCACTATTTCGGCATTCTACATCCGTGATGGTTACTTATTTAAGCACACGAAGTTGTGTATCCCACAAACTTCCCTCCGCCATCACATCATTTGGGAGCTTCATGGTGGGGGCCTTAGTGTCCATTTTGGTCGGGATAAGACGCTAGCTTTAGTAGAGGAGAAATTTTATTGGCCGGGTTTGAAATCTCTCGTTGGTAAAATCGTTAGTAGTTGTCATACTTGCCAACTAGCTAAAGGTAATAAAACAAACGCCGGTCTCTACACCCCTCTACTCATCCCTTCTATCCCTTGGGAAGATGTGAGTATAGACTTTATTTTAGGCCTCCCGACCACCTTCCGACGACATGACTCTATTTTGGTAGTTGTAGACAGGTTCTCGAAGATGCCGTACTTTATTCCTTGTAGCAAAACTAGTGACGCCTCGCACATGGCAAAAATTTATTTTAAGGAAGTTGTCGGGCACCGCGGCATCCCAAAAACTATCGTTAGTGATAGGGACGTCAAATTCACTAGTTATTTCTGGAATATGCTTTTGAAACTAATGGGAACCAAACTTTTATTTTCGTCCGCCAATCATCCGCAAACGGAAGGCCAAACGGAGGTCGTAAATAGGAGCGTGGGCAATCTTTTACGATGTCTTGTTTGAGAGCACAAAGGCACTTGGGATCTCATTCTCCCTCACGCACAACTCGCTTATAATAATTCCAAGAATAGGTCTACCGGGTTATCGCCAAATGAGATTGTGCACGGTTATAAGGCGCCCGTGCCACTTGACTTGATTCCCCTACCGGCCACTTATAAATCAAGTCACTTTGCACAGGAATTTGCCCAACACATTCAAAATTTACATAAACACATACAAGAAGTGTTATCCACGCAATATGCGTCCTATCAGTCACACGTGAATTTGCACCGTCGAGCCGTCCATTTTAATGTTGGTGATTTGGTCTTGGTTCGTCTCATTCCCGAGCAGATGCCTACGGGTACCGTCAAAAAGTTGGCCAATCGGAGAGCCGACCCATTTCGAGTTGCTAAGAAATTAGGAAACAATGCGTATCTTTTGGATTTACCGTCCGATTGGGGTATATCCCCTATTTTTAATGTTTCCGATTTAACACCTTATACTTCTCCGCCGCTTGAAATTTACAACTCTCCTTTTTCTTCTTCCTCTCTATCTTATCTTGGGCTTGGGGGGAAAGGTCTCATGAATCGCCTCTTACTACGGATTCCGTTGGAGGTACGTTGGTTGATTATCTTGCATCGGCCTTACCTTTTTCGACTAATGTTTTTCCTAGTTTTCCCAAGACCTCTTTCTTACCAGACAGGATCCTTGCCGATGATGTTCTCCCGTCCCCGCATGGTACCTCTCGCCGCTATTTGGTCCATTAACGTGATCGCCCATCCTTCGATGATTTATGGGTTCCCGAAGATGAAGTGGCTCACTTGGATGATGCTCTCCTTCGCCACTACAAAGACGCCAACTCATCGGTGATGAGTCCTTTTGAGAGGGGGAGGTTTGACGGAGCCGACCTTCTCTAACCCGCGGTCGTTGATGATGAAGCGCTAACGAATGACAAGCCACCACTACAAAGCAAAGATCTATGACACAATAAAGACGTGGAAGCACGGCGCCGCACCTCTCACAGCTACAATCATCGTTCTCGAGACAATGCCATCAAGTGACTTTGTTATCATGAAAACTGTCGGGCTGCGAATAACAATTCTATGCTTATTTTTATTTAATTTGTGGCATGCATTTAGCCACCATTAGCACTTTAATTTCTGAATATTTTTATGTAATAACTCTTAATTAGAGTTGGCCATATATAAGGCATCCACACCTTTGGTTTGAGGAGTGAAAAAAAAAACCTAATTAAAATTCAGCATTTGAGAGCCTTGCTCCTTCATTGCCACCGCCCCCCCCCCCCCCCCCCCCCCCCCCCCCGATCTCCTCCTCCTTTGGAGATTTCGGCCAAGTGAAGGCTCCCTCCTCCGGCGTTGGAACTTCTCGGTGTGACTCCGTGAAGGTGGACGTGTAAAGCTTCTTCTAGTGTGACTCCGGCGGATCCGTGGTTGAGCGATTCTCCACGTGCAACTATCTACGAGTTGGGGTAATGATTCATCTTCTCTATCTTGTGTGTTTCTTCTACATCCAAAGCATATTTCTTGTGCGAAAGTTTGGTGTGATTTTCTGAAATTTTAAATCATCGAAGTATTTCCATTTATCTTTCGTATTTGATTCTCTAAATTTCTCGCGTCGAAGAAGGGTGGTGACCTTTGTGTTTTCTTAGTTGGGGGAGATCAACCACTTTACGAATCCTTTCTTTGGTGGATCTCCTTGGTACGACTTCACTCGACCGAACCATGTGGGTTCTTTTCGCTGTAAAGGATAGTGGCCGCTAGTCACTATTTGATACAAAGAGGGCTAGCGATCCTCAAGTCGTTGTGTGAACGATAATCATTAATTTAAAACGTGACTGCGCTTTCGTGTAGTGTTTCTAAATTAGATCGTGTGCGGGTAGATTTAGTCGATAGAACGTGCCGGACAATTCGCCCCGGTAGCCTACATCAATGGAGGAGCTGTTGTTGAGGTTGCTCGGGCAGCTTGGGCTCCAGGATCCTCTCCAGCTTGGAGGAGCTGCTGCACAACGCGGATTCTATACACAGGTGTGTATAGAAAAAGTTATACACATCCTTTTCGGATGCTGACACATGGCGGATCCACTCCAAAATCACGGAAATCGATTATCGCCATATATATTTATAAGATGTATATATAAATGGGTGTACATAATTAGTTTAGATCGCAACCGTTGAAAAGGGTGTGTATAAATGAGTGGCGAAGTATTGTAGATCCCAACCATCCAAAAGGATGTGCATTACTTTTTCTATACACACCTGTGTATAGAATCCGCGTTCACTGCATGATGGTTTTCGACTGTCGGGTTGAAGTGGCTTCTTCTATAATATATATATAAATATACATATATATATATATAATATGCGGAATTCCATATATGCGGGCATATGGAATCGCCTTTTGGGGGTCAAGATTGCTTCAAATAGAAACGTGATCAACATGAAAGTTGTAGATCTCAGCGATCCGAACAACTTTCATGTTGATCATGTTTTGATTTAAAGCCTCCTTGACCTTCGATTTTGGAGCCAAAAATCAGAAATTCCGCATATTACTGTAGCAGTCTCGCCGCCCCGATTTTTGGGTCCCAAATCGAAGGTCAATGATGCTCCAAATCAAAAAGTGACCAGCATGAAAGTTGTTCGGAACGCCGAGATCTACAACTTTCATGTTGATGATTTTTCGATTTGAAGTCTTCTTGCCCTATATATATATATATATATATATATATATATATATATATATATATATATATATATATATATATATATATATATATATATATATGCATTCATATATATACATATGTATATGCATTCATATATATACATATGTATATGCATTCATATATATGCATATGTATATAATGAATGGTAGCTTGCATGGGTGACCGGAGGAGTTGAATACATTCGGCCGAGCTTCGTGTTGACAAGTTGGACTCGCATGCGAATTCTTGGATGCGGCAGAGGGATATTGTACGTAAATCCCCCCGAGACCTGTCGTATTCCTACAAAATAGAAAATATAAGATGTAGAGCATGAAATATTATTTTTATGAGGTTTTTATAAATTATAACGAATAAAAATGATTATTTATTTAAATATCAATAAGATATTTACCCAAAATGATGACTAGAATACTAGTAATCAGTACCTTTTTAGGAAAATTCGATTTACGTCTTCAGATCCAATAATTAGAGAAGAAATAAAATCTGTACAAGTAAAATTCATCGTGATCCCACCGAATTTGTCGAAATATCATGAGAGCACTTGTATAATAAGTCGAGATGAATCAGATATACTCGATGTATTTGACGAAAATACTTGGGAAATTCGTCAAAAACACTTTGTGAGATTCGATGGATTCGTCGAAATAACTTAGAACTTTCAAAAGGCCAAAAATATCAAATCAACTATTCACCCCCCCCTCTAGGTGTTTAGACTACCACATATTCTTTCAAGTGGTATCAGAGCTAAGTTGGTTGACAAAGATATAACAGTCTAACCAAGTTCCTAAAAGTGGTAGATATCTCATACACCATGACTTCTAGTGACGATTATAAAGTGCTTAGTTCCATGAAGCTTCCTATATGTAGAAAAGAAAACTTTATCATCTGGAAGCAGAGAGTCAAATTATTTATGGAAGCTTCAGATCTAGGATTTACATCACTATTGAGGAGGGGCCTTTCATCCCCATGAAGGCCTACTCTATAAATACAAATTTGTAAGTACCCAAGTTATATTCTGAGATGAATATAGATGAAGTTGTTCTAATCACTATAGATAAGAAGGCCAAGAACATCATTGTGAGTGTCATAGATGCCTTCATCTTTCATAACCTTATCCACAACCAAACTGCCAAGGAGATGTGGGAAACACTCATAGTGTACATAGAAGGTACTGAAGAGATTAAGGATGATAGGAAATCCCTTTTGAACCAAGAGTATGAGGCATTTAGGAAAAAGAAGAAGGATTACATTGCTGAATATTACGAGAAATATTTCAAAATAGTAAATGAGTTGAAGACTAATGACAAAGTCTTTCCTGACTATAGCTTAATGATAAATTCTTGAGGTCCCTAACTAGAGAATATGACAACAAGATCTGTACCATCAGGGAGATGGGGAATCCAGCAGACATTCCTCCACATACTCTATTTGGGAAGTTGCTCCCCTATAAGATGTAACTCAATACAAGAAGGAGGAAGATGTTTCTATCAGATCTCGCATAAAGAAGAAGACTTAGGCTTTCTAGGTTGAAAGCACAAGGAGAAGCAATGAGAGAATGCCTTCTCCTCCAAGGAGGGTTACTGACTCAGAAACCTCTGAGCCCAACACCTCAGAAGCTGAGCTCGATGATGGAGAATTGACAGCATTCTCCAAGCAGTTCAAGAAGATGCTGACCAGGAGGAAGTAGTGGAAGAACAAACCATCTTCCTCCTCCAGCTCTAGGATGGAATATACTACTCCAAACAGATTCAAGAAGGACCCCAAAGGGGACATGTATTCTTTCAAAAAAGAACAAATATATTTCTGACAAAATTTGATATTGATGCAACAGGTCGGGGCATGTCATTACTGACTGCCCAGTCAAGAGAAAAGAAAGACAGGTTGTAGGTGATAAGAAGCACCATAAGGGAAAGAAGGCTGAGAAGGCCTTCTTAGCAAAGAAGGAAAAGAGCTGGAGTGAAAGTGACTGACACATCCGAGTCAGAAGAGTAAGAAGCCTACATCAGTCTTATAGCTCTTGCTGAAGAAGAATAAGAAGAAGAAATCTCTGCTGCAAGGATTGTCATCAGGGCTCCTTTGTCACATTTTGATAGTGACAATGAAGTGGAAGAAAGTTGTGGTCTCATGGTTATGATAGATGAGGATGATTAGGATGATACCCATCCAAATGCAGTAATTCTTTTAGCTCCCTAATCCTCATTAGATTAAGAGTATGAAACTGGTGCGGAATTTGAAGCGCCCATATCATCTAATGAGGAGGATGACTCAAATTCTGAGGATGATGTCTGTCATATTATTGACAAGTATGATGCTCTTCTTGAAGTTTTGAAGAAAATCAAGAAGCTTGCTAAGAAGCAAGCTAAGGAGATTGCATTTCTCAAACTTGCAAAGTCTGAATGCCTTGAGACTGATACCCATCTAACACAAATGAGAAAAGAGATCAACAAATTGAGAGGGATGTCAATCATTCATCTTGACACCATCAGTCACAGACCAAGACCATTAGGGATCTTGAAGAGAAGCTCCTCAAGGAGAGGATGCTTATGGCTAAGTTTTCCAAGAAATAGACTATGTTGCATATCATTGATATTTTCTCTACTCCATTCAAAGGTGGAGTAGGCTGCAATAGAAAGGAAACAACATCCGGAAATAAAAGAGAAGTTGACATTGTAGTGCCTTAAATCACCTTTCCCAGGGTGCTTCTTCCATCCAACAGATATGACCATGATAACCTGTATTGTCACTTAAAAATTGAATGTTCCTCTAATAATGTTAACAATGTTCCTAACTGGGAGGAAGAAAGGGTATATGGTTGAGTGCACTAAAGGTTCCCCATAAAGAAATACAAATTGGTCATTATGAACCATTTATAGTTGGAACTCCAGCTCCAACTCTCAAAGGTAAGGAAGTGGCCACCTACCAAAGGCCCCTTCCTAAGAAGCAACATGTGGCTAACAAAATGATATAGGTGGATAACAAAATCCTATAATCTTGTAAGGTCACCTACCACCATGCTGATAACCACCTACTTGCTGGGAGAAACCTAAAGAATGCCAAGGCCTTCAATTCTAAACTAAACCAGTCACATGCACATCCTAATCCCAAGATTGTTCAGAAGAGGAGGTATAATAATTATGAGTGTTGGTGTTGTGGTAAGGTGGAACACTTTGTTATGGTCTGATGGTACAATCCAACAGTGCATTATGCAAAGAAACCCCATCCAACTAGTGTTTCTTTAAACAGAAAATATGTTTCAATTACTGATAGGAACCAAGGACCCAAGGTTGGTTGGGTTCCTAAGGTTAACTAAATTTCTCTCGTAGGATAGTTCAAGTACCAGTCCCAAGCAAATATGTTACTTGGGTAGTTGGTTTTCCAGACACATGACTGGAACAAGAAGTCTTCTAAAGGATTTTCCTCAGTAATGAATGGACCAAAAGTCATCTTTGGAGGTTCAGATAGAGGAATCACAGAAGTCTATGGTATGATTATCAATTGCATAGTCTCCATCACAAAAGTAGCATATATGAAGGGGTTGCAACACAACCTTATAAGCATAAGTCAATTGTGTGACTTAGGTTATGTCATTAAATTCCACAAGGATAAGTGTCTGATCAAAAAGTCAATTGACTTAGAGATAATGCTCTCAGGAACTAGGAGTGGAAATATCTATTGCTTAGATTATATATGTTCTGATTCTTCAACTCCCATATGTTTTATAGCTAATGAGAAGGAATATCTTTATGTATAGTGGCACAAGAGATTAGTTCATATTAACTACAAAACTATATGTAAATTGTTCTCTAAAAATCTAATTAGGGATGGTCCAAATTGAAAATGTGTTAAAAATGGTCATGCCATGCATGCCAAATGGGCAAGCAAATTAGGGCCACTTTTAAGAGCATAATACACAAAGACTCTATCAAATGTCTTTATCTATTGCACATGGATCTTTTTGGTCCCTTTCCATTCAAATTTTAGGAGGGGAATTGTATGCACTTGTGATAGTTGATGATCACTCTAGGTATACATGGGTCTCCTTCCTTAGAAAGAAGACATATACTCTTAACATCTTCATTACATTTGTCAAAACCATTCAAAATGAAATGGACGGTTCAGTGGTCAAAATAAGAATTGACCATGGAAAAATAATTCAATCTAGGGCTATGACATATTTATGTCAAGATCAAGGTATCTCCTAAGATTTCTCTTCTCCCAAAACTCCACAACATAATGGAGTGGCTGAGAGTAAGAATAGGACCCTGATTGAGGCTGCAAGAACCATATTGAGTGACTCCTCACTGCCAGAATACTTCTGTACTAAGGCAGTCAACACTGCTTGCTTTGTTTTAAATAGAGCCTCTGTCACCAAAGATCATAAGAAAACTCCCTATGAACTATTGAAGGGGAGAAAACAAATAATATCCTACTTTAGAATCTTTGGTTGCAAATGTTACATTCTAAATAATGGAAAATCCCATTTAACTAAGTTTGCAAAGAAATGTAATGAGAGTATTCTTATTGGATACTGCTCACATAGCAGGGTCTATAGAGTATTCAACAAAAAAAACTAATGTTGTTGAAGAAACAATCCATATTATATTTGATGAGACTAGCCCGAAATATAAGAGTTGTTCTAGATCTTCTAATATTTCAAGTACAGAATTGAACATGGAAGAGTTGTATATACATGATAAGCCCTGTTCAAGCAAGATAACTTCACATGATACAATTACAAGTGAAGAAATTAAGCCATTAAATGAAGCTCAGGATGTTGTAGATGTGAATTAGCAGACTGAAGGTATTTTAGGAACACATCAAACTATAGAAAGGATGCCTGCAGCAACCAGGCATCTAAAGGATCATCCCAATAACTTAATCATTGGAGATGCCAGCCAGGGGGTCACAACTAGATGCAAAATACATAATGAAGATATATAAATGAGTTTCCTCTTTTAGGTAAACCAAAAAGGTTTGAAGAAACAAACACATCCCCATTCTGGAACATGGCTATGCAAGAAGAATAACTAGTTCAAAAGATGCAATGTATGGAAGTAAGTCCCAAAACCTCAACGATACAATATCATTAGAACCAAGTGGATCTTCAGAAACAAGCTAGATGAGAATGGGGTGACTGTGAAGAACAAGGCAAGGCTGGTTGCAAAAGAGTACATATAAGAAAAAGGCATTGACTTTTACTAAACATTTACATCAGTTGTAAGGATAGAAGTAATAAGGCTATTTCTTGCATTTGCTGTCTACAAAGAATTCAATGTCTACAAAATGGATGTGAAGTTTGCCTTCCTGAATGGTAACCAAAAAGAGAAAGTATATTTAGAGCAACAATTGGGAATATTGCCCTCAATATTCGAAGATTTAAAGAAGCAACACTTACCATGTTAAGTGCATTGTGTATTTGATGGCATGTCTATTTCATAATCATGCAGGTTATATTGTGTTGTCTATAAAATATATTAAGAGCATAGATGAGTTTAGTATATATGGTTCTCTACCATGACATTGAGATTAGTACTTCATTCTCTACCATAATATTGAGATTGGCATATGGTTCTCCACAGTACCGTTGAGATCGTGGAGCATCTCAAGATGATATTGTGGAGAAGATGCAAAAAGGAGCATTTCTCAGTGTCGAATTCGATACCCTTGAGAATGAAAATTTTACTCAATGATATCGTGAAAGGAATAAATGTTACTGTTGAGCCCGTACAGATTGGAGGAATTCAAAATTGGCATAGGAGGATAAAGAATGGACAAAGTATTCTATTCTCGTTCATACCTTTCATAAGACGCTTCCTGAGGTCATTGATGAAGTTCAAGGGGTATAAAAGGATAAGTTAGGGCAATATAACAGTGCTCTTTAACCCATGTTGTCTCTGCTCACAAAAAGGTAACATTTTGGATCATGAACTATGCACTTGAAGCGATCTAATTCTACCTGAAGATTTTAAGAAGAACAAAGGAGTCAAGCTCCAAACTCTAGTGAGATCTTCCTGTTAAAGAAGAAGATCAAAGCAGGAGAATCCTTAAATTCATTCTACTCGAAGACAATCTCTTTTGAGGGGCTTCCTCCAGTTACTTGCCTTCACTGTAAGAACGAGAAAAGATCTAAAAGAACAAAGGTGTATTTAGTTAGGTATTCTGTTATAATCTATACAATCATTCAAATTTCTCTATAGGATCTCTTAGGATATCTGAGTGTAGGACTGACCTCCCAGCTAGAGTTGTAGGGCTTCTTGGTAGGCCTGAGTGTAGGATTTCTGTGGAGATCTGAGGTAGATGACCAGCTGAGTCTTTGAGCTATATGAGTTGGAGGACTCTGAGAGGTGGGGCTTTTGAGCCTGAGGTAGGTCTTCTTAATAAGTCTGAGGTAGGGTCTTGGAGAAGACCTGATAGATCCTAAGGGAGCTGTGTTGTAAGCTCTAAGGAGCTAAGTTTTGGAGGTGTGGCTGAGTCTAGCACACTGCTAGATAGTTGGTGGTGGAAAGTGGATATACCCATAAACTATGGAACAACTATAAAATTTTGTGTGCTTGCAGGTTGTGTACTTTATAATTATTGAAATTAAGTAGAAACCAATTAAGTTGAAAAACCACCTATTCACCCCCCTCCCCCCCACCCCCACCACCCCCCCCCCCCCGCCCTCTAGGTTATTTAAACTACTACCAACATCAATCTTTCAAGTAGTATCAGACCTAGGTTGTTTAAAAGGACTTAACAGTTTGACCTATATCCTATAAGGGTAGTCAAGCGTCTCACCATGACCTCTAGTGAGTCTCATAAGGAGATTAGCTCAATGAAGTTACCAATATACAGAAAAGAAAATTTTTTCATAAGGAAGCAAAGGGTGAAGCTTTCCATGGAAGCTTCAGACCTTAGGATCTATATAATAGTTGAAGAGGGGTCATTCATTCCCATAAAGGCATCCACCATTGATCTAAATCTGCTATTCCCTAAAAAGTATGCAAATATGAATAAGGATGAGATTGTACTAGCTACTGTGGATAAGAGAGCCAAGAATATTATAAGTAGTGCAATTGATGATTCAACTTTTCATAATTTGTTTCACTACCAAACTGCTAAAGAAATTTAGGATACACTCATAGTGTATATGAAAGGAACTGAAGAAGTAAGGGATGATAGGAAATCCCTTCTCAACCAAGAATATTAAGCCTTTAGGCAGAGCAACAAGGACAATATAGTTGAATGCTATAAAAAGTTATTCAAGATTGTGAATGAACTGAGGACCTATGAGAGAGTCTTCTCTAACTAAGAGCTGAATGGTAAGTTTATAAGGTCTCTAATAAGAGACTGGGATAACATGATCTATACCATCAGGGAGATGGGGAATATGGCCAACATTCCTCCCCATACATTATTTGAAAAGCTTCTAACTTATGAGATGCAACTAAATGCTAGAAAAGAGGAGGAAGATGCTGCCAAGTTCCAACAAAAGGAGAAGACAATGGCCCTTTAAGCTGAAGGATCAAAGAAGAGCAAGGAGAGAATCCCCTCTCCTCCTAAAAGAGTGCCTGACTCAGAATCTCTTTAGCCCAGCATATCAAATGTTGATATGTATGATGGGGAGTTTGTTGTCTTCTCTAGGCAATTCAAGAAGATGTTGACTGGGAAGAAGCACTGGAAAAGCAAGCCTTCTTCCTCCCCAACTATAAGGAGAACTCTAAGGGGGACAGGTATGGCTCTACTCACAACAAATATGTTTCTTCTTATATTATTTGTTATTATTGTAGATAGGCATTAGAGCTCCCTTGTCACTTGTAACGCCTCCATCCGTCACATGGAATATAACAGAGGGTCCGGTCGGGGCCCCACGCCATATTTCAAAGACAAACGGTGGAATTACTTATGAATATCAAAAACCTTTCTACGCTCATCCTAACTCAGAGAATTCTAGCAGAAGATTATTACTTGCAAGAACTCAATCAATGAATGTCAACTACTATATAAATACCACATTTATATATACCACCAGGAATGTATACAAGCTAATAAATGCTCCCGGCCTTAAGGCCTTACAAGTTTCTCTTTACAAAGATGATTTCATTCATCGGCACGCAGGCCAGCCACACATGAAATTCAACTCTTTGCACGGCCTTCAAAGGCCTACAAGCAGCAATAACAAGTGCTTCAGCCCGCTCAATCCAGTTCAGCCTGCAACACCTGCATATGGACGTCCACCCCACGGGTGATAGATAAATAAAGCAACGGTCAGCATTCAGCTGACCAATTATAACGACCCTACCCCTTACCCGGGGCAGTGATTACTTCCCTGCATGCATTACAATCACAATATATATATATATATATCACAACAAGTGCACTCAGGCACAACAACAACACCCACGCCGGCCTTCGTTCCAGACGCTCCGTGCACTCATGGCACGCTTATGGTGTACCGGATCCCCTAAGTCCCACCACCGATCAGAGGTTCTTAACTTATTGGCGATGGAGCATAGTCTACTACAACGCACAGACTGGAGACCCTCTCACCCATCCCATTAAGAGGTGGTAACCTCACGGCAATACTTGAGCATTTCATATCGACGAGCCATTCCAGTCTTCTAATCGATCTATTGTTATGCGCTCCGACGCGCTAGATCTAGCCTTTTCTCGGACGGACATAATGCAGGTACAGGTCAGCCTTTTCCCGTTGCCCAACTCGTCAATAGCGCAGATCTTGATGCGGGTCGGCTTTACCTTTTCTGTCCACACAACCATCAGAGCTCACAGCTCTCTCACAGGATTTCACCACTCCATTGCCACACAAGCTCTTTGGAGAACACCTCTCAACCAATCACATGATCTGGCTCTCACGGGCACAACACATTCAGCTCATGTAGAGCATACAACACTAGGAGCTCCTAACAATCCTCGCAACCTCCGCAAGCTACTCGTTACGTACACGGAGTCTTCTCCGGTTCGCAATATAAACATCACCAATCAAGACTAACCATCCAGATGGGCGTCACACATCATGCTTATTCCGTACTGCTCATTTCCGGATCTAGATGCATACTCGACCGGGGATATCAACTATCAACTCGCTGGAATTACTTACTCTTTTCACCTCTTGGTGGAGGATTCCATGCACATGCATAAAAGAGGACTTCACTTGTCCAAGAAGGAGATCGTTAGCCTTGACGATCGCTTCAGAGCCATGACAAACTAGCCAGTTGGAAATCACCGGGATGGCCTTGCCTCCACAACGCTGAACTCGGCTCTCAATTCGGACTGCTGAAGCTCCACTAGCGGCCGGAAAGCTTCTCCTTCTTCCTTTCTTTCTCTCTCCTCTCTCTTCTCTTTAGAAAGAGAATGGCAAACAAAAGAATGAGATATACTTCTCAAATCTCGGCCTTATAACAGCAGGAATAAGCTTGGACCACAAGATCCAATTAGAAGAAAATGAACGGCCTTGATCTGCTCTGAAAAGCATCTTTACAGGTCTGACACGGCTTGTGAACGCCCATGTTACAGGCTGTGTCCCTTAAGCGGCAACAGAACCGACTCAATCCAGATCAGAACACGGGCTAGACATGCCCGTATCAAGCACCTGACATGCCCGTATCACAAGGTATACGCCCGTGTTAAGGGGCGTGTCCCTCAATCAACACGGGATCAACTCTCCCGAGAAGGACACGGCTAAGGCACACGCCTGTGTCCTTGGTCGTGTGCCAAACACGCCCCTGTGACATGCCCGTGTCACAGGCCGTGTGCCACACTCAACACAACCCGGTTACCAACCCGAGTAGGACATGCCCTAGGACACGCTTGTGTCCCAGGCCGTGTCGCCTCTCGAAGATCGTTGACTTCATTTTCGTCGAGCTCTCGCAACACACCTGAGCACCTAGAGCTGGACACGCCCTGGGACACGCCCGTGTCCTAGGCCGTATCACCCTGCCTGAACGCCAAATTGGGATTTGGGGTGTTACATCACTTTCAGGCAGTGATAATGAAAAATAAGAAAGCTATGGCTTGATGGCCATGACTAAAGAAGAAAATCAGGATGAATCTGATCCTGATGAGGTATTAATTCTAACCATCTCTTCTTCTGAATCTAATTATGAAACTTGCCCAAAATTTGAAGCATCCTACTCATCTAATAATAAAGATGGCTCAGGCTCTGATGAGGATGTCAATCAATTGATTGACAAGTTTGGTGCTCTCCTGGATGCCCTAAAAAAGAGCAAGATGCTTGTAAAGAGGCAAGCAGAGGAGATTTCTTCCCTCCAGCTAGCTAAATCCGAAAACTCTATGTTAGCTACCCAGCTTGCTCAAATGAGTAGAGAAATTAACCAGTTGAAATGAATAATAATCATCCAAGTAGGCACCATCAGCCAGAAGTGTAAGATCATTAGAGATCTTGAAGAGAAGGTACTCAAAGAGAGGAAGCTAGTGACCCAGTTCTCCAAGACTCAAACTTTGCTGCCCAATATTGACTCCTCCTACTAAACCAATAGAAGGGGAGTTGGCTTCAATAGAAAAGCAATAGTAGTGAGAAGCAAAGGAAAGGCAGTGTTTCCTCAAACCACCTTTCAGAAGGATCTGCTTCCTTCTAACAGGTATGACCATGATGGTATTTATGGTCACTGGATAATGGAGATTTTTCCAGTAAGGGAAATATTCCACCTTACAATGGTAGGAGAAAGGGAATGGGGTTGAGTTCTTTAAAAGCTCGCCATGAGGAAATTCAAATGGGCAGTTATGCACTATTTATCTTTGGTACTTCAGCCCCTTCACACAAAGGTAAGGGTATTGCATATTACAATGCCATTCAAATAAGCAAGCAGGCTTGTGGCAATTCTATAAACCACTCTCACAAGGTCATATCATATGCCATCAACACCATGTCAGCTACCAAGCTTACATCTATTGTTGTTAATCCAATATCGTTGAATAAGACTGATTATCATCGAGCAAACCACCAGGTGTTAACTGAGAGGAATAAGAAAATTGCAGCAATCTTCTTTGCTAAACATGGACATTCTGATGTCCCCTCAACTTTTAGAAATGTTCAAAAGAGAAGATACGAAAACATTGAATGTTGGTGTTATGGTAAGATGTGCCACTTTGCCATAGATTATTGGCACAACCCATCTATGCCTAATGCAAAGAAGAGCTTTGCTGCAAGGGCAGCTCCCAGCAAGAATGTTGTTTTTTCTACTAACAAGAACCTAGGACCCAAATTCTATTGGACTCCCTAGGTAAAGTAATTTGTCTTTGCAGGATGTCATAAGGCCAAATCAAATAGTAAACTTGGCATTGGACATGTATCTCTGGGAAAAGGAGCAAGAGTAGGCACTAGGGCATTACTTATTGATACTATTAACTACTATAAAGTATAATCTGGTAGTGTGTTTGGTTGTTAACCATGTTTGCGGAGTCAACTATGTACAAGAATCTTGACTTTCACTTATTATAGTGATTGGGTAGTCTTAATTCAAAGGAAGTACAAATCTGTGTAAAAGAGACTGGCTGAGTTTGTGTCGACAATATCGTCGAGATTGGTTTCGTTCGATCAAAGTGATACCATCTTGAGGAGATAATTACGATCAATTTCATCTCAAATTAATTCTCAGTCGTCTGATCTTGAAATAGATCTCCACTACATGTACACGACAATTCAACTTCTGCATTTTTTTAATAAATATAAAGTTGTCACCTCAAGATATGAATTCCAACAGGATGAGCAGATCTCATCTCTTAATTAATTTACAGGAATAATCCAACGAATCATAATGTGTGGTCGTTCGCCTATCAAGAAATATCTATAAATTTTTATTATTTTTCTTATTCACCTCTCCAAGAGAGAGTATGACTCTATATATATCCATCTGCCTCAAGTCTCATTTCACCCTCCTCCTCCAAAAAACCTCTAGTCGCCAAATCAGCAAGAATAGAATCTTTTAAGGGGGGTCGTCAAAGAAGAGTCGAACTGCTACAATCCAACCTGGTGATAATAATGATCTGAGGTCAATCCTAAGTGCCCAAACAAGTCTCATTGAGTCTCACTTTGATAAATCCATTCAAGTTGTTCATGACATGTTCTCGGCTCAATTGTCTGAGCTCAAAAATAAGTTGGAAACCTTGTCTCACACACTCAAGCGTCACTTATAGGAATGCAGGGTCGATCTGTTTTGAAGACTGATTAAAGTAGTCGAAAAGGAGGAGAAGGAGAATGATAATGTTGCCCTCTGGCCTGGACTCCCAATAGAAGGTTCATCGACATCCTCTGGGGGTGCACACATGATCCGACAGATCATAGATCAAGATGCTAAAAAGTGAAAAAGGATTTGTGTTGGGTATTGTATCCAAAATAACCTAGATTTGTATGAAGTCACCCTTGAACTAAATTGAATTAAGTTGTATTTGATGCCCTGTTTGAGTTATGTGTTTGCATGATATAATTATCAAGTGTGGACCAATGTCAGTCTACAATGAGTCACCAAACACATGACCATACAATATAATTCATCATTGTGTGATCCATGGTGTTTACTCATGTGTAGGCTCTCTATTGGGCCACACTTTATTTTCAAAGCACTAAAGTAATGGAAGAAAGAGCAGTTATTGAATTTATTTGAAGAAAAATAATTTTCATAAAGTAAAAAAAAATTTTAAGTCCATTACTCGAGTAGTATACATTATACTCGAGTAGTGCTAGAATGAATTCTCGAGTATGCTAAGTACAGCTCTTGAGTAACAGAAATCTTTCTTGAGAAGGCTTAGTCTAATACTCGAGTAAGCCATGGAGTACTCGAGTACTACTTATTTATGTCTCGAGTTTACTCAAACATTCATTTCAGAAAATTTTCTAAGTGTTGTACTCGAGTAACAGAAGTCAGTACTCGAGAAGTCCAAGCCTTGTCTCGAGAAGTCAGAGGACCAGCACTCGAGAAATAAGGAGTTAAGTTTCGAGAAGAAGTTTTGTTCTCGAGAAGTTTTCTATAATTCTCAAGTAATAGAGTTCATTTCTCGAGAAGCACGAAGTCATTCCCGTAATTTCCTTAAGGACTAGTTATCGAGAAATATACTTCCTCTTCTATAGTAATAGAATTCATTACTCGAGTAGTACTTTATTCACTCGAGAAATGCAGTACCGATTTCTGAATTTTTCTTAAGTCCCGACAAAAGTAATTTAAAATATGATTAGCACTTGATTGGTCCACGTGGCATGCATTTAATGTTATTATGACCATTAGGCAAGTCCTATAAAAGTTCTTATCAAATTTGACTAACCCTAACAAGAAGAATTTCCAAGTTTCTGAATCTTTCTTAAATTTCCAAATCGAGAAGCGTAGCTGCCGCCGCTCTGTCTTCTTCGCCGATCTTCTCTCTCGATCTAGAGATTCAGAACAAGAAGTTTCAACAGATCAAGATTTTCGACATCACTAGATATATTCCTTGATCGTGTTGATTCTAAAGTTCTCAGATCCAAGGTTTCTCAGATTTCTTCCTCATCTTTTCTGATAAGGGTTGTTCAATTTTTCAAGAAGGAAGAAGCCGAGTTCAACCAGATCTGTAAAGGTAAGATAGTTTTTCTGATTGTAAATTCATTATATTGTTGTAGGAGTTATTCTCCGAATTTTGTAGGAGTTTTACTCCGAGTTATAGGAGATATTCTCCAAATTGTTGTAGGAGTGTTTTTTTCTCCGAGTTGTAGGAACATTGTTCCGAGTTGTAGGATTGTTTTCAATCCGAGAGAATAGTGGAGTAGCCGAGTCTAGTGCGTTGCTAGATCGGTGAGGTGGAAAGTGGATGTACCCAAGGTTGGGGAACCACTATAATTTCTGGTGTCATCTATGAATGCTTGTTTACTTTCTGTGCATCGCTCTTACAAATTTTTATTCCGCAAAAAGACGCAGAACTCACCTATTCACCCCCTCTAGGTGATTTAGGTTGACACCTTAAACATTTTCAATTGGTATTAGAGGGAGGTTGTTCATCAAAAGGTTAACACCTTGAACAGATCTTCCCCTAGCTGTCTTTAGAGGATACAAGCATAGACTGAGCCAAGGATTTTGCTAAGCTTCATTTATGCACAAAGAATAATTTTGTTATGTGGAAAGAGAGAATAATGTTCTTCATGGAAGCTATGGATTCAAGAATCTTTATGATAGTGGAAGAAGGAACTTATGTTCCTATAACCACCTCCACCATTGACTCTACTAAGCAAGTTCCAAAGAAACTTATGGATCTTTATTGACAAAGATGAGATTGCACTTGTCTCTTTAGACAACAAAACCAAGAATATCATCGCAAGTGCAGTCGATGATTCGATGTTGTAGAATCTGATTCACTGCCAATCTTCCAAGGAAATGTGGCAGTCTCTTATCGTCTTGATGGAAGGTACCGAAGAGGCAAGGGATGACAGAAGGTCCATACTGAATCAGAAATATGAAGCATTCAGACAAGGTCCCAAGGTCTCTATTGTAGATACTTTTGAAAGTTTCTTCAAGATTTTCAATGGCCTAAGAGTCTATGGCTGAGTCTTCACCAATGGAGAACTGAATGATAAATTACTGAGATCCCTGACTAAGGAATGGGATAACAAAGTCTGTGCTATCCGGAAGTTTGGAAAGCTGGCAGAGACTGACCCTCAAAATCTCTTTGGAAAGCCTGTCATATAAACTGCAAATCAACTCAAGAAAAGCTGAAGAAGATAAGAATCGGTCGTCACCTAAGGAGAAGTCTGTCGCTTTAAAGGCAGACATCTCAAGGAAGTCAAAAGATGCATCTCCTGCCCCCGCATAGGAAGAGAGTGAAGAAGAAACTTCAGAGACAATTACCTCAGGCTTAGAATTATCAAAAGGAGAGTTTTCTCTTCTTTCAAGGCAGTTCAAGAAGTTCTTGAACAAGAAGAAACAATGGAGAGGCAAAGATGCCTCATCGAGAAGATCACGTCATGATGGTGATCGTCACAAGAAGGGATCAAGTAGCCAAGACAGGTATCATTCTAAACAGAACAAACATATTTCTTTTAACATTGTTTATTATTATTGCAATAAGCTAGGACACCTCATATTTGATTTCCCTCACAAGAAGAAGGAGTGTGGAAGAAGAGATGAGAAGAAGTCTTCTTATAATAAGAAGAAGACTGAAAGAAGCCTGGTAGCCAAGAAGGCCAAGACCCTCAGTGACACAGACTCATCTGAGTCTAGTTATGATGAGGAAGCCTTCTTTGGGCTCATGGCAAATACAGATGAAGAAGGAGAACACCAATTCACTAGGAAGGTAAATTCTCATACCCCTCTTTCTGAATCAGATGCTTCTGACCATGATTATGAGGACTGTTCGTCTGATGATGAATTTGAACTCATGATTCAGTACAAAGAGTTGAGCAAGGCTTACGACAAATGTCATAGAGTCGCAAGAACTCAAGCTAAGGAGATTAAATCTCTTAAGGTTGAGGAGGGCAGTTTGAGGGAGGAAGCATGATGATGGACTCACTTAGGAAGGAATTCCATAATGCGATGGAAAAATATAATAAACCTCTCGAGCACCTGAACCAGAAGGATAAAATCATCCAAGAGTTGGAAGAACAATTGGCTATTGAGAAGAAACTTGTTGAAAGTTTCTCCAAGCCCAAGACAATTCTTCCACTTATGGCTAAATTCTCTGCTCAAAGTAAAGGAGCTAGCTTAGGCCATGTGGTTGCTCCTAGTAAATCTTCTAGGAGAAATAAAGCTCAGAGAAGAAATAAGGCTGCCAAGAAGGCTTTAGCCAAGGAGAAGGGAAAAGCTCCTCAAGACCAAACTTTGTTTAAAAAGTTTATCCTTCCGACAAATGAGTTTGATCTTGATTCATCCTACGGTCACTTTGCTAGGCCTACTTATGTAGAGCCCAAGTCTCGGTACCAAGGATGGACTCGTCCCCGGAACTTTGGCGAGAGTGTATTCAAGGAACCTTATGAGGAGATCACTCTTCAGAGCTACGAACCTTATAATCATGGTCATAACATCAAGAAAGTTCCAAGAGCCAAACCCATTGTGGAAAAGCCTATTATGGAGAAGAAGTCATGTGAGTGCCATCACTACTAAGCTTCTACCTCAAAGTCTACTGCCCCGGCTAGACCACACTCTCAAAAGGCCAAGAAGGAGAACTTTAGGCAAAGATACATCAGATTTGACTGTTGGTGTTGCGGCAAGGTTGGTCACTTTGGCATAGATTGCTGGTTTAATACCAGGTATTATGAAACTCCTCAAGTTAATAATGTGAGAAAGACCACTCATAATATTAAAATACGTCGGGGGAGTGTGCTAACTAAGGACCAAGTACCCAAACAAGTTTGGGTTCCTAAGGCAAACTGATTTGTGTATGCAGGTATGTCCAAAGACCACCAAAAATCCTATCTGGTATTTGGACAGTGGATGCTCTCGACATATGACCAGGACTAGAAGCATTCTCCAGAATTTTTCTCTAGTCATGAACAGTACAAAGGTAATCTTTCGAGGTTCTGATAAAGGAATTACAAAAGGCTACGGTATGATCACTAATGGGAGTGTATCCTTCTCATATGTGGCTTATGTTGAAGGATTGGAACACAATCTTATAAGTATAAGTCAGCTCTGTGATAAAGGATACATCGTAGAATTTCATGCAGACAAGTGTTTGATTAAATCGGTCGATAACTTAGAAACGATTTTATCAGGCACTCATAGTAGAAATATATTTTGCTTTAATTTTATTTGCATAGACTTTTCTAGTCAGTGTGCTTTTTGGCAAAAGATAGTGCGTCTCTTGGTGACCAATGACACAAGAGATTAGCATATATAAATTTCAAAACTATTAATAATTTTTTTCTCTTAATTTAGTACGTGATGCCTCAAATGTCAAGTGTGTTAAAGATAGACCTTGTCACGCATGTGTAAAAGGCAATCAAATAAGGGATATCATAAAAAGTATTATTGGCAAAGACTCTAATAGGTGTTTACACCTACTTCATATGGACTTGTTCGGTCCACTACAAATTAGAAGTTTGGGAGGTAAGAATTATACATTGGTTATTATTGATGATTACTCTCGCTTTGTGTGGGTGTTCTTTCTAAAACACAAGTCAGATACTTTTGATATCTTTACTAATTTTGTCAGGTAGATCCAGAATGAATACAACTATTCTGTAGTCAAAATCAGAAGTGACAATGGAACAGAGTTCAAGTCTGGGACCATAATAGAATTCTGTGAAAGCTTAGGTATCTTTCATGAGTTTTCCTCTCATCGTACTCCTCAACAGAATGGAGTAGCTTAGAGAAGGAATAGAATAATCATAGAGGCCTGCAGAACCATGTTGAGTGATGCCTCACTACCAGAATATTTCTGGGCTGAAGCCGTCAACACTGCGTGTCACGTGCAAAATCGAGCACTCAAACAAGAACCATAATAAGAAATCTTACGAACTACTAAAGGGCAGGAAACTGACTATTTCATATTTTAAAATATTTGGTAGTAAATGCTTTGCACTTAATAATGGGAAGTATCACACGACTAAATTTAGTGAAAAGAGTTTTGAAGGTATTTTCGTAGGTTATAGTATCCATAGTAAGGAATATAGGATTTTTAATAAGAAAACCCCGGTTATAGAAGAATCTATCAATGTTGTTTTTGATGAGACAAGCTTGCTGCAAGGCAGTTCTTCTAGTGTGTTTATTTAAGATGCAGGTTCACGACTAAAGGAATTGAGCTTGGATGAGCCATTTAAAGAAAAGGTCAAGAGTTCATCACAATCACCACTCCAACCCCAATTGGAGAGGATGATCACCATGATGAAGATATCATCCAAGTTGATGAAGTCACTCCAGTGATAGAGGAATCTCCAGATGCAAGAATCATAGAGCTCAGACACTTGAAGGATCACCCAATTGATCAAATCACAGGAGATTCCCGGGACGGTGTTAGAACTCATAGAGGTATAACTAATGAAAATCTCTATTTAAGCTTTCTCTCGCTGGTTGAACCAAAGAAGTTTGAGGAAGCAAACTCAGACACATCTTTGATAATGGCAATGGAAGAAGAATTGAATCAATTCAAGCGTTGCTAAGTCGGGAAGCTTGTTCCAAGACCCCAAAGTTAAGAACGTTATCGGAACAAAGTGGGTCAACTGGAACAAGATGGACGAAGATGGAACAATCATAAAGAACAAGGTCAGACTCGTCGCCAAGGGATACCGACAAGAAGAAGGAATCAAATTTGATCAGATGTATGCTCTGGTGGAAAGGCTGGAGGAAATCAGGTTGTTCCTAGCATATGATGTACTTAAGGGCTTCACTGTCTATCAGATGGACGTAAAGTCGGCCTTCCTTAATGGTGAAATAAAGGAAGAAGTGTATGTGGAACAACCTCCAGGTTTCATTGATTCTAACCATCCTGAGCATGTTTCTCTTTTGTTTAAAGCATTATATGGTTTGAAACTAGCTCCTCGAGCTTAGTATGAGACGTTGTCTAGCTTTCTTCTTGAGAACAAGTTCACAAGAGGAAAGATAGATAAGACATTATTTCTTAGGGAAATAAAAGGCAAGATTTTGCTACTGCAAATCTATGTCGATGACATCATATTTGGCTCTACTGACGACAATCTTTGTAAAAAGTTTTCAAAACTTTTGCAAGGTAAGTTTGAAATAAGCAGTATGGGAGAGCTGAAGTATTTCTTAGGACTTCAGGTGAAACAATCTAAAGATGGAATTTTAATCTCTCAGACGAATTCACCAAGGAGTTAATTAAGAAATTCGGAATGGAGAACACAAACTCTATGAGGACTCCAATGGGTTCAGCTATGTCTCTGGACAAGGATGAGGAAAGGAAACCATTTATGAAACCAAGTACAGAATCATAATTGGATTCTTGCTCTATCTTATTGCTTGTAGACCGGACGTAATGTTTTCAACATGTGTATGTGCTAGATTTCAAGTGAACTCTAAGGAATCTCACTACGCTGATGCAAAACAGATCTTGAGATACCATAAAGGTACACCAAATCTTGGCTTATGGTACCCAAGAAGTAATGATAGCGAACTAATTGGTTTTTCAGATGCAGATTTTGCAGGAAGCAAAAATCACAGGAAAAGAACTTCCAGGACTTGTCAATTCCTAGGAAGAAGGCTTATCTCCTGGAGCAATAAAAAGCAGAATTATGTCGCAATTTCAATAGCCGAGTCATAGTATATCTCTGCAGGCAGTTGTTATGCAGAACTACTATGGATAAAGAACCAGTTTGAAGACTACAACATGAAGTTCAAGAATATTCCAATGTTTTGCGACTCCTCCAGTGTAATTGTTATCGCCAACAACCCACTCTCTCACAGCAGTACAAAGCACATAGAGCAGAGCTATCACTTTATCAGGGAGCATGTGGAGCATGGAGACATCAACCTTTAGTATGTTCCAACTGATAAGCAGGTTGCAGATATTGTCACGAAGCCGCTGGATGAGGACAAGTTCTCGTTCTTCAAAACAGAACTTGGCATGCTCAATAAAGAAGAATGATGAAGGAGGTCTCACAAAAAATTTCAAGGATCGGGCAATACTTCAAAAATTTCAGAAAATTCTAAGTCAGGACTTTATTTCTCGAGTACTACATTGTCTACTCGAGTACTACTCGAATACTACTTGAGAAACAAGAATCTCTCCCGAGAACTGCTTCTTGAGTAATATTCTGCCTCTCGAGAACTTCAAGTCTGCTTCTTGAGAAAGAACGTTACTACTCGAGAACAACATTCTCTTCACTCGAGTAATGCCTTTCAACTTGAGAAGTCTGATGCCATTTTCTCTCAAGTTCAAATTTTTTGATATTCGCACTCAGATATTATTGTCGCCTTATTTTCAGGTATGTTATTTTTTTATCTCCTTAATCATCATAAACTAAGACTTGTATAAATAGATTAAGTCCAAGAAATTCCAAATCACCCGAAACCTCAAACCCTTTGTCGAGAAAACGAAAGACTCTTCGCCTTCTCTGTCACCGTCGCCCTCTTCCTGCCGCTTCAGCAATTTCTCTAAGAAAAAGGTCTTCCGTTCATCTCTCTCTCGATCAATGGCTCCTCCATCGAAGATTGGAATCAGGATTGAACTTGTTTCTACCAGAATTGCCGATTTGTTTGACGATTTCCACAAGCTTCTTCTGCTCTTAGAAAACGCCAGACTCTCATTCATTTTGGAGCAACAGTGCAAGGTTTTGCTTCCAGATGTTGAGGAATTCTTCCAAAATGCCAAGTTTAAGAGAAATGGGAGGATTCTAAAGACCAAAGTTCGTGGAATCAAGGTGAAGTTAACTACTCATATTGTCTCCAAGCTACTTCGGCTGCCAGTTATTGATGAAGAAGACGACCTAACAGAGGAAGATTACGATCGGGCATGTGGATTTCTTGGTATTTCTGTTGGTGTGAGCACCGTTCGTCGCCCTAATCTTAATCTAAAGAGCAAGCTGCTAGTGGACATTCTTGGAAAAGTCCTTCTTATGCAAAACAACTTCAATCAGTTTCATCACTTCTGATTTCTTTGACATGATGGCAGCAGTCGTGTATAGGAAGAAGTTTCAATTTGGGATGATGATTTTCGACAAGACCACAGAAAGCATAAAAGCACCAAATTATGGCAGGATCATATCTCTTCTCCTTCATGAATTCAACCTAAAAGTCTTTGATCTCTCCAAAGGTACCACTTTGCACCATATGAAGAAAGTCTCCATCTCTTCAATTCAAAGATGGGAACTCAAGCTTAAGAACCATGCTCAAGCTGCGAAAGCTCAAGATCACAATGAGGATGAGGACAGGACCCCATCTTCCCCTCTACATCAAGTGGCTGACACTTTAGGTGAAGCTGCTGAGGGGGAGCCTGCTCCATCAGTCCAAGAGGCAAGCCATTCTAACCCTCCTCCAGATGTTACACCACCTGCTGCTACTCCTGCTGAAGCTCTACTTACTGATGCACAAGTACAAGAACAAATTCTATCTACAGAGGAAGATATCAGTAAAATGATAGAGGAACTGACTTCCAAAGAGCCTACTTCCCCTATCTATGCATAGAAATCTCCTCCTCCAGAACAATCTCCATCTGATCACAATTCTAAACAAAGATCATTTGACCATCAGGCCCCTCCTGCAGATGTGCTAGAAGAAGAAACAGTTTTGATTTCTGATAAATAAGATACTCCTGAACCAGTTGAAGCTCCTCTCAAGAGCCTAGACTTCACTCTTCCTACTATTACTGGTGAGGAAGGAGATATCTTGGTTCACACCACCAGAGCCTAGAACTCAGTTATCATAAAAGAAATACCTCCCTGGTCAGCTCCAATAGTAACTCCTCCTCCTCTACCTCCTCAAGCTGAAGCACATTCTGCTAATACCATTCTTGGTAAGATAGAGCTATGCTAGCACAACAAAGAAGCTATTATAATGAATCTCTTAAAGTTGTAACTGAGAAAGTAACTTCTCTAGAGAAAGATATGAGCATAGGATTTGCAGAAATACAGCACAATACTGATGAGCTTAAACACCTCTTCCAAATAGGTGAGAAAGCTCTAGATCACACAATCACCAGCATTGGTCATGTGATGGATAGATCAGTAACCCTAGCCAACAATCAAATTCAACTGGAAAAGAAAACTCAAGAACATAATTTCAAGACTTGTGAAGAAGTAGGAAAATTCAAAGAGGATGCAATTGGCACCTTATCCATAGAAGTAAGAAAGGGGGATAAACTAGTGAAAGAATACTTAGAAAAATCTGATAATAACATGAAAACCCTTTGGGAAGAAAAGATGATTGAAATACATGCTGATGTTCAGAATCAAATAGATGGTGTCAAGTTTCACACATATGATACAGCTGTTTGGATGCACAAACAGATCTTTCCTAATTTTCAAGCTGATCCTAATGTTATCCCTCACCATCTGAATCCAACTGCTCAGCATCCTCCAGTCCAGCAGCCAACCTTCTCTCCAACACCTGAAGGTTCTGATGCACCTCTTCCAGAAAGTTATGCTCAAGTATGGGAATCTGAATAGACCCATGTTCCTCCTCAAGTACATCCTAAAGTGCAAATTGCTAAAAGAAGAAAATGTGGTGATGGAGCCTCTACTAGCAGGTCCACTCCTAATCTTGAGGCTGGAAAGAGGAAAGCCCAAGAGTTTGTTGAGGTTTGGAGTCCTACTTCAAAGTCTATCATATTGGATACTCATAAACTTGTTGCGGATTTCAAAGAGAACAAGGACAATTACTACTCTTATTCTGAATGGGAGAAGTATGAGAAATCTATAACTTTAAGAAGACTCCATTGTTGAAACCGAAAAATCGGTCCCTGAGGAGTTCGACCCAAATATCAAAGGAAAAGGACCAGGGACAGACCCAAGGCTCCAGCACGGAGGTCCCACCACACACCCGGATGATCTTAGAGTGCTTCCCCTCCTTATCCAAGTGCTGAAGCTAAGGTACCTCAGAAAGCGCTAGAAGACCGGGCACAAGAAAGCGTGTCCTTCTGAGGTACCCCTTGGATCCTATTTATAGGAAAAGACGGTCTAAAAATATCCAATCTTCACTATTTTTGAGGACTATAGGCAGTCAAAAGGGGGTAACATGGTAAAAATACACCACAGCTGAGGGGCGAGCTGGCCCTGAGATAACGTCCATTCGGCAAGGGCGACGAGTACTGGAGCGGGAGAGCTTCACCCCACGCCGAGGTGAAAGGCGGTGAAGGTGCTCGCCCCACTCAACGCCACGGGAGAAGGTGTTGAGTGAGCTCGCCTCTCTCAACGCCACAGGCCTGTCTCGCCTCACTCAATGTCGCGGGAGAAGTTATTGAGTGAGCTCACCGCACCAAAGGTCGCGGGAGAAGTCGTTGAGTGAGCTCGCCTTTCTCAACGCCACTGGCCTGGCTCGCCTCGCCTTGGGCCTGGGCGAGTTGGCTCTGAAGCCTCTGCTCGCGGGTGACGGGTGTGCTGGCACTCGCCCACCCCTTGGCTCTGGCCGAGCACGTACTCGGTCGGATCTGCTCGCCTGATGAATTGACTTCCTTCCGTCGGGCTCAGCTCCACGAACTCCGAGCTCAGCCCGACGATTGCCGAGCCCGTACTCAGCACACTGGGCTCGGCATGCTCCGCTGAACTCGTCTGGGGCTCTGGGGCGGTCTGAGCCGGCCAGTTTGGCTCCTGTTAGCCCACTCGCTGG
This sequence comes from Platanthera zijinensis, assembly GCA_039513925.1. NCBI lineage: Eukaryota > Viridiplantae > Streptophyta > Magnoliopsida > Asparagales > Orchidaceae > Platanthera > Platanthera zijinensis. The sequence goes on along the minus strand of CM077089.1, from coordinate 14,956,972 downwards.
ATACGGGTTTTACATAATCCCCGCTCTTTGCGAGGTTGGCACAATCTCGGAAAGAAATATCCAACCCCCTAGGATCCTGCGAGTGCGACAGGAGCCAAAAGGATTCTCTTGGTGGGTCCCACCGATGGCTATATATACATACCCAGCATACTCGGCTGACCTCCGCCCTTCCCTTTACTCAAGCCCTGCCGAGATGCCACTCCCCAAAGAGTTCATGGAGCGACTCGTGAAATATCGCGAGGAGACCGCCCTTCGTGTTGCGGCCCAAACCGACTTGAACATCATAGCTCGCCGCTTTACTGAATTCAGCTCGGTCAAGAGGGCGAGGCCCTTTCCTCCCGAGGCCGAGCACATCTTTGCTGACTTGAAGAACACCCTGGTAAATGGCTCTGACTCCTCCAACCGTCCTTCTCTGGCTCCCAACGGTAAAGACTTTGTGGACCTCACCACCGAACAAGACCATGGTGGCGAGATCTCAATGCCGAGGGACGAGAATCTTCCTGCCAATGCGCCTGAGCCATCCTCTGACCCACGTCTGCAAGACTCGCTCCTTGCCACCGAAACCATGGAGCTGGACTCGCGGAAGCTGGGGTCACCGGCTCGCACCCCTTCACGCCAACCCTCCTCCGCCGCTCCCGCGGCTACTGGGCAGGACGTCGAGCACACATCCGCTCCTGATTCCCCCCGAAATTCTGAAGGTATGTCTCTGATCCCCTCACATTGCGTCTGATTTCAATTGGTGCTTGCTCCTCCCACTCGCTATCCTGACTCTCTCGTGCAGGCCTTCCTTGCTGATTTGGGGCTGATGATTCAGCCGAACGGGTTGGCTACTCTCCTCTTCCATCGCCGCGCGCTTTAGACATCTTCTTGGACTCAGAGATGGATAGCCCCGAACGGTCGAGGCAAAGCCAACTGGTCCTCAAAAAGTTAGTGCGCGAGCTACACGAGCTGAAGAAAGACAATTCCAGGTTGCAGGAGGAGTGCGTGCAGCTTGCTAGAGAGGCGAGGGTTAGCTCGGCATATGTGGCGACGTCTTCCTCCATACTCTTCGACGAGATTGATGAGAATTTGCGAGCGGCGAACAGGAACCTAGGGCAGCTTCGGCAACTCTTCGCGCAGCGGCTGGCGACATCGGGCCGGCGAGAACGGGGTAATTAAGGATGGCTCCCTTGCGAGCTGACCGGCACTCGACCCTGCTGTCGCCTTGCCCATGCGTGTGCTTTTAACTTTCCTTGTCCTGGACAATTTGCTCTCTTTATGCTAATAAATTGTATAAGTTTTCGTTATGCGAGCATGTTTTGTTTCTTTGAACGGTGCATGTCTTTTCGAATTCCTCATCCCAGACTCGCCGAGGTCGATGAGCAAAGAGCGGAGAGACGGAGTAAGCAATCCGGGCTGGTCAGTCGGCTCCGGTTCTACTCCCCTTTTTCTATAAATAGGGATCCCCACCTAGCCCCTGGCTACGCCTTTATTGCCTTCTTATCTTTTCCCCTCCTTGCCTCCCTTGCCTTCTGCTCGCGTGCTTTCCTCCCCTTGGCGAGTATGGGAAAAGGACACCCTGATTCCGATGGTCGCGTCAAGTGCGCCCAGAACTTCGCCGACAATTTCTTCTTCGAGGGCAATGCCACGGCGGACGAGCTCACCGAGTTTGTGGCGGACTATGTTCCTGCTGATTTCGTGGCCCGCCTCCCGGCGGAGCATGAGGCCATAAACTCCTTCGAGGATGAGCTCGCCTTACCCATCTCGCATTTTGAGGTTGGGTTGTGCCTGCCGCTCTTGCCTAAGGTCTGTCAGGTCCTTAAGTATTACGGCGTTGTGCCCGCGCAGCTCAACCCCAATGCCATCGCTATGGTAGTTGGATGTGCAAGCTACCTTCGCCGAGAGCGGGTTGAGTTCAATCTGAACGTGTTCCGCAAACTCTTTTCTTACAAGGCTAACGCCGACGGGGTCGCCTTCTTCGGCGGCTCTTCCATAAAAATCCGCGAGGTCACCAATAAGAATAACAACTGGATGTCGAAGATTGTCTTCATCCGGGGCGACATCGGCAATATTCCCTTCTCGCCCCTGCAGATAAGCGAGGAGGTGTACCTCCAACCGTCCGTGTCCGGCAATGATGCCGAGCTTAACAAGTTATTCCTATACAAGTACTTTGAAGTTGCCTTCCTTCGCCGCGGCCTCGGATCCCTGCCGCCTGTCCCTCCTGGCAAAGGTATGTCTCGCCCACTTTCTGCTCGTCAAACTCCGCCTGATCGATCAAAACCCTTTTCTTTGGCTAAGTCTTTTTTACAGGGGAGCGACTGGTCCCGGTGAACCCTCCCTTCGTTGACCCGGGAGTGTTCTCGGACCCGCTCGAGCGAGCTCGGGCTGCGGCCGAGGCGTGCCGAGAAGAGAAGGTGAGAGGAAAACTTTTCAGCAATAGGCAGCTGGAGCTCGGAGGGCCAAGCTCGCTCCACCGTCCCTCGGCCCTTAAGCAAAAAAAGGCGAGGGTGATCTCGCGAGGCCAGCAACAGCAACCCTCGTCGCCTGTCAGATTTATGAGCTTGCCGAAGGTTTTTTGTGACGAAGCCCCAACGAGCCCACTGAATAAGGCGTCATACCCCCCCCCCACGGGAAGAAGCGTGGGTCCTCCTCCCCTCCCTCCGTGGAAGAGGTTGTTCCTTGCGATCCGGGAATTCCAAAGGACCACCCCCACTTCGGCAAGGGGAAAAAAAGCAAGGACACAGCCGGCGAGCCGATGCTGAGCTGGGATGAGGGGGCCCACTGAGTTTCCGTCTCTACTCGCGCCCCCTCCTGGGGAGCTTATCAGCCTCTTACGGGCCACGCTTTCGCCCTTGGTTTCGGCCTGTACGACCGGGATGGCGCCGAGGCTTACAAGAACATGAATCCTCGGCAGATAGGCCACGAGGGTCTGCATGCCTTCGAACTCCATCACATGATGGTTCGTCGCAGCTTTCAGCTCAGCCAGCTCCTCCAAAAGGCCGAGCAGGAGCGCGACCTAGCGACGGAGAGAGCTGCCGATGCGAAGCGGCGATTCGGCATTGCCGAGCACTTACTCGACGAAGCCTCGGGCAGGCTGGTAAGATTTGACCAACTCTCATTTTAACTTAGAAAAAAAACATTTCACCAAGAATCTGATCTCTTTGTCTTTCAGGATACCGAGTTCGCCAGGGTGCTACAGGCACGCGCTAGTGAGCTGGAGGGCGAGGTCGCCCAGCTTCGGGTCTGCCTCGCTGATTAGGAGGCCAGTTCGCACGAGCATGAGACCAACGTTGTCGAGCAGGGAGCTCTTGCTGCTCGGTCGATGGTCGAGGTGGAGGTGCTGGCGGAGCAAAACCGGGGTCTCCAAAGCGAGGTCCGTCGGCTGACGGAAGCCCTTTTTCCCCCGGATAGCACCGAGCCCCCTTTAACCTATAAGCACCTCTGGTTTTTTGCGAGGGGGAGGTCATGGAGCGACTGCGAGTCAACTCGATCGAGTCCGCCGAATTCCTCCTGGGCGCCATGAGGGGATCGGGGATCCTGGCGAAGGGCTGTGAGGGAGTGGCGGTCTGAGACCTTCTGCCAAGCCTTTTCCCGCCGTCTCCGTCTAGCGGGAAAGAAGAAAGCTTTGACTCCCTTTTCGGTGAGGCGAAGGACAAGGAGCCGCTTCTCGGAGGCGAGGAGGAAGACCATCCTTCGGGGGAAGAGGGCGAGAGCTGACCGGATCTCCTCCACCACTTTTTTCTATCTTCTTTTTACCTTCAGCGCTAGGATGCACGTGAGTTAGGATTCGCGCTCGCCGAGGGGCCCTGAGTGTCGGCCGCGGCCAGACTCGCGAACACTCCGCTTGCCTGCGAGCCGCACCTCGCTCTCCTTTGTTGAAAATTCACAAGGAAACGAGTCTGGAGTCAGGCCGCCACCGATGCCCGCCTAGAATACCAAGAAGTGCCCTATGCCGAGCAGACCTTTGCGAGAACGGGCTTGCCTGGGAGGTGCATTCTACTTTCAACCAGAGGTGGGATCAAAAATTCCTTAACAAAAACTAAGGGGGAAAGAATCCCTTGAGCTCGTCTTTCTGTCTGGTGGGTTTGCTTGTACATGCTTGCCTTGTGTCAACTTCCAGGTCCAGCCCCCGGGTCGTAATAACGTCCATCGATACCCCTGCCCTGCCAGCTTGGGGAGAGCCTGACAGCGGGAGAATCGAGACCTATTCCCGGAGCGAGAAGACTTAGAACAATTGCCTCTCCCGGGTGCTACCACCAGGCAAGTCAGCTAGATGAGAGCCTGAGGGTGGGTGTTGAACATCCTCCATGCTCAGCCCCAGGGTCATAACGACGTCCATCAATACCCCTGCCCTGCTAGCTTGGAGGGAGCCTGTGTAACACCCCTATCCGTCGCATAGTATATAACAGTAGGTCCGGCCGGGGCCCGACGCCATATACTACGGACAAACCGGTTGGTTATGTATTGAAACCATTCAACCAATCACAACGTCCTACACAACACCTAGCGGAAGCAATTTATTAAGGTTGCAAAGAATAAAGAACCCTGCCAAGCATGAATGTCCAATACTCAAACCCATAGGAATGTATAATACACAAAACAGAAATAGCCTTATGGTCTAACAAGAGTTGCTTAATAAAAGTGTCTTCCAAACATCGGCACGCAGGCCGGCCACTCATGAGTACAAAAGGGAAACACTCAAAACTTGGCCTTCGAGGGCCGGCATAGCAACTTGGGCTTTAGCCCGCTATTTACCTCTCGGCTCCGCAGCACCTGCAAGCAACAATCCACCGCACGGAGGTAAACAAAGGCAACGGTCAGCTATGTTGACAAAATTATAACGATTCCGCCCCCAAACCGGGGAGGCAATGCTTCTTCCCTGCACTTGTTAGCAAAACAAGCAACATAGCAAAATAAGCATCACATCACAGGTGCACGCTCACACGGCCGTACACCCCGTGCTCTCAGGGCACTTACTCGGCGAAGCCAGTCCGAACCCCGTCCGGTCCTCGACTCCACCACCACCCCCAGGGTGGCAATCTTGTGAGCATTTAGTCTTCTCAGCCACAGCCTAGACTCGATCTCCAAACCTCGGTAAGTCCCACGTAAAACTTTAGGTCGCTTTAACTGGGCAGGTGGAGCGGTTAGGGGTACACCAGCCCGTTGCTCTCCCCGCCATTGCCATTAGGCCTTTGACGCGGACTAAGCTTCCCCAGTCCCAAATAACGATCAAACATGGTACATAGCCCCGCTATGTACCCGGTTGGCTCCCAGGCCACCGATATGACAGAAATGCATTTCCGTCCAGATTTCCGGGTGCACCTCGGGGTTAATCCCCCAGATTCCTTGATGCATACTACCGCATAGCAACCCGAAAACAAACACAACGCTCGGAGTCTTCTCCGACCAACAATGCATAGCAAATCATCACCGATCCGGACCAACACGTCCAGGTAGGCTTCACACATCATGCCTATGTCCGTACTACGATTCCGGACTCTAACAAGGGGGACTTTACATATCTACCCCAAGGAATACCACAATCTCGCCGCAAACTCGCGGGAGAGGGGTTTACCCATGCAAAGGAAGAAGAGATTCACATGCTCAAGAAGAGAATCATTACCCTTTCGCTTTTGCTCGGCACCATGACGATCTAGCCGGATGGAAAGCACCGTATCGGCCTCGCCTTCGCGGATCCGGACTCAGATCGTGATTTGGAGCTCCGAAGCTCCGCCAGTGACCGGATCTTGGTCTTCTTCCTCCTCCTTGCTCTCCCTTCTCTCTAGGATTTAGAGAGAGATGAACCCAAGGAAATGATAGGGTTTGTAACCCTATTCTCGGATATAACATCCCACCAACAGCCCTGAACCGTCGGATCCCAAATCAAGAAATCGAACGGCTGCGATTCAGCCCAATTTTACAAAATCTGGGCCGAACACGGCCTGCGACATTCCCGTGTCAAGGGCCGTGTCGCCCATTCGCCGTCTCGACCGACGCGATAACCAGCACACGGCATTCGACACGGCCTCCTACACGCCCGTGTCGCATGCGACACGGCCGTGTCGCGACCCGTGTCATGCCCCCCGTGTGCAATCGACCAACATTCCCAACCCGAGAAGGAAACGTCCTGTGACACGGCACCCGACACGCCCGTGTCACATGTAACATGCCCGTGTCAGATCCCGTGTCATGGCCCGTGTACATGACTCAGAGAACTCCCCAGTATGACACGCCCTGGGGTACGCCCGTGTCCCAGGCCGTGTGCCTCAACTCGACGATCGTCGATCGTCAAAACTTCGACCACAAGACCCGAGGCCGAACACGCCCGTGACACGCCCGTGTCACGCCCGTGTCACGCCCGTGTCATGCCCGTGACACGACCCGTGACACCAGCTCCAAGTCCTAGACTTGGCTTAAAACGTCTCCCGTCCCTCTTTTGAGTTTCGGGGTGCTACAACTCTCCCCCCCTTAAAAGAATTTCGTCCACGAAATTACTAAAGGGGAGAAAATAGAAACTCTCAACGGTACCCAGGCGGAACAGCTCCGGGTACACAACCAGCATAGATTGCTCTCATTCCTAAGAGAGCTCCTTGCTATCGCAATTGACCCCACCGGACCACGACTATCTTGAATTCCTTGAGACAAAGTCGCTCGACTTCACGGTCTCAGAAACGAAAAGGTTTGACCCTAGAAGTCAACCTTTCGTCCACCAAAACTTGATCACTCACAGTCAAGTTCGAAGGCTCTTGCGCCGCCTCACCAAACCGCTCTAGAAATCTCAAGTGGTCCAAGGTATACCGGGCTCAGCTTTCTCCAAGCGTCGCTCCCGTGAAACACTCTTGAACGACTATAACTTCCTATACGCCATCCGATAGCTCCACATTCCGATACGTGGCATTAAAGTACTTAGCCTGCCTCCCCTGAACGATTAGCAACAGTTCTCATATGGTTCGCACCAAAGGGGTAGTGTTTACCATCTCTTGCTTTAAATACAACTTCGTGTAATCCGTTTCTAGCCTCGACAATGGCATGCGACAACCTCAACCTCATAGGGCCTCGAAGGGCGCCATTTGTATGCTCGCTTGGTAGCTAAAGTTGTACGCAAACTTTACCAAAACAGATGGCCTTCTCACTGCTTCCCGAAGTCCAGAACGCACATGCGAAGCACATCCTCCAACATCCTGTTGACCCACTCGGTCTAGTCATCTGTCTGCGGATGTAAGATTGAACTAAACTATAGCTTAGTCTCCAGCACATTCTCTAAACACCTCCAATCATTGGACGTAGAACGCCCACCTCGATTGCTCACGATGTTGCGGGGCACACCATGCAGTCTAACTATTATATCCAAAAACATTTGCCAGTTACTCTGCCAAATTATCCTTCCTATGCGGAACGAAGTGCGACACAAAAGTTAACACAATTACGATCACCCACACGGCGTTGCTACCCCACTGTGACTTTGGCAAACCATGCACACAGTCCAGTCAAACTTCTATTCCGAACTAGGCAAGGATTCACGAATTCCCCGGCACTTGGCTCTCTGCCTTCACTAAGGCGAAAGGCTGACACTTAGCCACAAACAATGCTACGACTCTCTTGAACCCCGGCCACCAAAGCAATTTCTTAGATATCGGCACAACTTGTGCCTCCTAAGCGAGTTGAGTATTTGGTAAGACGTATCACAACTCCACCCATAAATTACCCATGCTTGGGCTGCACAAACGATTGTCTTTCCTTGGTAGCCTACCCACAACCGTCGACTTGGGATTTTGACCCACCGAGCCGCACCCATGATTTCCTTCATGCAGCTACACAAACCATAGTCTGGTAACTACGATCAGCCAGGTCATACTGGACTTCCGACCAGTTTAGTTATGCTTCGACGCTTGTCTGCTTGTCAACGTAAGAGATAGCTAACATCTCCAAATCCCGTGTCAAACCCTCAACATGAAACTACAACTAGTTGGCTTGGGCGGAAGCCCTGCGTCTCAACGCATCCGCAACACATTGCCATACAACGAGCATAAAATAACTTTCAAACGTATAGTCCCCCAGGAACTCCATCCATTTTTGCTGCCTCAATTTCAGATCCTTTCGATCCCACCGATGTATCAGGCTCATAGGATCGGTACAGACACCGACTTTTGCACCATACACATAAAGCCTCCCTAGCTTTTGTGCAAAACACATGGCCACGAACTCCAGATGGCGGACTGGACAATACCCCTCGTGCTCTTGCAACTAATGCGAGCCATAGGCCACAACATTACCACGCTGCAACAGCACGCAGTCTAATCCGCTGCCTAAGGCAGTGCCGTAGATCTCACAGCTTCTGGTTCCACTCGGCGAACTTAACACTGGCGCCGCGGTTGACCAACTCTTTAACCCTTCACAGCTTGGGCGTACTCGCGCATCTAAGCAATCCTTTTAAGCTTTTCCTTGACAACGACGCGAGGGGTAATACTATCCACGGGAAGTCCTCTATGAAGCGCCTGTAGTAGCCGACCACACCAGAAACTCTGGATTTCCGCTACCGAGACAACACAGGCCACCCTCGTATTGCGAATAACAATGCTGGACCCACACGCCCTCACTCTACCAACTAAAGGACCAAGAAGCGCTACGAGGATAACCCAAGACTCAAGTTCGGGGAACTCTGTGTATATATGGTTCCTTCTTAGCGTCCACAAAACCAAGAGTAGATATTCAGAAGCGATACCCTTCGCACTAAAATTACCCCCAATGTGTCGTCGATGAAGACGATCACAAACTAGACTAGGTACTCCATGAACGTTCCGCTCATCCGATCTATGAACACTGATGCCACACTTGACTGCCAAGACAGCACGACCGTAGACTCGGATTGCTCATCACTCGTGCTTAACACCGCCTTTGCGATAACACTTACCCTTATTCTCAGATGAGGGTAACGGGACTTACGATCCACTATTGAGTCCACCGAAGACCCGACTAACCTATCAGAAGATCATCGATCATTTGGATCGATTACTTGTCCTATTTGTGCAAACTTACACAGCTCTCTGCAACATATACAAAATTGCAAGCTCCCGTCCTTCTTCTGAGTAAAGAGGACCGGTGCATTCCAAGGAAACGAGCTTGGACGCACATACCCTTGCTCCATCAACTTCTCTAGTTGAACCTTTAACTCCACTATCACCTTAGGCATCAGCCTATAAGGAGAGCGTGATACAGGTTTAGCACCTGACACAACTCAATCGTGAAATCGATCTATCGCTACGGTAGGGCTCCAGGGAGATTGTTCGGGAACACATCGGGATGCTCAAAAACCACTGGGATACTACCCAGAGTGGACTAAGGCGTTACAGCCTCCACTAATGTGAAGAACAGCTTTGTACCAACACAAAACTGTCTTGGCTACCGGGAGGGCAGACGCCAGTGTCCTTCTCGATCCCTTCGGTTCCGCAAACGTTGTCTCCTGCCCAACACCCAGCTAGGTCTCTTTGCGGTTGCAAACGATAAAAGCCTTCTGCCCCAAAAGCTAGTCCATAACAATGATGACGTCAAACTCTACTAAGGGCAACAGCGACGCTAGCAAGTCGAATCCTTGACTTTCAATAACACTCTTACCGCATACACTGTATCTCCGCGCGCACTGGACGACTACTGGGTAATAACCCATCCGGATTACCAAGATTCAAAAATAAAGCCTAGGACTTCAAGTTCTAAGTAAACACGCATAAGGCAAGAAGCAAGGTTGCTAACAATTAAACCATACCTGACGACCCGACGGTCGGCCACATGACCTCCTGCTGGCCAAGGATGTTCACTCCCGGTTGGGCCGGAGTAAACAGCGATGCGGCGGACGCCACCGCCTTGCCTTTCTCTTCAGATATCGACCACGACTTCTTTTTGGACATTGGGCGTCCACTCCAACAATCCCGGGCATAGTGCCCCGGCTTTCCACAAGCAAAGCATGCATCCGGGGTTTGAACTGTAGTCGCTCCGGATGTGGTAGAGGAAGGGACTAGCCCAGACCTCCTTGCCTTCTTATGCCACCTACGGTACCCAGATTTTGAGGTTGGAATTTTGAACATCGTTTCCTTTACACCAGAGGCTTCAACTGCTCCTGCCAAAACTTTCCTTGTCTTCTGAGCACTCTCCCAACACTCTCTGGCGAGGTGCCCTTTCTTGCCACAAGAATAATAATTGAGGGTAGTTCGGGTAGTAGATGACCCAGCCTCCTTTCTCGGTATCTTTCGATAGACAGTCCTTATAGGATCAGTAGGGTTTGGTACCCTATCCACTGGTACTTGGTGAGTTTTCCCCAACTCCACCTCCAAAGCTCAAGCCGACTCCACCAAAGCTTGGAATCCCAATAACTTTGGTCCTAGCAGTAGGATACGCAACTCGCTGCGCAGACCGTTATAAAATCTATCCACTATAGATTGCTCGCTTTCCCATTCAAAGCCTGGGTAGTGCCTTAACATAAGGAACGTCTGCAAATATGCATCAACTGAATGCGCTCCCTGCACCACAGTCATGCTCATCTGCTGCTCTAATGGACCCCCAAATGCCATCTGCTCCAACATACCGCCCGATGTTGGGGCCATCTCAGGGACAAAGGGTTGCACATTACTCCCATGTTGTGCGTTGGTCACGGAGAATACCGCTTCAACCACCCTTCTTATGGTTTCCAAAGATGTAGGGATCTCAGGAAGGTTACTTGGTGTTGTACTTTGCTCAGCAAACGTGTGTTCAGACAGCCACGCTCCACTTCCGGACACCTATAGCCGTTCAAAACACCATAAGTGACTGAACAAAATTTGCAAAAAGTAATTATAGGAACACGCAGGTTCCTCAAACATGTGTATTTTCATTCCTAAGTGGACATTCATGGGTTCTTTTCATGTTATAACGATGACGCACACACATGTGCTCACCACCCCTTAAAGTGAATTCGTCCACGAATTCATTTAAGCTTGACCGAAACCAGTAGTCTGATACCAATTTGTAACACCCCTATCCGTCGCATAGTATATAACAGTAGATCCGGTCGGGGCCCGACGCCATATACTACGGACAGACCGGTTAGTTACGTATTGAAACCATTCAACCAATCACAACGTCCTACACAACACCTAGCGGAAGCAATTTATTAAGGTTGCAAAGAATAAAGAACCCTGCCAAGCATGAATGTCCACTACTCAAACCCATAGGAATGTATAATACACAAAACGGAAATAGCCTTATGGCCTTACAAGAGTTGCTTAATAAAAGTGTCTTCCAAACCTCGGCACGCAGGCCGGCCACACATGAGTACAAAAGGGAAACACTCAAAACTTGGCCTTCGAGGGCCGGCACAGCAACTTGAGCTTTAGCCCGCTATTTACCTCTCGGCTCTACAGCACCTGCAAGCAACAATCCACCGCACGGTGGTAAACAAAGGCAACAGTCAGCTATGCTGACCAAATTATAACGATTCCGCCCCCAAACCGGGGCGACAAAGCTTCTTCCCTGCACTTGTTAGCAAAACAAGCAACATAGCAAAATAAGCATCACATCACAGGTGCACGCTCACATGGCCGTACACCCCGTGCTCTCAGGGCACTTACTCGGCGAAGCCAGTCCGAACCCCGTCCGGTCCTCGACTCCACCACCACCCCCAGGGTGGCAATCTTGTGAGCATTTAGTCTTCACAGCCACAGCCTAGACTCGATCTCCAAACCTCGGTAAGTCCCACGTAAAACTTTAGGTCGCTTTAACCGAGCAGGTGGAGCGGTTAGGGGTACACTAGCCCGTTGCTCACCCCGTCATTGCCATTAGGCCTTTGACGCGGACTAAGCTTCCCCAGTCCCAAATAACGATCAAACTTGGTACATAGCCCCGCTATGTACCCGGTTGGCTCCCAGGCCACCTATATGACAGAAATGCGTTTCCGTCTAGATTTCTGGGTGCACCTCGGGGTTAATCCCCCAAATTCCCTGATGCATACTACCGCATAGCAACCCGAAAACAAACACAATGCTCGGAGTCTTCTCCGCCCAACAATGCATAGCAAATCATCACCGATCCGGACCAACACGTCCGGGTAGGCTTCACACATCATGCCAACGTCCGTACTACGATTCCGGACTCTAACAAGGGGGACTTTGCATATCTACCCCAAGGAATACCACAATCTCGCCGCACACTCGCGGGAGAGGGGTTTTCTCATGCAAAGGAAGAAGAGCTTCACATGCTCAAGAAGAGAATCGTTACCCTTTCGCTTTTGCTCGGTGCCATGATGATCTAGCCGGATTGAAAGCACAGTATCGGCCTCGCCTTCGTGGATCCGGACTCAAATCGTGATTTGGAGCTCCGAAGCTCCGCCAGTGACCGAATCTTGGTCTTCTTCCTCCTCCTTGCTCTCCCTTCTCTCTAGGATTTAGAGAGAGATGAACCCTAGGAAATGATAGGGTTTGTAACCCTATTCTCGGATATAACATCCCAGCAACAGCCCTGAACCGTCGGATCCCAAATCAAAAAATCGAACGGCTGCGATTCAGCCCAATTTTACAAAATCTCGGCCGAACACGGCCTGCGACACGCCCGTGTCCATGGCCGTGTCGCCCATTCGCCGTCTCGACCGACGCGATAACCAGCACACGGCATTCAACACGGCCTCCGACATGCCTGTTTCGCATGCAACACGGCCGTGTCACAACCCGTATCACGCCCCCCGTGTGCAATCGACCAACATTCCCAACCCTAGAAGGACACGGCCTGTGACACGGCACCCGACACGCCCGTGTCACATGTGACACGCCCGTGTTAGAGCCCGTGTCATGGCCCGTGTACATGACTCAGAGAACTCCCCAGTGTGACACGCCCTGGGACACGCCCGTGTCCCAGGCCGTGTGCCTCAACTCGACGATCGTCGATCGTCAAAACGTCGACCACAAGACCCGAGGCCGAACACGCCCGTGACACGCCCGTGTCACGCCCTTGACACGACCCGTAACACCAGCTCCAAGTCCCAGACATGGATTAAAACGTCGCTCGTACCTCTTTTGAGTTTCGGGGTGCTACAGCCTGATAGCAGGAGAATCGAGACCTAACCCCAGAGCGAGAAGACTTAGAACATTGGCCTCTCTCGGGTGCTACCACCAAGCAAGTCAGCTAGATGGGAGCCTTTGGGCGGGTGTTGAACATCCTCCGAGCTCAGCCCCAGGGTCATAGCGACGTCAATCTAGACCCTTGCCTTGCAAGCTTGGAGGGAGCCTGACAGCGAGAGAATCGACACCTAACAAAAGAGCGAGAAGACTTAGAACATTTGCCTCTCTAGGGTGCTACCACCTGGCCAGTCAGCTAGATAGGAGCCTGAGGGCGGGTATTGAACATCCTTCAGGCTCAGCCCCAGGGTCATAACGACATCCATCGAGACCCCTGCCCTGCCAGCTTGGAGGGAGCCTGATAGCAGGAGAATCGAGACCTAACCCCAGAGCGAGAAGACTTAGAACATTTGCCTCTCCCGGGTGCTACCACCAGGCCAATCAGTTAGATGGAAGCCTGAGGGCGGATGTTGAACATCCTCCAGGCTCAGCCCCAGGGTCATAACGACGTCCATCAAGACCCCTGCCCTGCCAGCTTGTAGGGAGCCTGACAATGGGAGAATCGAGACCAAACCCCAGAGCGAGAAGACTTAGAACATTTGCCTCTCCCGGGTGCTACCACTAGGCCAGTCAGCTAGATGGGAGCCTGAGGGCGGGTGTTGAACATCCTCTGGGCTCAGCCCCAGGGTCATAGCGATGTCCATTAAGACCCTTGCCCTGCCAGCTTGGAGGGAGACTGACAGCGGGAGAATCGAGACCTAACCCCAGAGCGAGAAGACTTAGAACATTTGCCTCTCCCGGGTGCTACCACCAGGCCAGTCAGCTAGATGGGATCCTGAGGCGGGTGTTGAACATCCTCTGGGCTCAGCCCTAAGGTCATAACGACGTCCATCAAAACCCCTGCCCTGCCAGCTTGGAGGGAGCCTGACAGCGGGAGAATAAAGATCTAACCCCAGAGCGAGAAGACTTAGAACATTCGCCTCTCCCGGGTGCTACCACCAGGCCAGTCAGCTAGATGGGAGCCTGAGGGAGGGTGCTGAACATCCTCCGGGCTCAGCCCCAGGGTCATAATGACGTCCATCGAGACCCTTGCCCTGTCAGCTTGGAGGGACCCTGACAGCGGGAGAATTGAGACCTAACCCCAGAGCGAGAAGAATTAGAATCATTTGCCTCACCCGGGTGCTACCACCAGGCCAGTCAACTAGATGGGAGCCTGAGGGCGGGTGTTGAATATCCTTCGGGCTCAGCCCAAGGGTCATAACGACGTCCATCGAGACCCCTGCCCTGCCAGCTTGGAGGGAGCCTGACAGCGGGAGAATCGAGACCTAACCCCAGAGCGAGAAGACTTAGAACACTTGCCTCTCCCGGGTGCTACCACCAGGCCAGTTAGTTAGATTGGAGCCTGAGGGCGGGTGTTGAACATCCTCCGGGCTCAGCCCCAGGGTCATAACAACGTCCATCGAGACCCCTGCCCTGCCAGCTTGGAGGGAGCCTGACAGCGGGAGAATCGAGACCTAACCCAAGAGCGAGAAGACTTAGAATAATTTTTCGAGGGCTTATGATATTATGCTACGAAAGTTCCGCAAAATCTCATGTCATCATTACGATCATCAGGAAGAAAGGGCTCAAATGAATGAAACAAATTGTATTGAAAAATGGAAGCACATACAAATATTCTGGGATAGAAGCGTTTCAGGTCGTCGCCGCTCCAGGTGTGGCTCAGGGTCTTGCCCTGCAGATTTTGGAGGCGGTACCCTCCCGATCTTAGTGCCTCTTTTACGATGTATGGCCCCTCCCAGTTTGGATGGAGCTTGCCCACGACAGCGGATCTTCCCGCCGCATCTACCTTCTTTAGGACCAAATCACCTTCCGCAAACTTGTTGACCCTAACATGTTTGTCAAAATACATAGCCATCCTCCGTTTGACTTCCTCTAGCGGAACTGCTAATACGTCGCGCAATTCTTCTATCAGGTCCAAGGAGAGCCGTTGTTCCTCCTCGTTTTCAACTCTCCACTCCTCTCTTCCAGCTTTCGCCTCAGCGACCCTGGGAGTACGGACCTCGAGTTTGATGGGGAGCACTGCCTCACTTCCATGAGATAGTTTGAAGGGTTTCTCCCCTGTGGAGGTATTGGGGGTAGTCCTCAGGGCCCAAAGAACGGAGGGGAGCTGCTCCACCCAATTCCCTTTCAAATTTTGAACCCTCTTTTTCAGGAGGTTCACGATAACCTTATTGGCCGCTTCCACCTGCCCGTTGCTTCTTGGGTGATTGACAGAGGCAAACCTAAGGTTATTCCCAATCTCTCCACAGAATTTGATGAACTCGTTGCTGGCGAACTGCGGTCCGTTATCAGTGACGATGGCTTGGGGCATCCCATGCCTACAGATGATTTCCCCCCATACAATATTTCGGATGATCTGCGAGGTCACCTTGGCCAACGCCTTCACCTCCATCCACTTGGAGAAATAGTCAATCATCACCAACAAGAATCTTCATTGCCCGCTCGCCTGGGGGAAGGGCCCTACCAGATCCATTCCCCAAATTACGAAAGGCCAGGGGGCCGTGATACTCCGGAGTCGCCAGAGTCGCTGAGCTGGTTTTAGTTGGAGGGGGCGAATAGTTGATACTTATTGCATTTTTTGGCAAATTCGAAGGCATCATGCCCCAGGGTAGGCCAGAAGTAGCCCTACCTGATAATTCTCCCCTCCAGGGTCTGACCTCCCGAGTGACTCTCACACTCCCCGGAGTGGACCTCTTCCAAAATCCTCGACACCTCCCCCTCAGCCACACAATGAGCCAGCAACCCCGAGAGAGTCTTTCGGTAAAGTTGTCTGTCGCGCAAGAGGTAGTATGCTGACTTGTACTTGAGTTTCTTTCTATCCATCCCTTCTGGATACTCTTCAGTGGACAAAAAGGTGGTGAAGGGGTCCATCCATGTGGGTCGCTGATCTATCTCCATCAACTCTCCTTCCTCCAAGGATGGGTGGAAGAGGTCTGTGATGGTGCCCCCCACCCGAGGGCCGTGCTTGGCAAGATGGTCGACCTGTTCATTTTTCTTCCGCGACAAATGTTGAATGGAGAAGGTTTGGAACCCCCAATGATTCCCTTAACCTTAGCCAGATACCGCTGTAGGGTAGGCTCCCTTGCTTCAAACTCCCCGTTGACCTGGGAGGATATCACCATGGAGTCAGTGAGGACCTTTACATCATGCACTCCCAGATCCCTGGCCAGGTGCATCCCTGCGATAACTGTATTGTACTCGGCCTGATTGTTGGTTATGGAAAAATGTATTACCACTGTCTGCTCAATCCTGGTTCCTTGGGGGCTCTCCAAGACAACCCCGACCCCCAAGGAGTGCTTCCCGGATGCCCCGTCAACCATCACTTTCCAAGGGATGGGATAAGTGAGTTTGTCCTCTACTACCTCGACTACATAGCCAGCCAGGAAGTCAGCCATCGCTTGTTCCTTGATTGCGAGTCGAGGGATAGAGGAGATGTCGAACTCGCTCAATTCTACCGACCACTTGGCGAGTCTCCCTTAGTGCTCCACCCCCTCGAAGATGTTGCGGAGGGGGTGGTCAGTCACCACCTAGATGGAGTGTGCCTGGAAGTAGTGCCTGAGTCTCCGGGCCGAGATGATTAGAGCAAAGGCCAATTTTTCTAAGATGGGTAACGGAGTTCCGCCTTCCTCAGAACCCTACTCACGTAATAGATAGGCAACTGCTTCTTGCCTTCTTGCCTGACCAGGACCGAACTGAGAGCCTCGGCCCCAACCCTTGAGTATAGGAATAAGTCCTCTCCTTCCATGAGCCCTTGGAGGAGAGGGGGCTGGGTGATTTGTTTTTTCAGTTCCTGGAATGCCTTCTCGCACTCCTTGGACCATTCAAACTTCTTGCCCCCCTTCAATGCTCTGAAGAAAGGGGAGCACTTTTCTCCAGCCCTAGAGAGAAACCTGCAAAGCCCGGCCAGCCTCCCCGTCAGCCGTTGGACATCCTTGGCGTTCCGG
This sequence comes from Platanthera zijinensis, assembly GCA_039513925.1. NCBI lineage: Eukaryota > Viridiplantae > Streptophyta > Magnoliopsida > Asparagales > Orchidaceae > Platanthera > Platanthera zijinensis. The sequence goes on along the minus strand of CM077089.1, from coordinate 14,939,913 downwards.
GGGGCCCCTAGCTCCATTATTTCCTTAACTTTATCAGGATTTGGTTCTACTCCCGCGGGAGTGAGCAGATGTCCAAGGAATTTTCCCCGGCTGGCCCCGAAGACGCACTTCAGGGGGTTCAACCTCATCTTGTATCTACGCAGGGTGCCAAAGGTCTCCTCCAGATCCCGGAGGTGAGAGCCGACCTCCCGACTCTTTATTATCAAGTCATCCACGTATACTTCCAGGTTCCTCCCCTTCTGTCCCTGGAATACACAGTCCATCATCTTCTGGTATGTTTCCCCTACATTTTTCAACCCAAAAGGCATCATCTTGTAGCAGTAGCATCCATCTCCTGTAATGAATGAGACATCCTTTATGTCGGGAGGGTGCATCCTGATCTGATGATAACCTGAAAAGGCATCTAAAAAACTCATTACAGAAAAACCAACGGCTGAGTCTACCAGCGCGTCGATTCTAGGCAAGGGGTAACAATCTTTCGGGCATGATTTATTAAGAAGTGAAAAGTCTACACACATCCTCCACCGGCCGTCCCCTTTTGTTAACATTACAATATTTGAGACCCAGCCGGGGTATTGAATTTCAGAAATGAAGCCGGCCTCGAGGAGCTTGGTAACTTCCTCCCTGATCGGTTCGGCCAGCTTGTTCGTGACGGACCTCCTCTTCTGTTGGATGGGGAGATCTTCCGGGTCCAGGTTGAGGCGGTGGCAGACGACGTCAGTATCGATCCCAGGCATCTCGGCCGCGCTCCAGGTAAAGACGTCCACATTCTTTTGGATGCACTCCAGCATCCTGCCTTGATCCTCCGGGGTCAACCCCCCGCTGATGCGGACCTTCTCTACCCTACCATCCTTGGTGAGAACTTCCATCTCTACCACTTCCTCGGCGGCCTCCAACCGGGACTGCTCCTCCCATTTTGCAATATCCTCCCATCTTGGGGCAAGGACTTCCCAATCTTCCATGGCCATCACCTCGACCGACTCCTCAGGGAGTACCTCCTCGCGGGCCTCCCCCTCCATCCGTTCTTCCTCCCTGATCACTTCTCCGACTTCCTGACCATCCACCTCTTCCATCCTCCTCCCCATTTCCTCGGCCTCCTCCTGCCAAGAAATGGAATTTACTGCCATGACGTAACATTCTCGAGCCGCCTTGGGGTCATCACGGACTCGGACCTAAATCCCCTCCGCATTGAACTTAAGGCATTGATGGAAGGAGGAGGGGACACAGCGGAAGACGCTAATGAGGGGCCGTCCAAAGATGGTGTTGTAGCTGCTGGGGGCCTCTACTATAACAAATCGGCAGTTCCTGGACTGCCCCCCTAAGCTGACATGGAGTCCTACTCCCCCTTCTACTTCTTTCCTCTCCCCCGAAAAACCGAAGAGAGGCCCATCGGAGGCCAGCACACTCTTGGCTTCTACCTGCATGGCGTCGAAGGGCTTCTTGAAGATGATGTTACGGAGCTCCCCTTGTCAATGAGGATCCGGGAGACCGTGAAATTTTTGATGGCTGTCTGGATGACTAGCGCATCGCAGAAGGGGTCCTCATGACCCGGCATGTCCTCCCTTGAGAAAGTGATCCTCTCCTTTGGGGGTGGGGTCTGGGATGTGAAGACGATGCTCCTTCGGTACATGGTGTGGAGGCTTGCTTTCCGGGAAGCTTCGACCCCCACCCCCCCCCCCCATGGATCACTCTGATCCCTCCTCGGGTCACCACAACAGCCCGGTCTTCGCAATGGTCCCCCTCCGCCTGAGGTCGGACTTCCTCAATCCGCACTTCCTGGCGGTTCTGCTACTACTGCTATTGCTCCCTGTTTCCCCGTATCTCGAGGAACTCCGGGCACGTGATCGTCGTGTGCCCCTCCTCTTGATGGTAGTCACAGTAGGGCAGGTCTATCCTAACCTCCCTCCTCCTCCTTTGTTGTCCTCTTCTTCTTCCCCCCCAGGGCGATATCCATGGCTTCCTCCTGATCCGGAATGGGGGGTCTCTGACCCTGCCTCCCCCCTAGGGGTAAAACCGGTCGCGCCCACCTTGGCGGTTATCTCCTCCTGATAACCCCTTCGTAGTCCTTGATCCTGCCACTCTGGCCTCCAACCCAACCGGTTGTTCGGTTCCTGACGCCCCCACCCGAGCTGCGGCTGCTGCTGCTCTCTCTGCCGAGGCTCAACCCTTCTCTCCTCCTTGGCTCGGCCACCCCTTGGCTTCTCCTCCTCCACGGCCCACCTGGCCAACCTCCGGGCAAACTCTGGGTGTGCTGCCTCCATATCGACCTCCCTTGCCGCCCTTTCCAGGAGCGCCTCAAAAGACACTGGAGGCTTCCTCTTCAACTCCATGGCGAAGAACCCGGGCTGGAGACCCATGGTTAAGGCCACCATCATGGTGTGCCCTGGTATCTCTTGTACCTGGGACAGTTCCTCCTGAAACCTGTCCAGGTAACTTCCCAGGGTCTACCATGTTCCTTGTTTGATACAGAATAAGGACTTGGCCTCCCTCTTCCTTTTCTTGGAGGTGGTGAATCTCAACATGAACCCCCTGCGCAGGTTCTTGAAGCAGTAGATGGAGCCGTCCGGGAGCTGTTGAAACCACTCTCTTGCTTTCTCCTTTAGGGTGATGGCGAAGAGCCTGCACTTAAAGCCATCCGACATCTGTCGGATCGAGACATGGTCCTCAAACCACTGGACGTGCTGGACCGGATCTCCCTTCCTTGAGTAGTAGGACATCTCCGGCTCTCGGAACCCCTCTGGAACTGGGGTAGAAGAAACGAACTCGCTGTAGGGGCTTCCTCCCTCAGCTGGGCGAGTTGGGAACTCCCTCCACACTATCTCGCCGAAGTGATACTCGCCTTCTGAGCTCGGGAAAAGGACTCGCCCCCTCGGCTCGCACTCCCCCTCACTCGCGACTTCCTTCCCAGCTCGCCTGATGGGCGCGTCATTGCCAAGTGACGGGTCGGCGACCACGGGAACTACCGTCGTCGTTCTCTCAGCTCGCATGCCGAGTGCGAATGTGACAAGCACGAGCACTTCCTCTTTGAGCTCCACGGACATCCCTGCCGCCGAGGGAGGGGGAGGGGGTGGCGAGTTCGCCCTGCCTGAACCTTGCAATTCATCTCTTGCCATCGGACTTGCGGAAGATTTTCCGTGCTAACCACGCTCCACACTCACAGCACCAAAATGTTGAAACCGAAAAATCGGTCCCCGAGGAGTTCAACCCTTGGGGAAGGGGTGATCGCAAACTTACTTCTCTCCCCACGAGCCCAAATGTCAAAGGAAAAGGACCAGGGACAGACCCAAGGCTCCAGCACGGAGGTCCCACCACACACCCGGAAGATCTTAGAGCACTTCCCCTCCTTAGCCAAGTGCTGAAGCTAAGGTACCTCAAAAAGCGCTAGAAGACCGGGCACAAGAAAGCGTGTCCTTCTTAGGTACCCCTTGGGTCCTATTTATAGGAAAAGACGGTCTTAAAATATCCAATCTTCACTATTTTCGAGGACTATAAGCAGTCAAAAGTGGGTAATATGGTAAAAATACACCACAGCTGAGGGGCGAGCTGGCCCTGAGATAACGCCTACTCGGCAAGGGCGGCGAGTACTGGAGCGAGATAGCTTCACCCCACGCCGAGGTGAAAGGCGGTGAAGGTGCTCGCCCTACTCAACGCCGCGGGAGAAGGCATTGAGTGAGCTCGCCTCTCTCAATGCCACAGGCCTGGCTCGCCTCACTAAACGCCGCGAGAGAAGGTGTTGAGTGAGCTCACCGCACCAAATGCCGCGGGAGAAGGCGTTGAGTGAGATCGCCTTTCTCAACGCCACTGGCCTGGCTTGCCTCGCCTTAGGCCTGGGCGAGTTGGATCTGAAGCCTCTGCTCGCGGGTGACGTGCGTGCTGGCACTCGCCCGCCCCATGGCTTTGGGCGAGCACGTACTCGGCCGAATCTGCTCGCCTGATGAATTGACTTCCTTCCGCCGGGCTCAGCTCCACGAACTCCGAGCTCGGCCAGACGATTGTCGTGCCCGTACTCGGCACGCTGGGCTCAGCATGCTCCGTTGAACTCGCCTGGGGCTCTAGGGCGGTCTGAGCTGGCCGGTTTGGCTCCTGTTAGCCCACTAGCTGGATACAGGGTTGTACATCCATAATAAAAAATAGAATCATGAAGATTTATCTGCTCCTCCTAGGCCAGCAAAATACTTTCCTAATCCACTCATGTACTTTCAAAGACAAGAAGAATTGCACCTGAAACGACAACAACAACAAAGCAAGGAACTATAGAAGATCTAAAGTTTTTTTCTTTATGAGATTTTGTGGACTTGGATATCTCTTGGTCAAAATCTATAAATATAAATCTTCTATTTTTATGATCTGATTTTTCATTGCTTAGCACTTTCCTTATTACTGTGTTTACTAGTTACTTTATTTATTTATCTTGATGTAATTCACTTTAGTGTAGAGGGTTCTGACTTCTACAAATAGAGAGAGATTGTTGGGTATTGTATCCACAATAACCTAGATTTGTATGAAGTCACCCTTGAACTAAGATGAATTAAATTGTATTTGATGCCCTATTTGAGTTATGTGTTTGCAGGATATAATTTCCAAGTGTGGACCAAAGTCAGTCTACAAGGAGTCACCAAACACAGGACCATACAATGTAATTCCTCATTGAGTGATTCATGGTGTTGACTCATGTGTAGCCTCTCTATTGGGACATATTTCATTTTCAAAGCACTAAAGTAATGGAAGAAGCTGAATTCATTTGAAGAAAAATAATTTCCATAAAGTAAAAATTTTTCTAAGTCCTTTAATCGAATAGTATACTGGTACTCAAGTAGTGCTAGAATGAATTCTCGAGTATGCTAAGTATAGTTCTCGGGTAATAGAAATCTTTCTCGAGAAGGCTTAGTCCAATACTCGAGTAAGCCATGGAGTACTCGAGTACTACTAATCTATGTCTCGAGTTTACTCAAAAAATTATTTCTGAATATTTTCTAAGTGTTGTACTCGAGTAACAGAATTCAGTACTCGAGAATGCCAAGCCTTGTCTCGAGAAGTCAGAGGACCAGTACTGGAGTAATATAGAGTTAAGTTTCAAGAAGAAGTTTTGTTCTCGAGAATTTATAATTGTTCTCGAGAAGTTTTTTATAGTTCTTGAGTAATAGAGTTCATTTCTTGAGAAGCCAGAAGTCATTCTCGTAATTTCCTAAAGGACTTGTTCTCTAGAAATATACTTCCTCTTCTCGAGTAATAGAAGTCATTACTCGAGTAGTAGAGATTCACTCGAGAAATGCAGTACCGATTTCTGATTTTTTTTTCTTAAGTCCCGACAGAAGTAATTTCAAATATGATTAGAACTAAATTGGTCCACGTGGCATGCATTTAATGTGATTATGACCGTTAGTAAAGTCCTATAAAAGTTTTTATCAAATTCGACTAACCCTAACAAGAAGAATTTCCAAGTTTCTGAATCTTTCTTAAATTTCCAAATCGAGAAGTGCAGCTACTGCCGGCTCTGTCTTCTTCGCCGATCTTCTCTCTCGATCTAGAGATTCAGAACAAGAAGTTTCAACAGATCAAGATTTTCGACATCACTAGATATATTCCTTGATCGTGTTGATTCTAAAGTTCTCAGATCCAAGGTTTCTCAGATTTATTCCTCATCTTTTCTGATAAGGGCTGTTCAATTTTTTAAGAAGGAAGAAGTCGAGTTCAACCAGATCTGTGATGATAAGATAGTTTTTCTGATTGTAAATTCATTATATTGTTGCAGGAGTTATTCTCCGAGTTTTGTAGGAGTTTTACTCCGAGTTGTAGGAGGTATTCTCCGAGTTGTTGTAGGAGTGTTTTTTCCTCCAAGTTGTAGGAACTTTGTTCCGAGTTGTAGGATTGTTTTCAGTCTGAGAGAATAGTGAAGTAGACGAGTCTAGTACGTTGCTAGATCGGTGAGGTGGAAAGTGGATGTACCCAAGGTTGGGAACCACTATAATTTTTGGTGTCGTCTGTGAATGCTTATTTACTTTTTATGCATCGCTCTTACAAATTTTTATTCCGCAAAAAGATGCAGAACTCACCTATTCACCCCCCCCTCTAGGTTATTTAGGTTGACAACTTAAACATTTTCAATTTGGATCTTCAACAGCTTCTAGAGGATTAAGATAGAAGTGGGAGGACTGGGGTGATGCTGTCGGGAAATAAAAGGAGAAGAAAAGCCTCATATAGAAATATTGACTATTACTATGTTTTGTAAACAATCATTTTTCCTATTGTAAAATACACTTGCTTTCTATTAATAATTTCCTCTGTTTCACCATTGTAATGAATGTGCCATCATCTTCTTTCAAGTACTACTATACTTCTATTTCAGCTGTGTTGATATAGCATATCTATTCTCTGATTGTATCTTATCAAATTTGGGGTCCTGACTTTGATAAGTGTTGTTTGTATTTGATTAAAGTATGTTGAGAATTGTGTAGGCATTAGTTAACAATTGTTCAATCATAAACCGCAGGACAGAGGTGATGTGATGAGAAATTCTCAACTACATCGTTGAGAAGAAGCTCAACCATTCCTCTATCTTAGCGATATCGTTGAGACAAGCTACTTTCGTTATTTTAAATCATTCTCAGCTATTTAATCCATTATAATTGATCAATATAGTAGTGTGGCGCTTCATTTTCATTTTTAACCTGGTAGACATATATATATATATATATATATATATATATATATATATATATATATATATATATATATAAAGCCAAAGGTTTAATTTAAGACATAAAACCCCTAACCCTAGAAAGTCATCGACACCACTCCATCTCTCTCAACATTCTCAACGACCAGGACTTCTACAAATAGGGCCAAATTCAGCAAATATCCTTCATGAAGGCTATGAACTAGTTAGATTTGGATTCCAACATGCTTCAGAAGAGATTAAGGAAGTTATCAGGATGCTTGAAGCCATTAACTTAGAATTTCTTCTGTCAGAACCAAGTTTAATCCTGAAGGATGAAGTATTAGAACTATTTTCCCATGTAAAGGTCTCTTCATCTAGGAAATCTAATAAAAGCATGGTAAGGGATGTTAATATCAAGATGACTCCCAATAAGATTGCACAATCCTTACACCTTCCTTCTATAGACATTGAAGAGGATCAGAAGATATCTTCACAAAAAACAAAGCATGCCTTGGAATTGTGTGAGTTTAGTGGAGAAGGATATGGATCTTTGAAAATAAAGTACTTCAACCAGAGAGGCAAGTTACTTGCTGATATCATTGGGAAAGCCATCATATGCAAGACAAGTTCCCATGATTGCATTTCAAAGCCAATGTTTGAATTTATCACTAGAGTTATACTTCAGAAAAAGACAAATTGGGCTCTTATCATATTCCAGAAGCTGATTAACTGCCTTCAAGTTCCAAACTTAGGCAGAATTCTCTCTCTGTATCTATTAAATGCCTACCCTGAACATTTTAATAAGAATTAAGGTGTGAAGATACATTATATGAAAATAATGGACTTTAAAATTCTTGAGAGGTACGCTAGTGTTTTGCCAAAAAGTCAAGCAGTACAGAAGAATGACAAGAGCAAAGTCAAGGGAAAGAAAGTTATTGAGGAAAGTGTCTCTGACTCTGAACCAGAGAGTCAAAGTGGTGATAACATGACACCTACTCATAATACTGGCTTATCCTCCTACAATGAAGAGGGAAATGATGTTCAGGATTTCTATGTTCAGGTTAATATGAATCCTGATATTTCTTTAACTGAAAGGGAGCGGAATGCTTAAGAGACGGATGATGCATCTACTCAGGGTGAGATAGAGAAGGTTATTGGGGATATTCAAGACATTCAAGATAAATATGATGCCCCATGTGAGGGGGAGTAAGAGCATTTTACTGAGGAAATACTGGATATTCCTCTGGATCAATTTTTGGATACAAATGATCATGATAAGAAGGAGTCTCAAACTATGGTCCCTGCTCTGGGAGAAGGTTTTCCAATTTCCCAAGAGGTTATGTCATCAACTCAAATTTAGATGGATGGTCAAGAGGATCTAGGGATAAGAAAAAATCTTGTTGTCACAGATGTGCCACAAGTACCTCACTCCCAACCATCAATAAGTACATCTGAAAGCTCAATCCTATCCTCAAAGAAAGTAATGCTAGATGATCATTCATCTTCATTAAAGAGCTATATTGATGAATCTATCAAAGGAGTGAAAGCAAAAATCTTGTCAGAGGTTTAGAAAGTTAAAGATGAGATAATGAAAGAGTTGTATTTCCTAAAAGGTGACACTGCTCACCTCAATAAATAGATCACCAAGTGGTTTGACTTAGTTGCCAGCTCTATCAAACAAATGTCAACATTCCCAGATCTATGGATGATAGCCTAAGATGATAAAAGCTTTATTTAAAGTTATTTTAATGTATTTTTATTTAATAAATAATCAATTTTTATTTAGTTTATATTAATATTTGTATGAATCACTTTCTTTTCTAATTTCATCATAATATGGGCTACAATTATCACTTTGAAGCTACTATGGTTGATCAGGAGAAGAATCTAAGAAAATGGGAAAAATCCCAAGTACACTCCCCCCAGTCATGGGCATGACATGGGGCCGTGACCATTGTCACGGTCGTGCCTGACCCGAGTTATTCCAGATCGCGTTCTACAGTAATTTAAAAGTTTCACACCCATGTCACAGGCGTGACCTTCAGGTCACGGGCGTGACATTAGGCGTGACACCTTCCACGGGTGTGACTTCTCCAAGAGAACCAGAGGTCATTCCACGTCGATTTATAGTTACACACCTTGGTCATGGGCGTGACCAATAGGTCACAGGCATGACCTATTGGTGTGACAGCCAGGTCAGGGGACGGACTCAACCATCAAAAAGATAGTTTCCATTGCAAGTTGTTCCAAGCTTACACGCCCTAGGTCTTGGGCGTGACCTAGGGGCGTGACCCATAATTTAACAACTTTTGGCCATTTTTCCCCAATGTTCCCGGGCTTTTAAGATGGTGGTTTCATACCTTACATGCCCTAGGTCAAGGGCGTGACTCACCAGCAAAATTCACTATAAATTCCAAACAATGGCAGAAGCTGGAGAGGAAGATTTGGGAGTTTAGTTTTTATTAGTTTCGCATTTATTTATGTATTTTCCATTTCATGGAGTAATTTTTAGCTTTGTTTATTTTTAATTCAGGTACTTTTCATTTGCAATCATGTCTCTGTTTTTATGTATTTTCTTTATTATGTTTAGTAGCTAAATTTCATTTAGCACTTGATTATGATGAACTTTGGATAAAATAAACTTCTTTATTTTTCTCAAAATTATCAAGCTCATTATTATTCACTTTGATTTGTCTTTGAATTTTATTGCATCGAATTCATATGTCATGAACATGTTTTTTGATCCTAGATCTTTATCCTAGATTTACCGAGAGGTTGTGGATACGAGAAGATCACTCAAAGATAGAAGGAGTTGCAAGCACTTCTCGAGAGAGGATTACATAAATCTTCTGGATTGGAGTCATATCCAATAGTGGAGTTCGCTGCCTAAAGCAAGCTTATGGGTTTTGACTGCCCAAGGGATCTTAAACAATCAACCTAAGTTTAGTCGAGAGTGTATTCTCAAGAGAGATACTTTCGTATTTTGGGAACCTCGACGGTCGAAGTAAGTAATTAGAAGCTTGTATTTATTTATTTCATAAAAGTTTATTTTAATCCAAAGGGATTTTATATCAAGTGTTATATTTATTTCATTTTCTTATGATAGTCTAGTTTGATCACTCATTTTATATTCGATAAATAATATTAATTTGCGTGAGTAGAAGTATTAAACAGGCCCGAAAAAATACGACACTTGATATTTTATTTTAAAATATCATATACTATGAACGATAGATGCTCTTGTCTATAGTTCGTAGAAATTGGATATTATTAATCCTAAATTTTACACATCAATTTTTGGCGCCGTTGTCGGGAACATATTTTTGTTGATATTTTGAAAGCGCAAATTTATTATTTTTATCATTCTCTTTCTCTACCTCCATTTCCCTTTTTAATTTTCTTTTTTTAATTCATTTCTATTAATTAAATGTTATTTTATTTTTCCTTAATTAAAAAAAATGTTATCTCAAGTGGCCGCCAAGGTTGTCGAGCTTCAAAACAAACTAAATTGTATGGAAGCCGCGCGAAAGCGTCATTTTTTTTGTTATTATTGTGGTGCTGCTCATCGAAGTGAGGCATACTATCTTTATTATTATTATAAAAAATTTTCTTATAAAAATAATTTTGATAATAATTATGAAAATAATTTTTCTCACTTTAATGATAATTCTTTTTCCAATTTTCATGATAACAAATTTTCAGAATTTACTATTTTTCATGAAAATAAATTTTCGAGCTTTAACGAGAATAATATTTTTGTTTTTAAAAAAATTTCTTCCAACTCAGATGTTGATTTTTCTTGTTCGCAAGATCACCCAGAAAGATTCCCGAGTAATGAGAATAATTTTTTAGATGCAAATTTTTGTTCTTCTTCTTTTGCACCACAAATTTCATCTTCTAGTTTTGGGGAATTTTCGCAAATTCAATTTCTTTCTCCTCTCAAAAATTTAGAAGCTATTAATTTTTGTCCTAGTGATTTTTCACCCTCTTCAGATAATTTAGCTATTGAGGTACATGAATCTTAAGGTACCCCTTTAGTTTCTTATTTTGAAGATGAAGAAAAAAATTTTATTTCAAGAATTTATTTATTGTATGGGCACACCGGGTGAAATAAAAGGAGAACATGTTTCTTCTCCTACTGATTTTTCTTCTCTATCTCATGAATTCTCAAGCACTACCTATAAATACTTAAGAATTCAAATTCATGAAAATTTTGTGTCCAATGATTTTAATTTAAAAGAATTTTCAGATAACAATTTTATTTTAGAAAATGTACAACCAGATCTTGATCAAGTAGTTTCGCAAGAACCTGATATAAAAAATTGGATTAAGAGCTGCTACTATGAAGTAATATTATTAAAGCTTCATGAATGCAGCGATGCCTAAACCAACAAGGATCGTCTTAACACAAACACTATCGATCTCTTTTGAAGATTATTAGAATGCAGGATTAAACTTTCTAATTATTAATCAAGTAAGAACACAACTGTATAAAACTAAAATGAACGGTAAATCTACTGAAGTGCAGAAATGAATGTATACCGTTCTTGGATTCCATTTCGTGCTTCATGATGGTGGTCATGCCCAAGAGTGTTGATCTGTGGTTCTTTATAAAATCTGAAACTCTTGAGGAAACCAATAACATTCAATGACCTCTAAAAGAATGATCACTACAAGGAAGGATATGTTAGCACAATACAAGTGTGCAAATTAATCATGAAAGCCCAAAACTGAATTCAATTCAGTACTTCTGAATGGATATATATATATATATATATATATATATATATATATATATATATATATATATATATATATACAGGTTGATGAATTTCTTAAAGAAGTTACCTGAACCGATCAACTTCTCCTTTTGTCCACGGCGAAACACCGAAGGTAATTGGTTTTGAATCCCAAGTTGCTTGCCTTCAGATCCGATCAATGGAAAACTTCAGAAATGCTGATGTAGGAGTTGATGTAGGGCAACAACCTTGCCTCTTGACACCCGATCTGCAGTCCCGGACGACGAAAATGCCGAATGCACAGGAGGTGGTATCCTCCAATGGAGACGAAACAAGAGGAGGAAGATGAAGCCGTGCGGTCGCCGACGAGGATTAAGGTGAAAATCAAGCGGCACTGGCGATTTGCTTTCTCCGACGACGAAGCTTTCACGAAACCGAGCGACGGCGGCCGTTTGCGACCTAGGGCAGAAAAACTGCTAATCGGGAGAAGAAGGAGAAAAGGAATCGGGGACTTCACCTCTTGTTCACTGTTGAAAAAATCTATCAGGCATGAATGGAATCAAAGGGATTTAATAGGGAAAACCCTATTTTAGGAGTTACCAAAATTAGGACCAATAAATCCTATTAACTCCTAAAACAAAAAACTGAATGACAATTTAATCCAATGAATTAAACTGTCTTGCCCAAATAATAAAAAACGTGCCAACGGTGAGACCGATTCGCGTCATAAAGTACGAGACGATCTCGCCCACCTATCACAGGCTTCGATCGATCGCGCGGCTGAACTAACGCACGCGTGTAGGAGCCCGAATAGATTCTATGATTCGCGTGCGATTTCACCGGGACGTCTCGATGAAATGAGTCCACCCAACGGAAAATTTCCAACATTCTCCCACTTTGACTTATATTCATCGGAACTTATGACGTTCCGAATAAAATCTTCACTAAACTTAAGGGTACCATTAGCGAACGCGATAACAAGAGTCTACTCCTACGTCAATCCGGTCCAACCGAAACCTTCACACTGAATCATGGCGGTAACCGCATCATTGAGCGACACGGGACCTTCCATGGTCACAGCAGCTTAAAGACTCAATCGACATGGACAAAGCGCGGTTATATAAACCATAGAACAACACATTGAAAATGTGCACATGAAAGTTGTTCTAATCTGGTGGTCAACCAAATTTCTCAAATAAATGCACTAGACCATGCCACGAGAAATTCTTAAGTGTTCAAAAGAACAAGTATGTTTAACCTCAAGGTTTTGTATTGATGTGTCAAAAAACATACTACAGACTGTAATTAAAATGAAGTGCCCTAGCCTTATGCTCTGACTGACACAAGTCATGAGACTTTGTATGAAATGTGACATGTCACATAAATCCAACGAATATTGAAACTTAATAATATTGTTGAATGAATATTCTTAATTACTAATAAATTAAATAAAGTGCAAACCAAACGACAGATAACTGAATTGGAGCTTCATGTAGCCTCCCACTAATCAAGCGCATCGATTGACTCTTTAAGCCCCATATTAATAATATGTTTCTGAAACACATTAGGGCGAAGTCCTTTAGTAAGTGGATCAGCCAACATGTCATCTGTCCCTAAATGCTCCACTAAAATTTCACCATTTTTGACCAATTCCTTAATGGTCAAGAACTTAATTTCCATATGTTTTGACCCTATGATACTCTTATTGTTCATCGAGAACATAACTGCAAAGATGTTATCACAGTACATCTGGATGGGTCTAGCTACTGAATCAACGACCTTCAACTCCGTAATGAAATTCTTAAGCCACACTGCGTGAGTGGAAGCTCCAAAGAGACCGACAAACTCCACATGTATTGTGGATGAAGTGATGAGTGTCTGCTTGACACTCTTCCACGAAACGGCCCCACCAGCAAACTTAAAGATATAACCAGAAGTCGACTTCCTATCATCCTCACACCCGGCAAAATCAGAATCTGTATACCCCACTAACTCAAGGTCTTGAACTCTATGGTAGACCAACTTAGCATCCTTAGTTCCCTTCAAATACCATAAGACTTTTTTGGCAGCCACCCAATGATCAGGTCCTGGGTTCGACTGATATCTGCCTAAAAGTCCTACTGCGAAGGCAATGTCCGGTCTGGTACAGACTTGGGCATACATTAAACTGCCTACCACACTAGCGTAAGGTATATCCTTCATGCGCTCTCTCTCTATATCATTCCTGGGGCATTGTGATAAGCTGAGCTTATCACCTTTAAGTACAGGTACGTCACCCGGCTTACAATCGAGCATGCTAAATCTCTCAAGTACACGCTCGATGTAGGCTTTCTGAGAGAGTGCCAATGTATAATGAGATCGGTCCCTTATGATCTCAATTCCTAGAACGAAGGATGCTTCTCCAAGATCTTTCATATCAAAGTTTTTTGACAGAAATTGCTTAGATTCATGCAATAATGCCAAATCACTGCTCGCAAGCAAGAAATCATCCACATAAAGAATTAAGAAGATGAATCTGCTCTCACTGATCTTGAGATATATGCAACGGTCTACCTTATTTTCTACAAAACCAAAAGAAGTAACTACTTCATCAAATTTCAAATACCACTGTCTAGAAGCTTGCTTCAGACCATATAGGGACTTGTTAAGTTTACATACAAGTTGGTCGGAATGACCAGACTTGAATCCCTCAGGCTGCACCATATAGACCTCTTCAGCAAGATCGCCATTCAGGAATGCGGTTTTTACATCCATCTTGTGTAGCTCCAAATCATAATGAGCTACTAATGCCATTATCACTCTGAAGGAGTCTTTAGAGGAAACGGGAGAAAAAGTCTCATGGTAATCGATTCCTTCTCTCTGCGTAAATCCCTTGACTACCAGTCTAGCCTTAAACCGCTCGACCTTTCCCTTAGAGTCTTTCTTTGTCTTAAACACCCATTTAGAACCAATGGGCCTACAACCTTCGGGTAACTCAACTAACTCCCAAACCTTATTCAGCTTCATAGACTCCATCTCGTCTTTCATTGCTTCCCACCACAGATCAGTTTGAGGTCCAGACACAGCTTCCTTAAATGTCACTGGGTCAACAATATGAACAATGTCATAATCACTCTCTCCTAAATAGACTTCATAGTCTGAAGAAATTGCAGGCCTTCTCTGCCTAACGGATCTCCTAGCGGGTGGATGAACCTCCTGAACATGAGGAGGAAACTCAACTGGAACCGGTAGTAAGGCCGCTTCCACATCCTCCACTTGTTCCGTCACAGGTTCAGGCATCGCAGGATCTCCTATCAAGGGCACGAATAAATTAATGGGCACAACTTCTTCGACTTCACTAATAGGACGAGAGCAACTAGGTTCGTCAGCGACATCCCATTCTAAAAATTTAGCTGTTTGAGACTCCATAATTCTGGGTCCTCCCAAAGGGGAATAAAACTTAAATCCCTTAGAGTGATCTGGGTAACCTATGAAATAACAACGACAAGACCTAGGGGCAATCTTACTTTCTGATGGATTGTATAAACGAACTTCTGTAGGACAACCCCAAACGCGCAAGTGATTAAGCCTGGGTCGTCTACTAGTCCATAGCTCAAAAGGGGTTTTAGATACTGACTTAGACGGGACTCTATTAAGGATATACACTGCAGTCTTAAGCGCCTCGCCCCACAAAAATTCAGGAAGATTCGTTCTACTCATCATGCTCCTCATCATTTCCTTAAGGGTGCGATTTCGCCTTTCGGCCACACCATTTTGCTCGGGACTACCCGGCATGGAGTACTGGGCTACAATGCCACAACTCTCCAAGTATCTGGCAAACGGACCCTTATGTTGCCCGGAGGCATCATGTCTACCAAAATACTCGCCACCTCTATCGGACCTAACTATCTTGATGACTTTCCCCATTTGTTTCTCAACTTCAGTTTTGAAAATCTTGAACTTTTCAAGAGATTCAGATTTTTCCTTAATTAAGTACAAATAACCAAAACGGGAGTAGTCATCAATGAATGTAATGAAGTAGGTGTTTCTACAGAGGGTAGTAGAATAAGGACCACTGATATCCGTATGAATAACCTCTAACAAAACCGAACTATGAGTTGAGCCCTTCTTTTTAATCTTGGTCATTTTACCTCTACAGCAGTCTACACACATCTCTAGGTCACTGAAATCTAGAGTAGGAAGAATATTTTCCTTAATTAATCTTTCTACTCTTTCCCTAGAGATATGACCTAACCTTTTATGCCATAACATGGAGGACTGTTCCTTAATGAGAGGTCTTTTATTAGCAACGCGTTCTACATTATATGAGGTGGCCTAAAAATTAACAGGTGCAAGACATATTCTATATAAACCATTAGATAGACTGCATTGGCCAATAAACTGTGATTCAAGAAAAATCTTAATTAAACCACAAGAAATATTAAAACCATAATTAAGTTTATCTAGTGCAGAAACAGAAATCAAGTTCCTCCTAAACGAAGGAATATAAAATATGTCTTTTAAAATAAGTTCATATCCTGAATCAAGGACTAAACCAATGTCCCTGATGAGCTCCACCTCCACCTCAGCATTGTTCCCAACTGTGAGTCTGCACTCACCCTTGCTTTGCCTCCTCCTTTTGATGAACCCCTGCAGTGTGTAAGCAACATGATTAGTTGCTCCACTATCGAGCCACCAAGAACTTGATGGGGCTTCAATTAAATTGGATTCACAAAGGACTAGAGCTAAGGGATTACCATTAAGTGCAAATCCACGCTTCTCCATCCAAGACTTGAACTTTAGGCACTCTTGCTTTACGTGCCCCTTCTTCTTACAAAAGAAGCAGCTAAGAGGCTTCTTTCCACCAGTGTCCCTGATCCCTGAAGACTGTCCATCCCGAGGCTTAAAGGAGCTTTGGACTTCTTCTTAAAAGAGGGCTTGACAACGAGCAATGCAGTGTTTGTCTTCTCGTTCTTCAGTTTCTCCTCCTCAGCTACACATCGAGTAATCAGATCATTGATCCTCCATGCCTCGTCTTGAGAATTATAGGTTGTCTTCAAGATGCTAAACTCTGCAGGAAGGGTGTTGAGTACTTGGTGCATGATCAACGCTTCAGGGAGAGCAATCTCCAACTCATGCAGCTTGGTCTGAAAATAGACCATCTTTAGAATGTAATCGCGGACACCCCCTCCTCCCGTATACCTCATGGAGAAGAGGTCCTGAATGAGTGTCCCGATCTCAGCATTAGAAGACACCTTATACCTCTGCCCAATGGCAGTTAGAAAAACTCTAGCGACGTTCGTGTCAGGAAGACCACTCAGCAGGTGCTCTGGAATGGAACGCTTCATAGTCAACAAGCAAATTTTGTTCGACTTGTTCCACGCACCGTAATGATCCTTCTCAGCTTGAGTGCTGGTCGCTGTGAGGGCCGCAGGCTGGTTGGTATTCATGGCCATCTCTATGTCCGCCATCTCGAGAGCAAACATGATGTCGGACTTCCACTTCTTAATGTTCGATCCAGTGAGTTTCTCAATGGTCGCCATATTATTATGAACGGTGAAGGTAACTGTATGGAGAGAAAAGAATAATATTAGAGACAAAATAGGGCAACAGTGGCTATAAAACCCTGAGTAGCACACTAAGTGGAGAATTCAGTCGCGTCGGCGGGCAACACCTTTGGGCAGACTACGCGCCACGCAATTAGTAATTCTCCAACACAAGAACTAGCAACAGTTATGCTTGAACCTTTCGTAGATCTACTACCTTTGGGCGAATAGATTACTAGAGCCCCGCACTACCGTCCAAATATCCATGTGTATCCCTCTGAACCTATTGCGCAAGCACCACCTTTGGGTGAATGATTGCGTGTAACACCCCAAATTGTTGTAGGAGCGACAGGGATCGATTTTGGCCAAGACAGGTTTTTGGTGCAGGTGACACGGGCCCCGACACGGGCGTGTCGGAGGCCGTGTCGGGCGTGTCGAGCTCGGGCCGTATCGTCGACCAGCGCAGGTCGACGATGGTCGTGTGGTGGAATACGGCCTAGGACACGGGCGTGTCCCAGGCCGTGTCACACCTGTGCTGTGCGGTTGGGTGCACGGGTAGTGACACGGGCACGAACACAGGTGTGTCTAGTTTGACACGGGCGTGTCCGATGCCATGTCACCAAGCCGTGTACCCCTCTGACTGCAAAGTGTTGATTTATTGCACACGGGGGGCGTGACACGGGTCCCGACACGGGCGTGTCGTAGGCGACACGGGCGTGTCGGAGGCCGTGTCACATGCCGTGTGATGGTTTTCAATTTGGGTCGAGACGGCGAAAGAGCTACACGGCCAGGCACACGGCTGTGTGCCAGCCCGTGTTCGGCCCAGATTTTATGATTTTTGATTTAATCCGGGCCGTTCGTTTCCTTGGCTTTGGATCCGACGGTGGGGGGCTGCTCCTGGGTGGTTATGGCCGGGAAATAGGGTTTAGAAACCCATTTTTCATTGGCCCATCTCTCTCTAAAAGTTAGAGAGAAGGGAGAGCAAGGAGGAAGGAGGAGTCCAAGATCCGGCCGCCGGAAGAGCTTCGGAGCTCCGAATCGCGATCCGAGTCTAGATCCGCGGAGGCGACGCCGTTGCGGTGCTTTCCAACTGTATAGTATTCGATGGCGTCGCGGAAGAATGCAAGGGTAACGATTTCTCATCCTTGGGCATATGAAGCCCTTTTTCCCTTTGCATAGGAAGCCCTCTCTCGCGAGTGAGCGAAGAGTTGGAGCGTTCCTTGGGGTAGATATGTAAAGTCCCCCTTGTGTAGAGTACGTAAGCGAAAACGGACATAGGCATTGTGTGTGAAGCCTATCCGAACAAGTAGAGCCGGGTCGGTGATGTTGCATTGCATATGAATCGGGGAAGACTCCGGGTGTTTGGGTGTTTTTCGGGTTTTCTACGTGGTAGATTGCATCAGGGAGCCTTGGAGATTAACTCCAAGATGCACCCGAAAAACTGGGCAAAAGCGGGTTTTGCCAACACGGTGGCCGGGCAGCCAACGTGAACATAACCGGGTTATGTGATTGTTGTGGCGGAAACGGGACTCGGTGAGTCTTGACCTGTGCATATAGCTTAAATTGCCATTGCGATATGAGCACGGGTCAGGCGGAACTGTATCCGGTCTATGTCGTTCGGTAGGACCGTTGGCATGGATGAGGGTCTTCGGCGGTCTATGGCTTAAATTGCCGTGACCAAGGCCAGGAAGGCAAAATGCTCATAGGGATGACCGTCCAAGAGGCGGTGGTGGATTGGGAACGTCTATGGCTTGAATTGACGTGACGTTGGCCGGTTCGCCGAGAATGTGCCCTGAGTGCACGGGGTGTGTGACCGTGCGAGCCTACGCCTGTGTTGATGTGTGTTCACATTAATATATTGCCTATACTAATAAAGTGCAGGGAAAGAGCATCGCCGCCCCGATTTTGGGGGCGGGATCGTTATAATTTGGTCAGCATTGCTGACCGTTGCTATTGTTTGCCACCGGGCGGTGGTTTGTGGCTTGCAAGTGTTGCGGAGCAGAGCGGGAAATAGCGGGCTAAAGCCCTTGTTGCTGTGTCGGCCCTCGAAGGCCTAATTGCTTATGTTTCTTTCCCGTTTTCATGTATGGCCGGCCTGCGTGCCGAAGTTTGAAAAACACTATTTTGTTAAGTGAACAGTGTAAGGCCTTAAGGCCAGTTCTCTTTTGTGTATGATTACATTCCTGAGTTTGTAGTGGACATTCATGATGTGTAGCAGGGTTCTTGTTCTCTTTGCAACTGTATATAATTGCTTCCGCTAGGTGTTGTGTAGGACGTGGTGATTGGTTGAATGGTTTCAACGCGTAACCAACCGGTCTGTCCGTAGTATATGGCGTCGGGCCCCGGTCGGACCTACTGTTATATGCTATGCGACGGATAGGGGTGTTACAAATTGGTATCAGACTTCTGGTTTCGGTCAAGCTTAAATGAATTCGTGGACGAATTCACTTTAAGGGGTGGTGAGCGCATGTGTGCGTCATCGTTATAACATGAAAAGAACCCATGAATGTCCACTTAGGAATGAAAATATACTTATTTGAGGAACCTGCGTGTTCCTATAATTGCTGTTTGCAGTAATTTTTGGTCGCTTATCGGTGATTTGCACGATTATAGGTGACCAGAAGTGGTGCTGGGCCGTCTGAACGGCCAGGTTCTGAGGCGAGCAGTGCACCAAGCGATGCGCCTGCAACACCTCCGTCTGTCGAGACCATTAGGTTGGTGGCAGAAGCGGTCATGACAATGATCAATGCGCAGCCTGCAAGGCAGGTGCAGCAGCCCGCTCCTGCTATGGAGCAAGTACCGCTTCAGACGGCAGAGCAAAGGAGAGTTGAGCAAGTAGTGTTGGAGCCAGAGTTGCCTCGGAGAGCAATGGAAAGATAGCTGAAGCACGTGATGGCCTTTCACCCACCTGTATTCACGGGGGCAGAAACCCCGACCCAAGCAGAGGATTGGCTCTCAAGGGTCAACAGGGTGATGACTGCGACGGAAACGGAAGAGTGGCAGAAGACCACAATAGCGACGTTCCTGTTGGATGGGGACGCAAGACTATGGTGGGAAGGCCTAGAGCTACATCAGTTGCGGGGAAGGCCGTTGGCCGAAGTTTTGATGGAGGAGTTTGCGAGACTATTCATCGCTCGATACCTCCCCTCGGCGCAGAGAATTGCGCTAGAAAGTGAGTTTCAAAAGTTGGTGCAAGGGGATTGCACCGTCGATGAGTACCTCCACGAGTTTACTCGGTTAGGGAGATATGCCGGCGCTACCATCGCAGACGAGGAGCGCAAGACGAGCCGCTTCTACGAAGGGATAAGAGATGATTTAAGGTTGCTACTGTCGGGGCCCAAGGCGCAGGGCTTCATGACCCTGGTCAGTTCGGCCCGGTCCTTGGAGAAGGACATGAAGAATGTCCAAGCAAAGAAGGAATCTGGTAGCAAGAAAGCGGAGTTCAAGGCACCAACTACGTCGAAGTCGGGGTACCGCAGATTCTATAAGAAAGCTAGGACGTCGGGTCCAGCTGCTTCAGGTGCCTCGGGGACAACTACCAATCGAACCTCGGGCGCTTGTTCCGCGTGTGGAAAGCCGGGGCACTTTGCCCGTGATTGCTGGAGTGGACGCTCAAAGTCCGAAAGGAAACAAGGAGCTACCTACGAGGAGAAGGGCAAAGCAGTGGAGTCGACCGCGTCCCACTATGCTCCGACTCAGCCTAGAGTCTATAACTTGGGCCAGCAGGAGGCCATCAAGCAAGCAGATGTGGTGACAGGTATGAGTTAATTTATAGCAAGTTAGCTTTAATACCATTATCTATTGCTTGTTAGCCTAATATTGTTTGTATAGGCTTTGTTGTGATTAGTGATAGTCCGGCACGGGCACTGTTCGATACGGGAGCTTCACACTCCTTCTTGTCCAAAAGCTTTATATCGCGCATCGGAGTCCCTTCTTCGATGGCGAAGGACAAGTTGGACGTGCTGCTACCGAATGGGTGCTCGATGCGTGCGGACAGAGTGTGCGCCGTAAAGGTTCACATTGGGAGCCAAGAGTTCGACTTGCTAGCATCATTGCTGCCGCTAGTAGAGTTCGATGTGATCTTTGGGATGGATTGGCTGTCAGAGCAGAAAGCTTGGATTGACTGTGACCAGAAGGAGGTCAAGCTGGGTGTAGGGCGAGAGACTACATTCGAGGGGCTAAAGGGGTCGATCAAGACACTGATGTCTGCTCTTCAGGTGGTGAAGGCGGTTCGTGCTGGTGCAGAGCTGTTCTTCGCAGTAGTGGGGGCTGTGGAGCCAAAGTCTCCATTGGATAGCATCCCCGTGGTTTGCGAATACCCCGATGTGTTCCCGGATAGTCTTCCCGGAGCCCCACCGCGGCGGCAGATTGATTTCACCATCGAGCTCGTACCGGGGGCCAAACCGGTGTCACGTGCTCCGTATAGGTTGGCGCCTAAGGAGATGGCAGTGTTGAAAGTTCAGCTAGAGGAGCTGATGGAGCAAGGGTATGTGCGTCCAAGCTCGTCGCCTTGGAGCGCACCGGTCCTCTTCGTTAAGAATAAGGACGGGAGTATGCGGCTGTGTATCGACTACAGAGAGTTGAACAAGCTAACGGAGAAGAATAAGTACCCGATCCCGAGGATTGATGATCTCTTTGATCAGTTAGTCAGATCGTCGGTATACTCCAAGTTGGACTTGAAGTCGGGGTACTATCAGTTGAGGATCAGGGAGTGTGATATCCCGAAGACGGCGTTCAGTACGAGGTATGGGCATTTCGAGTTCACGGTCATGCCGTTTGGACTGACGAATGCGCCATCGGTATTTATGGACTTGATGAACAGGACGTTCAGAGATTTCCTGGATCGCTTTGTGATCGTCTTTATTGACGATATTTTGGTGTACTCGTAGTGCGAAGAAGACCACTTCAAGCATTTGCATTTGGTGTTAGAGACACTGAGGAGGAATGAGCTTTATGCAAAGTTCTCCAAGTGCGAGTTCTGGCTACCCTCGGTAGCGTTCCTTGGTCATGTAGTGAGTGGGGAAGGTATAGAGATGGATCCGGCGAAGATTGTTGCGATACGGGAGTGGCCTGCGTTATCTTCTGTCGCGGAAGTCCGTAGTTTTCTCGAGCTTGCCGGATATTACAGGCGCTTCCTAGAGAACTTCTCGCGGTTAGCATTACCTCTCACGAAGTTGACAAGGAAGGATCAGAAATTCTTGTGGACGCAAGAGTGCGTGCAAGCTTTTGAGGAGCTGAAGGGACGGTTGACCACGGCGCCAGTGCTTAGTTCGCCGAGTGGGACTGAGGGCTTTGAGGTGAATAACGACGCTTCGGGTAGTGGCTTGGGCTGCGTGTTGTTGCAGCATGGGAGCGTGATAGCGTATGGATCACGTCAGCTGAAGGTGCACGAAAGAAATTATCCGGTACATGACTTGGAGTTGGCGGTCGTGATATTTGCACTCAAGTTGTGGAGGCGCTACCTATACGGCGTAAGGGTCGATATATACACCGATCACAAGAGCCTAAAATACTTGTTGGATCAAAAGGACCTTAATATGAGGCAGAGGAGGTGGATGGAGTTCCTGGGGGACTACACCTTCAAAATACATTATGTACCCGGGAAGGGCAACGCAGTTGCGGATGCGCTGAGCCGCAGGGCTCCCGCCTAAGCCAACTGGTTATCGGTGCATGATGAGCGGCTAGTACGGGAGTTGGAGGAGCTTGAGATCTGTTGCGTTGACAGGCAGACGAGCGCTAAAGCAATGTTAAACTGGACAGAAGTGCAGTATGACCTGGCTGACCGGGTTCGGCAGGCATTAGAGTTAGATGACTCCATGAAGGAGCTTATGGAGGCCGCTCTGGATGGGTTGAATTCCCAGTTCTCGGTGGAAGATGGCTTATTAAGGAAGGATCATCGGTTGTGCGTCCCGAGTGGGGGTAACCTCCGGGCGGAGTTGATGTACGAGGCTCATCATACCAAGTACTCAATCCACCCAGGGAGCACGAAGATGTATCGTGATCTCAAAAAGTTGTTTTGGTGGCCGGGGCTCAAGAAAGATGTGGCATTGTACGTGGCTAAGTGCCAAACGTGCGCCTTGGTGAAGGCGGAGTGCCAAAAGCCGGGAGGATTTCTGAAGTCCTTGCCTATACCGGAGTGGAAATTCGATGATATATCTATGGACTTTGTGCACGGGTTGCTAAGGTCGCAGAAGGGGAACGACGTCATCTGGGTGATCGTAGATCGGCTAATCAAGGTGTCGCATTTCATTCCGCATAGGAAGGATGATCCAGTGGAGAAATTGGCAAAGTTGTATATTGACAATATTGTTAGGCTGCATGGTGTGCCCCGTAGCATTGTGAGTGATCGCGATGGGCGGTTCACGTCAAATGATTGGAGGTTGGTGCAGCAGATGCTGGGAACGAAGTTAAAGTTCAGCACAGCTTTCCATCCGCAGACGGATGGGCAGACCGAGAGGGTCAATAGAACGATGGAAGACATGCTACGCATGTGTGTTCTGGATTTCGGTAGGCATTGGGAAGACCACCTTTATTTGGTGGAGTTCGCGTGCAACAACAGCTACCAAGCGAATATACAAATGGCGCCCTTCGAGGCCCTATATGGTAGGAAGTGTCGCACGCCGTTATCGTGGCTTGAAACGGGTGAGGCAAGGTTGTACAAGAAGCAGGAGGTGGAAAGTTCTACCTCATTATTGCGGATCATTCAGGAGCGCTTGTTGATCGCTCAGTACTGGCAGGCGAAGTATTACAATGCCAAGCACCGGAACGTGGAGTTCGCGGTAGGCGATTGGTTATATCTGAAAGTGAAGCCGTTCAAGGGGGTTTCGCGGGTAAGACGCTTGAAGAAGTTGAGCCCAAGATACCTTGGACCTTTTGAGGTTCTGGAGCGAGTCGGCGAAGCGGCATACCGTTTGAGGCTATCGGAGGAATTGAGTGGATTACATGATGTGTTCCACATTTCTGTGTTGCGGAAGGCGGTGCAAGAGCCTTCGCAGGTGATCGCGGTTGACCAAGTGCCGGTGGACGAAGGGTTGACGACTAGGGTCAAGCCCATTCGCATCGAAGATGTTGAGGTCAAGAGGCTTCGTAACAAGGAGATCCGGATGGTTAAGGTCCGGTGGGATAATTGCGGGCGTGAGGAGCTCTCTTGGGAACGAGAGCAGACTATGCTCGAGGAGTACCCGGAATTATTCCGTTCAGGTACTGTTTTACGATAAGTCCTGTTTTTCCATTATTAATTTCGTGGATGAAATTCTTTAAGGGGGGGTAGAATTGTAACACCCCAAATTGTTGTAGGAGCGACAGGGATCGATTTTGGCCAAGACAAGTTTTTGGTGTAGGTGACACGGGCCCCGACACGGGCGTGTCGGAGGCCGTGTCGGGCGTGTCGAGCTCAGGCCGTATCGTCGACCAACGCAGGTCGACGATGGTCGTGTGGTGGAACACGGCCTAGGACACGGGCGTGTCCCAGGCCGTGTCACACCTGTGCTGTGCGGTTGGGTGCACGGGTAGTGACACGGGCACGAACACGGGCGTGTCTAGTTTGACACGGGCGTGTCCGATGCCGTGTCACCAAGTCGTGTACCCCTCTGACTACAAAGTGTTGATTTATTGCACACGGGGGGCGTGACACGGGTCCCGACACGGGCGTGTCGCAGGCGACACGGGTGTGTCGGAGGCCGTGTCACATGCCGTGTGCTGGTTTTCAATTTGGGTCGAGACGGCGAAAGAGCTACACGGCCAGGCACACGGCCGTGTGCTAACCCGTGTTCGGCCCAGATTTTATGATTTTGGATTTAATCCAGGTCGTTCGTTTCCTTGGCTTTGGATCCGACGGTGGGGGGCTGCTCCTGGGTGGTTATGGCCGGGAAATAGGGTTTAGAAACCCATTTTTCATTTGCCCATCTCTCTCTAAAAGTTAGAGAGAAGGGAGAGCAAGGAGGAAGGAGGAGTCCAAGATCCGGCTGCCGGAAGAGCTTCGGAGCTCTGAATCGCGATCCGAGTCCAGATCCGCGGAGGCGACGCCGTTGCGGTGCTTTCCAACCGTATAGTTTTCGATGGCGCCGCGGAAGAATGCAAGGGTAACGATTTCTCATCCTTGGGCATGTGAAGCCCTTTTTCCCTTTGCATAGGAAGCCCTCTCTCGCGAGTGAGCGAAGAGTTGGAGCGTTCCTTGGGTTAGATATGTAAAGTCCCCCTTGTGTAGAGTCCGTAAGCGAAAATGGACATAGGCATTGTGTGTGAAGCCTATCCAGACAAGTAGAGCCGGATCGGTGATGTTGCATTGCATATGAACCGGGGAAGACTCCGGGTGTTTGGGTGTTTTTCGGGTTTTCTACGTGGTAGATTGCATCAGGGAGCCTTGGAGATTAACTCCAAGGTGCACCCGGAAAACTGGGCAAAAGCAGGTTTTGCCAACACGGTGGCCGGGGAGCCAACGTGAACATAACCGGGTTATGTGATTGTTGTGGCGGAAACGGGACTCGGTGAGTCTTGACCTGCGCATATGGCTTAAATTGCCGTTGCGATATGAGCACGGGTCAGGCGGAACCGTACCCGGTCTATGTCGTTCGGTAGGACCGTTGGCATGGATGAGGGTCTTCGGCGGTCTATGGCTTAAATTGCCGTGACCAAGGCCAGGAAGGCAAAATGCTCATAGGGATGACCGTCCAGGAGGCGGTGGTGGATTGGGAACGTCTATGGCTTGAATTGACATGACGTTGGCCGGTTCGCCGAGAATGTGCCCTGAGTGCATGGGGTGTGTGGCCGTGCGAGCCTACACCTGTGTTGATGTGTGTTCACATTAATATATTGCCTATACTAATAAAGTGCAGGGAAAGAGCATCGCCGCCCCGATTTTGGGGGCGGGATCGTTATAATTTGGTCAGCATTGCTGACCGTTGCTATTGTTTGCCACCGGGCGGTGGTTTGTGGCTTGCAGGTGCTGCGGAGCAGAGCGAGAAATAGCGGGCTAAAGCCCTTGTTGCTGTGCCGGCCCTCGAAGGCCTAATTGCTTATGTTTCTTTCCCGTTTTCATGTATGGCCGGCCTGCGTGCCGAAGTTTGGAAAATACTATTTTGTTAAGTGAACAGTGTAAGGCCTTAAGGCCAGTTCTCTTTTGTGTATGATTACATTCCTGAGTTTGTAGTGGACATTCATGCTGTGTAGCAGGGTTCTTGTTCTCTTTGCAACTGTATAAAATTGCTTCCGCTAGGTGTTGTGTAGGACGTGGTGATTGGTTGAATGGTTTCAACGCGTAACCAACCGGTCTGTCCGTAGTATATGGCGTCGGGCCCCGGCCGGACCTACTGCTATATGCTATGCGACGGATAGGGGTGTTACATTGCGCACTAGTCTCAAAGAAATCTCTAAAACATGTGAAAATGTAATCTCACAAACTGACTCGAAAAGGGCCACTTTGGCGGCTACGGTTCTTATCAATTTATGAGACTCTTTCACACCGGGATATCTGAATATGACCCTAAAATTAATATCGTGTTTCTTTTCCTTAATGACGTGTGGGCAATAAATCGTCTACAAAAAACACGAAGCTTTTGTCAGGGATTGACTTAATAAAAGCACTTTGGTTTTTCAATCCTAAATTTTATTTCTCTCCTTTTTAACTAAATGGGTTTTTTGAAAATTATGTTCTTTAAATGAATTAATCAGAAAATGATCTACTCCAAAATTATGAATGAGACCAAAAGGCTTGAGTCAACTCCCTCTGATACCAACTGATATAAAAAATTGGATTAAGAGCTGCTACTATGAAGTAATATTATTAAAGCTTCATGAATACAGCGACGCCTAAACCAACAAGGATCGTCTTAACACAAACACTATCGATCTCTTTTGAAGATTATTAGAATGCAGGATTAAACTTTTTAATTATTAATCAAGTAAGAACACAACTGTATAAAACTAAAATGAACGGTAAATCTACTGAAGTGCGGAAATTAATGTATACCATTCTTGGATTCCATTTCGTGCTTCATGATGGCGGTCATGCCCAAGAGTGTTGATCTGTGGTTCTTTATAAAATCTGAAACTCTTGAGGAAACCAATAACATTCAATGACCTCTAAAAGAATGATCACTACAAGGAAGGATATGTTAGCACAATACAAGTGTGCAAATTAATCATGAAAGCCCAAACTGAATTCAATTCAGTACTTCTGAATGGATATATATATATATATATATATATATATATATATATATATATATATATATATATATATATATATATATATATAGATTGATGAATTTCTTAAAGAAGTTACCTGAACCGATCAACTTCTCCTTTTGTCCACGGCGAAACACCGAAGGTAATTGGTTTTGAATCCCAAGTTGCTTGCCTTCAGATCCGATCAATGGAAAACTTCAGAAATGCTGATGTAGGAGTTGATGTAGGGCAACAACCTTGCCTCTTGACACCCGATCTGCAGTCCCGGACGACGAAAACGCCGAATGCACGGGAGGTGCTATCCTCCAATGGAGACGAAACAAGAGTAGGAAGATGAAGTCGTGCGGTCGCCGACGAGGCTTAAGGTGAAAATCAAGCGGCACTGGCGATTTGCTTTCTCCGATGACGAAGCTTTCACGAAACCGAGCGACGGCGGCCGTTTGCGACCTAGGGCAGAAAAACTGCTAATCGGGAGAAGAAGGAGAAAAGGAATCGGGGACTTCACCTCTTGTTCACCGTTGAAAAAATCTATCAGGCATGAATGGAATCAAAGGGCTTTAATAGGGAAAACCCTATTTTAGGAGTTACCAAAATTAGGACCAATAAATCCTATTAACTCCTAAAACAAAAAACTGAATGACAATTTAATCCAATGAATTAAACTGTCTTGCCCAAATAAATAAAAAACGTGCCAAGGTTGAGACCGATTCGCGTCATAAAGTACGAGACGATCTCGCCCACCTATCACAGGCTTCGATCGATCGCGCGACTGAACTAACGCACGCGTGTAGGAGCCCAAATAGATTCTATGATTCGCATGCGATTTCACCGGGACGTCTCGATGAAATGAGTCCACCAAACGGAAAATTTCCAACAGAACCTCCTCCTTACAAAAATTTTTTTGTCATGTTTATTTTTCATTTTCTTATTCTAATGATTTTTAGGTAGAAGATGAGTCGTTGCAATCAAACGTCTTCCCCAATCCATTTACTGCTTATCTACAAAAATTCAAATCACCTCAGGTATGTATAGAGTTACATATTCAAGTCGAATGCTACAAGAATAAAAATAAAGATATAAGTGGTGGAGTAGTCGGGCGACCGACTTCAATACACTCGCTGAAGCATGAATTAAGGGAGTTGTCCGTACACTTAAATTTTTATTTCCCTTTTTCCTAACCAAAATCATCTAACTTAAAGACGAGAAAAAGAAAAACACACTTGGGAGACACCCCTTGCTTATCTTTAAATTTTTGCAATTTAATTTTCAATGCATTTGTTTTTCTTTTCCCCTGCTACTTATAAACATTGGGAACAATGTTTATTTTTAAGTATAGGGGTGGGATCTCTTGTTGTTTTTTTATTTAAAAATTTTTAAAAAAATGATGAAAAATCTTTTAAAATCCAAAAAAATAAAAAATCTTTCAAAAATACAAAAAAAAAATTATAAAATTCTAAAAAATTAATTTCTTGGAAAGGGTCGTGTTGGGCTTTCATCCCACAAAACCGCATAATACCTTGCAAACCAGCCATTGGATAGTCTTTGGGAAGTCCAAGAAAAAAAAAGTTGGGATTTTAATTTATGTTATTTAGTCTTTATATCCTTAAAAAATCCAAATATAATATACCCCTGCTTATTTGTTTTGTGATTTCCTGAAATTTAGTTTGAGTAAATTTATATTAATTTTTATAATTTTTTTCACTAGACTTTTATTTTATCATACTTAGTTAGCTTAAAGTTTTTAGGTGATTTAAATTTAAGAAATATTTAATGAATTAAATTTATTTAGAGTAATTTTTTTCGCACTTTTTCTCTTTTTATTATAATTAGTTTCAATTTTGTGGTACATTGCTTAACATTTTTAGATTTCAATTATAGTCACTTATGCTTTAAGATTCTTAAGAAAATGAAATTTACTATAGTTGCTTTCGAAGTTTTTTTAATTTAATCTAAAAATTGTCGAGCCTTTTTCTTTTTATTTTTATATTCTTGTTAGATCACATGTCATGGGAATTAAGCATTCCTTGGTACACATATGCAACCCCCAAAATAAAGGATGGAGTAAGATGATAAAATTCATTACTCCCATTTATTTTTGTTTGTGAAGAGAAAAAAAAATATTTATTCATATGTCATGGAAAATGAGATGATATAATTCATCATTTTCTTGGTAAACATATACAAATTTTACAAAAAAAAGATAAAAAATGTGTGCGGGTGAGAGGATAAAATTCATCACCCCCGATCAAAAATCTCTTCATATTCCTTGTTCCTAATTCAATTAGCCAATATAATTGCTTTAGAATTAGATTAAAATACTAAGGGAGCATAAGTAGTTGTTTGAATTTTTCCTTTAAGCCTCTTTTTTGTTAAAGGTGTTGATAATTTTAATCTAATTTTGTTGCTAATTACTCAATTTTGAATGCTAATTAATTTATTTGAGAAATCTTTGTTAAATATTTTTCTCTTCTTATTTTATTTCATAATTTAGGACTTAATTTTGAATCCCTAAATTTTATTTTTAGCTTTCTTTGATTTAATAAAATTTTTAGTTTAATTAACAATTACATTAATTTCTTATAAATATTACTCATAATTTTGCTCTAGAATAGCAAAAGCTTAAGTATGAGGGTATTTCATAAAGTTTTATTTATAGTTATTTTAATGTAGTTTTTATTTAATAAATAATACATGTTTATTTAGTTTATATTGATATTTGTATTAATCACTTTCTTTTCTAATTTCAGGATAATTTGGGCTGCAATTAACACTTTGAAGCTGTCAGGGTTGATCAGGAGAAGAATCTGAGAAAAACAGGAAAAATCCCAAGTACATGCCCCCAGTCACGGGCATGACATGGGGGCGTGACCATTGTCATGGTCGTGCCTGATCCGAGTTGTTCCAGATCAAGCTCTGCAACAATTTAAAAGTTACACACTCATGTCACGGGAGTGACCTTCAGGTCACGGACGTGAAAGGGGCGACACCTATCACGGGCGTGACTTCTCCAAGAGAACTAGTGTCATTCCACATTTATTTAAAGATACATGCCCTGGTCACGAGCATGACCAATTGTTCACGGGTGTGACCTATAAGCGTGACAGACAGGTTAGGGGCGTGACTCAACCATCAAAAAGATTGTTTCCACGGCAGGTCATTCCAAGCTTACACACCCTAGGTCACGGCGTGACCTAGGCGCGTGACCCCTTTTATAATCGCTAGATTAACTCCCACTGTTATGAGTTCCCGCCATTTCCAGTAATATTAAGGACACGCCCTAGGTCACGGGCATGACCTAGGGGTGCGACCCGCAATTTAACAACTTTTGGCAATTTTTCCCCAACATTCTCGGGCTTTAAAGACGGCGATTTTGTACCTTACACGCCCTAGGTCACGGGCATGACCTAGGGCATGACTCACTAGCAAAGTTCACTATAAATTCCAAATTATTCCAGAAGTTGGAGAGGAAGATTTGGGAGTTTAGCTTTTATTATTTTTGCATTTCTTTATGTATTTTCCATTTCATAGAGTAGTTTTTAGCTTTGTTTATTTTTAATTCAAGTACTTTTCATTTGCAATCATGTTTCTCTTTTTATGTAATTCTTTATCATGTTTAGTAGCTAAATTTCATTTAGCACTTGATCATGATGAATTTTGGATAAAATAAACTTCTTTATTTTTCTCAAAATTGTCAAGATCACTATTATTCACTTTGATATGTCTTTGAATTTTATTGCATCGAATTCATATGTCATGAACATGTTTTTCGATCCTAGATCTGTATCCTAAGTTTACCTGGAGGTTGTGGATACGAGAAGATCACTCAAAAATAGAAGGAGTTGCATGCACTCCTCGAGAGAGGATGATATAAATCTTCCGAATTGGTGTAAAATCCAATAGTTAGGTTCACCGCCCAAAGCAAGCTTAGCGGTTTCGATTGGTCGAGGGGTCTTAAACAATTAACCTAAGTTTAGTCGAGAGCGTATTCTCGAGAGAGATGCTTTCATATTTTGGGAACCTCCATGGTCTAAGTAAGTAATTAGAAGATTGAATTTTATTATTTCATAAAAGTTTATTTTAATCCAAAGGGATTCTAGATCAAGTGTTATATTTTATTTCATTTTCTTCTAATAGTTTAATTTGATCACTCTTTTTATATTCAATAAAATAATATTAATTTGTGTGAGTAAAAGTAGTCAACAGGACCGGAAAAATACGAAACTTGATATTTTATTTTAAAATATTCTATACTATGAATGACAGGTGTTCTTGCCTATAGTTCGTAGAATTTAGAGCTATTATTAATCCTTAATTTTACACATCATAAGGCAATCTACATTGAATATAACTAGTCTGAAGAACTATGTGAGCTAAACTGATGAAGTTATCAGGCTAGGAGTGGACCATATTAAGGACTATGTGTATCAAACTCAACTTCAGAATATGCAGCTAGCTGAAGAATCAAGCGATGTTCTTTCAGAAGACAATGAGAACATTTTTAAGACATTATCAAGTAGGTTTGAGACAAACACTTCTCGTCTTGTCAATAAAATTATTGAAGAAGACATAAAGGGGGAGAAGATCAATGCTGAGTTATCCCTAAGGGTCGTTCAAGGCCCAAAGAATGCTCTTAACCTACCCCTGTTGGACAAAAATAGACCTTCAAATTTTTATTTTCCAGCCTAGGAGAGAGTTGCACAGAATGTACAGCTTGCAAAGAGAAAGAATAGAGAAGGGATTATGCTACATGAAGAATTTATGGCCTAGAGGAGAGTTGAACAAGCAGAAGATCCAAACTATGAGTATTGGAGTGATGATTCCAAGAATAACATCATCAATGCCTTGATCAATCATGGTCAAATACTGAAAAATATTTACAGTGTGTATCCTAGTGAGGAACAGATAAAGCATCTGGAAAGGAAGTCTTTAAGAAAAAGAACTTACAAAGAAAATCTGGTAAGGAGGAATGATCCAAAGAGGATGCCCTCCAAGTACCTTCCCAAGCCTTTTATGTACTTTAAGAGACAAGAAAACAAAGCAAAGAGTGCTTAAAGAGGGATGCTGAACAAGGTGAAGCCTCAAGTGTTGCTCACATGGGGAAGAGTTCAGATACTACCGATAACCTAAACCAACCAGTGGAGAAGCATTCAGTGCCAAAAACTTCATATAATGTATTTTATGATTAATTGTAATGGAGTTATATTCTTTCATTTAAACCTTTGGTTATATATATATATATGATTATTGTGTCATATGCTTTAATATTCATGATTTTATTATTCGCTAGTTATCTTTGATAACATGTTTTCATTATTATATTATAATTTTTTTTGTTAATGCACCTTATCATTGATAAGCGTTCTGCCTTCTTCAAATATGGGGAGATTATTGGAAATATTTCCCTAAATATTCTAAGATTTAAAGAAGTAATACTTACCATGTTAAGTGCATACTATATTTGATGACATGTCTATTTCATAATCATGCAGGTTATACTAAATTATCTCTAAAATATGTTTAGAGTAGAGATGAGTTTAGTATGTATGGTTCTCTACCTTAACATTGAGATCCGTACTTGATTCTCCAACATACCATTGAGATCAGTATATGATTCTCCATAGTACCGTTGAGATCATGGAGCATCTCAAGAGGATATTGTGGAGAAGATTCAAAAAGGAGTAATTCTCAACGCAAGATTTTACTCAACGATATTGTGAAGACGGGAATAAATGTTACAGTTGAGCCCGTACAGATTGGTAGAATTCAAAATTGGTGCAGACTGATAAAGAATGGATAGAGTATTCTATTCTCATTCATACCTTTGACAAGATGCTTCCTAAGGTCGTTGATGAAGGTCAAGGGGTACAAAAGGATAAGTTAGGGCAATATAACAGTGCTCTTCAACCCGTGTCATCGCCTCTCACAAAAAGAGAGATGCTAGATCATGAACGATGCACTTTTTATCGAGCTAGTTCTACTTGAAGATTTTTAGAAGAACAAAGGAGTCAAGTGTAACGCCCTGAAACTCAAAAGAGCAACATGCAGTGTTTTGAGGCGAGTTTGGGCCTTGGTAAGGGTCACACGGCCTGGGACACGGGCGTGTCCCAGGGTCGGGTCGTGCGCGTATTCGACGACTCACCGAGTGGTCGATGAAAATGCAGTCGACAAGCGTCGAGACAGGGAACACGGCCTGAGACACGGGCGTGTCAAAGGTCATGTCCTGCTCGGGCAGTTTGCTGGATTGTGCTATGGAGGTTACACGGCCTGGGACACTGGCGTGTCCCAGGGCGTGTCGAGCACACGGCATGTGACACGGGAGTGTCACATGGCCGTGTTGTGCTCTGGACATTTCTGGTCCTGTGTCGACTGAGAGACATAACCCGGAACATGGGCGTGTTCATGTTGACACGGGCGTGTCTAAGCCCGTGTCCCGTTCGGGACATGACGGTTCCAGCGCCAATTGAGGTACACGGCCCATGACACGGGCATGTCCATGGGTGACACGGGCGTGTCACAAGTCATGTTACAGGACGTGTCCTTTTCTGGATTTTCCTAATTTACGGCGAGTGTGGAATACGGTCTCGTATAAGTGCGTGTCGCAAGCCGTGTTCGACCCAAAAATGTTATTTTCAGGGCGAATTGTGGCCTTTCATTTCCTTATTTTGGGATCCAATGGCTCAGGCTTATCCATCATAGGGTTAAGGCCGGGAATAGGGTTGAAAACCCTCATTTCTTTTGGTTCAATCTCTTTCTAAGTTCTAGAGAGAGGGGAGAGCAAGGAGGAAGAAGCAAGAGAGATTCGGTTGTCGGAGGAGATTCAGAGTGCCAAATCGCAAGCCGAGTCCAGATCTACGGAGGCGAGGTTCATCCATATAGATTTCCATGGCGCCAAAGAGAAACCCAAGGGTAACGATTCTCTTCTTGGACATGTGAAGTCCTTTTTCCTTTTTACATAGGAAGCCTGCTCTCGCGAGTATGCGGTGAGTTTGAGGTGTTCCTTCGAGTAGACATGAATAGTCCCCGCTTTAAAGCAGGTAGAGTCCGAAATAGAGATACGGACCGACATGGTGTGTGAAGCCTACCCAGACAAGTTTGTCTTGATCGGTGATATTTCATTGTGCATGATTAGCTGGAGAAGACTCCGTGCCTTTTGTTGTTTTCAGGTTTTCTATGCGGTAGAATACAATAGGGAGTCTTGGGAATTAACTCGAAGGTGCACCCACAAAACTTGGCGGAAACGCATTTCTGCCAACTTGGTGGCCTGGGAACCAGCCTTGAACATAACTGGGTTATGTGCATGTTTGATCGTTTTGGGACTCGGGGAAGCTTGACCCATGCATATGTCTTAAATTGACATTGTAGTGTGAGCAAAGGGTTAGGCGGAACCATACCCACTCTGTGTCGTTCGGTTAAAGAGACCTAAAGTACATGACACTTACCGTTGGCATAGATGGAGGGTCTTAGGCTTAGGCCGGAAAGACTAAAATTCTCACAAGTATTGTCGTCCAAGGGGCGGTGGTGAGACTTCATTTTGACCGGGTTCACTGTGTAAGTGCCCTGAGAGCACGGGGTGTGCGGCTATATGTGCCTGCACCTGTGGTGTTGTGATTATTCACTATAATGCTTAATATGCTAATAAGCGCAGGAAAGGAGCATCGTCGCCCTGACTTTGGGGGCGGGATCGTTGTAATTTGGTCAGCTTTAGCTGACCGTTAGTTTTGTTTGCCACTGCTGCAGTGAATTGTGCTTGCAGGTGCTGTGGAGCCGAGCGGCAAATAGCGGGCCAAAGCCCTTGTTGTTGAGTCGGCCCTTGAAGGCCTTGTTTTATTTACTTGTTTAATTCATGTGTGACGGGCCTGCGAGCCGAAGTATGGATGACAGTATTTTAAATTTAGTGAACTCTTGTAAGACCATAAGGTCGGTACTTTGTGTACTTTATAATTTCATTCTTATTGGGGTTTGCTAGAGGACATTCATGCTTGTGGCTGAGTTTTTATTTCTTGCAACTTAATAAATTGCTTCCGCTAGATGCTCTATGTAGGACGTTACGATTGAAAGAATGGTTTTAATGAGTAACCCTTCGGTCTGTTCGTGGTATATGGCGTCAGGCCCCGGCCGGACCTACTGTTATATGCTATGTGACGGATAAGGTGTTATAATTTGGTATCAGACTACCGGTTTCGGTCATGCTTAAATGAATTCGTGGACGAATTCACTTTAAGGGGCTGTGAGCACATGTGTGTGCGTCATCGTTATAACAAGAAAAGAACCCATGAATGTCAACTTAGGAATGAAAATACACATGTTTGAGGAACCTGCGTGTTCCTTTAATTTCTTTTTGCAATATTGTTTGGTCGCTTATGGTGTTTTGTATAACTATAAATTACCAGGAGTGGAGCGGGGCCGTCAAAACGTCCATTTTCTGAGGAAAGTAGCGCACCGAACGATGCGCCGGCAACACCTTCTTTGGCTGAAACCATATCATTGGTAGCTACAGCAATGTTTGCGATGATTAATGCACAACCAGCGAGACAAGTGCAGGAGCCTGCCCCTGCTGTGGAGCAAGTACCGCTCCAAGCGACGGAACTAAGGAGAGTGGAGCATGTTGTGGTGGAGACAATGATGACTAGGAGAGCAACGGAGAAACATCTCAAATATGTTATGGGCTTTAATCCAAAAAGTGTTCTCGGGGACGGGAACCCCAACCCATATGGAGGATTGGCTCTCTAGAGTTAAGAGAGTCTTGATAGCTACAGAGACAAAAGAGTGGCAGAAGACCATTATTGCCACTTTCTTATTGGATGACGACGCAAGACTGTGGTGGGAAGGTTTGGAGTTACACCATTTGAGGGGTAGACAACTTACTGACGTCTCGATAGAAGAATTCTCGAGACTGTTCTTGGCTCGATACCTCCCCTTGGCTAAGAGGATTGCATTGGAGAATGAGTTTCAGAAGTTAGTGCAAGGAGAGAGTAGCGTGGATGAGTACCTCCATGAATTTACACGTTTGGGTCGGTATGCAAGTGCTATATTAGCTGATGAGGAGCGAAAGACAAACCGATTCTATTAAGGTCTGAGGGATGACTTAATACTACTGCTCTCGGGGCCGATGACGCAGGGCTTCTTGACCCTAGTCAACACGGCCCGATCTTTGGAGAAAGATATGAATAATGTGCACGCGAAAAAGGACTCTGGTGCTAAGAAGACAGAGTTTAAGGTGATGACTACCTCGAAGTATGGTTATTGTAAGTTCTTTAAGAAGGCTAGGACTTCGGGTCTAGCTCCTTCTTCTGGTGCTTCGGGGGCAACTACAAGCCGGACCCCGGGCGCTTGCTTTACTTGTGGGAAGCTGGGGAATTTTGCTCGTGACTATTGGAGCGGACGTCCAAAGTCCGAGAGGAAGCAGGGAGAAACTTACGAGGAAAAGGGCAAGGCGGTGGAGTCAATTGCATCCCATTATGCTCCGACTCAACCAAGAGTGTACAATCTTGGCCAGCAGGAGTCCATCAAGCAAGCGGATGTGGTGACAGGTACGGTTTAAATTTATAGTAATTTGGCTTTAAATACTGTTACCTTGTGCTTGTTAGCTTATTACTGTTTGTATAGGCTTTGTTCTGATTTGTGATAATCCGACGAGAGCACTCTTCGATAAGGGAGCTTCGCAATCCTTTTTGTCTGAAGGTTTCATATCACGCATCAGAGTTCCTTCTTCGATGGCGAAGAACAAATTGGATGTGTTGTTGCTAAATGGGTGTTCTATGCGTGTGGATAGAGTTTGTGCCGTAAAGATTCGTATTGGGAGTCAGGAGTTTGA
Source organism: Platanthera zijinensis (assembly GCA_039513925.1). Classification (NCBI taxonomy): domain Eukaryota; kingdom Viridiplantae; phylum Streptophyta; class Magnoliopsida; order Asparagales; family Orchidaceae; genus Platanthera; species Platanthera zijinensis. Next base: position 14,902,992 of record CM077089.1, on the reverse strand, counting down.
CTTGCAAGCATCGTTACTGCCGGTAGTAGATTTTTACGTCATTTTTGGTATGGACTGGCTTTCGGAGCAGAAGGCATACATAGATTGCAATCTTAAGGAAGTCAAGTTGGGAGCTGACCGGGAGACAATGTTTGCGGGTTTTAAGGGGTCGAGCAAGACCTTAATGTCTGCTCTTCAGGTGGTCAAGGCAGCTCGTGCTGGCGCAGAGTTGTTCTTCACGCTAGTGGAGGCTATAAAGCCTAAGCCCACTTTGGGTAGTATCCCAGTAGTGTGCGAGTTCCCTGACGTGTTCCCGAACAATCTTCCCAGAGCCCCACCCTAGCGAGAGATCGACTTCATGATTGAGCTAGTGTTAGGTGTCAAACTTGTGTCACGCTCTCCTTATAGGTTGGCGCCTAAGGAAATGGCAGAGCTAAAGGTTCAACTTGAAGATTTGTTGGAGCAGGGTTATGTGCGTCCAAGTTTGTCGCCTTAGAGCGCACCGGTCCTCTTTGTGAAGAAGAAGGACAGAAGTTTGCGACTGTGTATCGATTATAGAGAACTGAATAAGTTAACGGAAAAGAATAAGTACCCGATCCCAAAGATTGATGATCTATTTGATTAGTTAGTCGGGTCATCAGTGTACTCAAAATTAGATCTCAACTCCGGTTATTATCAGCTGAGAATAAGGGAAAGTGACATCCCAAAGATAGCGTTCAGCACGAGATATGGACATTTTGAGTTTACGGTCATGCCGTTCTGGCTGACCAATGCACCATCAGTATTCATGGATCTGATGAACAGAACGTTCAGGGAGTACTTAGACTACTTTATGATCGTCTTTATCGATGACATATTGGTGTACTCGCAATGCAAAGAGGATCAATTCAAGCATCTACATTTGGTTTTGGAGACGCTGAGGAGGAATGAACTATACGCAAAGTTCTCCAAATGCGAGTTTTGGTTGCCCTCAGTAGCGTTCCTTGGTCACATAGTCAGTGGAGAAGGGATTGCAGTGGATCCGGCGAAGATAGTTGCAATACAGGAGTGGCATGTGTTGTCTACGGTAGCGGAAGTCTGGAGTTTTCTGGGGCTTGCCGGCTATTATAGGCGCTTTGTAGAGAACTTCTCGCAGATAGTGTTACCTCTCACGACTTTGACAAGGAAAGATAAGAAGTTCGTTTGGATGTCGGAGTGCGCGCAAGCTTTTAAAGAGTATAAGGGTCGGTAGACCACGGCACCCGTGCTAAGTTCACCGAGTGGGACCGAAGGCTTTGAGATCTACAGCGATGCTTCGGGCAGTGGTTTGGGTTGCGTGCTGCTGCAGCATGGAAGTGTTATTGCTTATGGTTCGTGTTAGCTGAAAGTGCATGAGAGAAATTATCCGGTCGCCGACTTGGAGTTAGCGGCCGTGATTTTTGCCATGAAGCTGTGGAGGCATTATTTGTACGGCATAAAGGTCGATATTTATACCGACCACAAGAGCCTTAAATACCTGTTAGACCAGAAGGATTTTAATATGAGGCATCAGAGATGGATGGAGTTCCTGGGGGACTATACATTCAAAATTCATTATATGCCCGGGAAAGGCAATGCAGTTGCGGATGCGTTGAGTTGCAGGGCTCCCGCGCAAGCCAATTAGTTGTCGGTTCATGACGAGCGGTTGATTTGGGAGTTAGAGGCGTTAGATATCTCTTGCATTGACAAGAAGACTAGCGTCGAAGCGTATTGAACTGGACGAAAGTTAAGTATGACCTGGCTGATCGGATTCGGCAGGCTATGGATTTGGATAGCAGCATGAAGCAAATCATGGAGGCGGTTTCAGATGGGTCAAATTCCCAATTTACGGTTGTAGATGGACTGCTAAGGAAGGACAGTCATTTGTGCGTTCCAAATGTGGGAAATTTACGGGTAGAGTTGATGTACGAGGCTCATCATACCCAGTACTCGATTCACCCAGGGAGCACGAAGATGTACCGAGATCTGAAGAAGTTTTTCTGGTTGCCAGGACTTAAGAAGGATGTGGCACTATATATAGCAAAGTGTCAGACTTGCACCTTAACGAAGGCAGAGTGTCAGAAGCCAGGGGGTTTCTTGAAGTCTTTGCCTATTCTGGAGTGGAAGTTCGACGATATCTCAATGGACTTTGTGCATGGATTGCCAAGGTCGCAGAAGGGAAACGACGCCATCTGGGTGATCGTAGATCGGTTGACAAAGGTGTCGCATTTCATTCCGAATAGGAAGGATGATTCGGTGGAGAAACTGGCAAAGCTTTATGTGGATAATATTGTTAGACTGCACAGTGTGCCCCGCAGCATCGTGAGTGATAGAGATGGGCGGTTTACGTCCAATGATTGGAGGTTGGTGCAGCAAATGCTGGGAACTAAGTTAAGGTTCGGCATAGCCTTTCATCCGCAGACGGATGGTCAGACCGAGAGGGTCAACAGGACGATGGAATATATGCTTCGCATGTGCGTCCTGGATTTCAGGAAGCAGTGGGAAGATCATCTGTATTTAGTGGAGTTTGCGTACAATAACAGCTACCAAGCGAGCATACAAATGGCGCCCTTCGAGGTCCTATATGGTAGAAAATGTCGCACGTCGTTATTGTGGTTAGAAATGGGTGAGGCGAGGTTATACAAAAAGCAAGAGGTGGAAAGCGCCACTTCATTGGTACGAACCATTTGAGAGCGTTTGCTGATCACTCAGGATAGACAAGGCAAATACTATAATGCCAAGCATCGGAACGTGGAGTTCGTTGTTGGCGACTGTTTGTATTTGAAAATAAAGCCGTTCAAGGGTGTTTCACGGGTACGATGCTTGAAGAAGCTGAGCCCGAGGTACCTTGGACCATTTGAGATCCTGGAGCGGATTGGTGAATCGGCCTATCGTCAAGAGCTATCAGTGGAGTTGGGTGGTCTACACGACGTATTCGACATATCAGTGTTGCGGAAGACGGTGCAAGAGCCTTCGCAGGTGATCGCGATTGATCAAGTACCGGTGGATAATGGGTTGGCGACAAGGGTCAAGCCCGTTCATATTGAGGACTCTGAAGTCAAGCGACTTCGTAACAAGGAAATCAGGATGGTCAAGGTCCGTTGGGACAATTGCAGTCTGGAGGAGCTCTCATGGGAGCGGGAGCAGACCATGCTTGAGGAGTACCCAGCGTTATTCCACTCAGGTACCGCTTTTGGTTTTGTGTATCATTTCCTTTCGGTAATTTCGTGGATGAAATTCTTTTAAGAGGGAGAGAGTTGTAACGCCCCGAAACTCAAAAGAGCAATGGGCAGCATTTTGAGGCGAGTTTGGGCCTTGGTAAGGGTCACACGGCCTGGGACACGGGCATGTCCCAGGGCCGTGTCATGCGCGTGTTCGATGACTCACCGAGTGGTCGACGACTCACCGAGTGGTCGACAAAAATGCAGTCGACGAGCATCGAGACAGGGAACATGGCCTGAGATATGGGCGTGTCAGAGGTCGTGTCCTGCTCGGGCAGTTTGCTGGATTGTGATGTAGAGGTTACAAGGCATGTGACACGGGTGTTTCCCAGGGCGTGTCTAGAACACGGCAGGTGACACTGGCGTGTCACATGGCCGTGTCATGATCGGGACGTTTCTGGTCCTGTATCGATTGAGAAACTCAACCCGAAATACTGGCGTGTTCTGGTTGACATGGGCGTGTCTAAGCCCGTGTCCCGTTCGGGATGTGACGGTTCCATCGCCGATTGGGGTACACAGCCCATGACACGGGCATTTCCATGGGTGACATGGGCGTGTCACAAGCCGTGTTACAGGCCGTGTCCTTTTCTGGATTTTCCTGATTTACGGCGAGTGTGTAACACGGCCTTAGATACGGGCATGTCCTAAGCCGTGTTCAGCCCAGAAAGGTTATTTTCAGGGCGAATTATGGCCGTTCGTTTCCTTATTTTGGGATCCAATGGCTCAGGTTTATCCATCCTAGGGTTAAGGCCGGTAATTGGGTTGAAAACCCTCATTTCTTTTGGTTCAATCTCTTTCTAAGTTCTAGAGAGAGGGGAGAGCAAGGAGGAAGAAGCAAGAGAGATCTGATTGTCGGAGGAGATTTGGAGCGCCAAATCGCAAGCCGAGTCAAGATCTACGGAGGTGAGGTCATCGCGGTGCTTTTCATCCGTATAGATTTCCATGGCGCCAAAGAGAAACCCAATGGTAACGATTCTCTACTTGGACATGTGAAGTCCTTTTTTCTTTTTGCATAGGAAGCCCGCTCTCACGAGTATGCAGTAAGTTTGAGGTGTTCCTTCGGGTAGACATGAATAGTCCCCTCTTTGTTACATGTAGTGTCCGAAATCGAGATACGGACATAGGCATTGTGTGTGAAGCCTACCCGGACAAGTTGGTCTGGATTGGTGATGTTTCATTGTGCATGATTAGTCGGAGAAGACTCTGTGCCTTTGGTTGTTTTCAGGTTTTCTACGTGGTTGAATGCAACGGAGTGTCTTGGGGATTAACTCCAAGGTACTGCCGGAATACTGGGCAGAAATGCATTTCTGCCAACTTGGGTGGCCTGGGATCTAGCCTTGAACATAACTGGGTTATGTGCATGTTTGATCGTTTTGGGACTCGAGGAAGCTTGACCCGCGCATATAGCTTAAATTGATGTTGCGATGTGAGCAATAGGTTAGGCGGAATCGTACCCGCTCTGTGTCATTCGGCTAAAGAGACCTAAAGTACAAGGCACTTACCGTTGGCATAGATGGAGGGTCTTAGGTGTAGCACCCCTATCCGTCACATAGCATATAGCAGTAGGTCCGGCCGGGGCCCGACGCCATATACTACGGACAGACCGGTTGGTTACGCGTTGAAACCAAACAACCAATCAGAGCGTCCTACACAACACCTAGCGGAAGCAATTTAATTAAGTTGCAAAAAGTTAAGAACCCTGCCACAGAGCATGAATGTCCACTACAACCCAGGAATGAGTACATACACAAAAGAGAACTGGCCTTAAGGCCTTACATTGTTCACTTAACAAAATAGTGTTTTCAGACATCGGCTCGCAGGCCGGCCATACATGAATGAACGGGAAAAACATAACAAATTAGGCCTTCGAGGGCCGGCACAGCAACAAGGGCTTTAGCCCGCTATTTCCCGCTCGGCTCCGCAGCACCTGCAAGCAACAAACCACTGCCCGGTGGCAAACAATAGCAACGGTCAGTAAAGCTGACCAAATTGTAACGATCCCGCCCCCACAATCGGGGCGGGGATGCTCTTTCCCTGCACTTTATTAGTATAGGCATTTATAATAGGTAATTGCACATCACCACAGGCGTAGGCTCGCACGGCCACACACCCCGTGCACTCAGGGCACATTCTCGGCGAACCGGCCAACGTCACGTCAATTCAAGCCATAGACGTTCCCGATCCACCACCGCCTCTAGGACGGTCATCCATATGAGCAATTTGTCTCCTTAGCCTTGGTCACGACAATTTAAGCCATAGACCGCCGAAGACCCTCGTCCATGCCAACGGTCCTACCGAACGACATAGACCGGGTACGGTCCGCTTGACCCGTGCTCATATCGCAACGACAATTTAAGCCATATGCGCGGGTCAAGACTCGCCGAGTCCCGTTTCCGCTACAAAATCACATAACCCAGTTATGTTCACGTTGGCTCCCCGGCCTCCGTGTTGGCAAAACCCGCTTTTGCCCAGTTTTCCGGGTGCACCTTAGAGTTAATCTCTAAGATTCCCTGA